>OY755242.1:19555814-20155814 GCA_963576725.1 Azorinus chamasolen
AATCGTTAATGTATTTATTTAACCACTTCGCCAACGTCTTACTACAAAGTAGTTGCAACGATGATTGGTTGTGTTTGTGGTATTAATGATATCTGCCTCATACAAGATAAACTTTAAGAAATAAAAATCACTTTGTTTCCGTTTCTCAATGCCATTGTACTTAGTAAATGAGATGCTAATAAGAACAAAATAAATTACTAATGTCCTTAGACAGCAATCTATCACTATGTTGTTTTCAATTTATCTAGATAGAACGAAGCAATATACATGTACTTTTTATCTGCAAACTTACGTACTCATATTCTTTAATTTTGCTTTGTACGCAATGGCTCTTAAACCTTCGTACTACAAGTGATCTATATATCAAGATCATAGTGCAAAACTGATATTATATATTTTTTTCGAAAGGGAACGGAATGGGATGAGAAACAAAATAAAGTATATGATTTGTAAGAGGCTTCTGAATGGGAAATACGGATCCTCTCAGAGCCCCGATATCTTGATTTATTCTCTTTGCGAATGAGGGCTAAAGATCCATTTCTGAAAGTAGTAATTTTAAATATATTTCCAGAATCAGTGTGTCAGTTTACTCGGCGTCGATCAGTGTGTCAGTTTACTCGGCGTCGATTCTGGATACCAGCTATTTGCAAATGCTAAACTATTTTCGCCCCGTACATTGTGTTTACTTAAATAAGTTTGACTTCGGCCGTCGGTAAATAGATTGAACAATTATAAAATATTTGCTTAAGCAATAATTAAAAAGTTGTGAAATATAATGAAAATAGACAAAAAACACATTGGCGTGTATAACGAAATGTGTTCCAGAGCACGCGAGCATTACCAACTCTAAGGAGAAAATATGCTGAATTCATTTAGGTAAAACTTTTCAAGTGCATACTATTCGCAAAGATTTCCTTATCTCGGATATCGCTAAAATGTGCAGTACCATGACAAACAGTGCAGTACCAAATGTGACGCCACCCTTTCAAGACGGTTTCTGATCAAAGACCTCACTGCTTGCCTCAGCCTCTGGTTACTCATCTATGGTGTATGCCTTTATCACTGACAACCCTGAAATTTAAAACAGATTATTCCAAAATTCAAACAGGTCAAACTCATTGAGTACAATGGCAATAGGTGAATACAGTTTGTCTCACTTAGATATGTTTTTATTTTACATGCACCTTACCACTGTATTTGCCATCGTGGTTGTTGTAGATCAGTCGGTGAGGGGATACGTTTATTAACACTGTTTGTCCTTTAGGGTAGGGATGGAAATAAGTGTTAGGTTTGGCGCCCTTAAACTAGTTTAAACCCCCAGTGACTATTGCCACTGACCGTTCCATTGCAGTATTTCCATCCTCTCCTATTGTTTGTTTAATTGTCATTGTGCATCTCTTTATGTTTTGGTAGTTATGTACATTTGTCTGTTTTCTTGTTTTGCTGTTCGGGCGGCTGTTTGTTCTGTATGTGGTGCTCCTTACATGACTCATATTTGTAATTTTATGGTGCATATTTAGGGATATTTATAATGAAAGGTGTAACATGACAAACAGTGCGGACCTGGTGATAGAGGACTCATCTAGGAGCCCTCTCAGCTGGATCTACACTATTTGCAAAGAAGATTAGTGAATCATTCCCGTACTGTGTGGGCTAAAGTTTGCATTGATAAATCCCAATTTACAACAATAAGAAAGTTGGCTCCGGAAGAGTTAAGTTTAAACATGAATATACGTAAGCAACATATTGAAATACTCTCCCTTGGTGATGTCTTCCATTAAGTAAGGGTTTTCTTAGCCTTATGATGTAATTGTTGTTTACGCTTCCGGCTCGAATCATACTTGAGCAGTAATTATAAGTGGTACAAAATGTGTGATAGGCTGTTGCGGACCATTACCCTGTTCAGAGTTGGTCACAGGACCCGATTTAAAATTACCTCATTATTCCACCTTCTAAACCAGGAAGGTTCTTTATCTAAGAGATTGATAATACCCAAGGGTGCTGCATATCCAGGGTAATCAAGATATATGTGAAACCATTTCGGTGTTCAAGGTAGTATCCATGGTTTCCATTATTCGGCTGACAAAGTCCGTATTTTACACAAATGACTCACTGTAACATACAATTCTGGATTAAACTATTCCCTTAAATCACAAACCCTGTTAAGGTACGCGGTAGCTGGACCTTTTAGGCGCGACCTTCTATTGTACTCAATAGTAATAATAGTGATAGCACACATAAAAGGAATACAAATATGTCGATTATAATCTGGTTAACAAGAATGCGATAATGAAACACATTACATTTAACGCCGTAATAGGCACAACTGAAATGGACACTTTTATCACGACTTGACCCGCATTTGCAAACAGCTTGCATCTAATTAGGATGTTAACCCTTCTCTTGCTGATTTTTAAATTACATTTCTCCTTCTTTACCCATGCCCTGTTGCATATTTACATATATCTTCACTGTCTACAATTATTTCGCTGTGAAATCCTTGCTGTGGAGTGCACAGGTTGTACAATCAACTTGTAAATAGTGCAGACCCTGATGAGACAGCCCCTGCAGGAGCTGTCTCATCTGGGTCTTCACTATTTACAGGAAGGTATATTGACGTGAATAGCAAGCGAATAGTTAACTGCTTGGCACTTGGTCGATATTTTCTTGATCGAATCAATAGATGTCGAAATTGCACAAGATCCAAATTGGAGCAGACATTATTTATCACAGCGAGTTTAGGATTCATGGGGCATGCCTTAAATACCTAGCTATCATGTGTATTGTATAGATCATTGCCAGCATGGTGTGCGTTGATAGTCTCCAAATATTGCATGTTCATGCTAAGCGCAACCAGACTGATAGTTAAAAAGAGTTTGAATCCTTATAAGACTACAGGTTACTCAACGTCTCAAGCACTTGGTCAGTGATTTCTCAAACGCTGGGACGAATTAGAAACAAATAGAAAGTGCAACAAATCTTAGTATACACTAAATGTGTCAGCATGATAAAGAACTGCTAAATGGGAATGGCATTATTTGATTTCAGGAACGTTAGGATATTCTTAAAATAAAAGGGAATACAGTAGAACCTCTCTATAACGGCCACTAAATTACATCAATTATTTTGTGTTAAAGGCAGATGGTTGCTTAAAGCAAGGTGGAAGTAAAACAGAACGCTCCTAAAGAAGCTTTTACCTTGTTTTATGCAGCCACCTGCCTTAAAATTCCAACTAATTAACACAATTTAGTGGCCGTTATAGAGAGGTTTTACTGTATTTGTTTGAAATCAAACTACAGTAAAAACCCTCTAAACCGCAATTTTGATAAACACGATTATTTCGTCAGGTTGTTTGATGCAGGATGAAAGTCATGCAGAAATCTTCTTTGGTGTATTTGTGCACGCCTTTCACTCTGCTCTGCATTAAGCTGCCACCTGTCTTACATATCTGCATTAATGCTAATTTGAACGTCCGTTTTAGAGAGTTTTACTGTAACAAACTGAACACATTCTCCCCCGAGAGCAAAAATTGCAACACAAAAAGAGAAAATTGCAGACTCGGTTTTATTGAGTCTGTTCATGAACAGTAATTGAAAGTGCAACACTGCTCACGACCCCTAGCACCGGCTTAAGCGGTATTCAATTTTCAGAACAAGAAGTACTGAAATGCATGATCTCGAAGGATCAGAAGGTATAACAACACTGAGAATGAAGTAAGTTGTATTTACTTCTTGTGATACAATAGATTCGTATGTCTAGCGAAAGTTTGTCTACAATCATATCCTCTGTCAATAGTTTCTCGGGGTCGTGTGGTATTGAACATTTACGTTTTGATAGTTTGAATCTATTCAAATGAGGTTTAAGCTATACTACCAACTCTGGTTTTGCATGAAGATAACATATAGAAATAGAATATGAAATATTGCTCCTTGAAGTGATAAGGACAAAATTATGCCTGTCGGCGTGATAAATAGATAAACCGTTTATTTAAGTCCCTCTTCCTCTAGCTGACAATTATCCAATTTCAATAAAGCAAACAACCGTGTGACTTTGATTTATGACGAGAGGGAGCAGTAACTGATTATTGTTCTGTGTGTGCGAGAGGGAGCAGTAACTGATTATTGTTCTGTGTGTTTCTTTCATTTGTTTAACACTACTGAGATTTGTTTGAGTTTTTCATCTTGTACAATAGTACGGTGCGGTCGGACAAACAGTGACAATATGTTCTATTCTTATCACTGATCCTACCAAACGCGCCATGGTTCACATTAGCAAACAGCTTGGATTCAGATGACACGCCGAGTTACGACTTATTAACCCTTTCGCTGCCAAAATATGTCGTCTGCTAACTTTGTTGTCTGCTACACATTTTCATTCTTTCCATTTTCTTCATTTTTGTTTCAAAAACATAGTAACAGTAACAAACAGTTTGGATCCAGATGAGACACCGAGTTACTCGGCGTCTCATCTGGATCCAAACTGTTTGCATAGGTAATAACAGATCCGGTGTAACGAAGTAAAGTGACCCCCATAGAATACTGACCCCCCGGTCACTATTCTTCAGAAAAAGCGACCCCCTTTCTGAAAAATATCGACTCCCCTCTGAAAAATAGTGACCCCCTCCGCGATATCTATAAAATATTAACCCCCGCCCCAACTATTACTAACAAATTAGTTACCATTGCAAATAACCTAATATTGTTGCGGCTGCAGTTTTGTTGTTGTTGTTGTTGTTGCAGCATCGGGTGGGTGGGTATGTGTGTGTGTGGTGTGTGGTAGCGTGGGGGGGGGGTTAAACGGAATTTAACGGAAACACTTTATTATTTAGATACTGTCAATATTTTGAAAAATGTTGACACTAGCAGAAAAGTGACAGAGGGTGTGAAAGAAGTAGTTGTATTAGTAGAAGTAGTGGTAATATAACTTATTTTAAGGGGACATTTACAATGCATTTTGAGTATAACAACCTTTTCTGTGCGATCTAATAAATGGTTCTATACTTCTAACAGCGACCGACCTTACTTGTCAAATCATGTTTTTAAATCTTTACAGTAAGTAAACTCTTCTTTTTATAAAGGCAAATACTACTACTTGTGTATTTTATTTTGTACCCTTGAGTAATAATTCGCAATATATACGAACACAAATGCAAATTAAGTTCAATTGAATATACATTTTGTAAAAGGATAAAAGTTGACGATTAATCTCAGTCTGATTGGCAAACTGTTTTGAAACTCAACAGGTGCTGATATTTTCGATGTCATACATTTGACTTACTAGGCAGCCACAAATAGGTGACGAACACACAAGGAAAACTATCTTCTCTAGGTTATGTTATGAATAGAATATAAGACTCGTGTTCGTGATTTATTGGATCTATTAAACTCGTCCTTTTAGACAAAAATAAACACGCACCAAATCCTTGATGTGTGGTTTTCTACAAAGCTCGTTTAAAATAGAATTAAAAGCATTATGAACAACTAATCTAATGTTTATTATCTGCAGAGGAAAATGGCCTGTTGCAAATGTACACACTATATTTCTATGGTATATGTCACACGTGCTTGACCTTTTATATAAGAAAATCAACAGCATCTCTTCGACAATAATTGACAAAATTCTCTATAAATGGAATTGTATTCCGATGTTGTATAGGGGTGTGTGAATGTGTGGGTGCGTGCGGAAGGATGTTTATTTATAAGTGATTGAGTACGTGCATGTGCGTGTGTGTGTGCATGCGCGCGCGTATGCGTGCCTGCTTGCGTGAGTGTGTGTGATATTCTGTACGAACAATGATTACAAGTCGTATTACTTGGCGTCCATTGCGCGCATTTGTCATGATATATTAAACGGGGCTCAAAATGATATTACTAGGGGTCACACATCTGTAACAATTATGACAAAGGTTAAATATATTTTTTCGAAATACGTGAAACCCTTTCTGTAAAGTATACATGAGGCAAATTAAAGTTGCTGGTGTTGTTCAAAATATCACGAAGGTGGGCCAAAGCATTATTACCGGGGATCACTATTGTTTAAAAAATACTGACCGGGGTTCGATATTCTTCAGAAAAAATGACACCCATCCTTTCTACAACATACTTGAGTTCAATTAGCATTGGGCGCATTGGTCATTATATAATATACGGGGCTAAAATACTCTATGAAGGGGGGTCACTACATCTGTAAGAATTATAACCAAGGTTAAATATTTTTCGAGTAAAGTTAAACCCTTTCCTTAAATTATACTGGAGATAGATTTGAGTTTCAGGGAGTTGTTTAACATATCATGAATATGTGTCAAAGCACTATGACCGGGGGTCGCTATTTTTTAAAAAATACTGACCGGGGGTCAGTATTCTTCAGAAAATGTGACCCCCTATGTACAAAATGCTTGGGTTAAATTAACATTGTGCGTATTAATATAGTATAATAAACACGGTCAAAATGCAATGACTGGGGTCACTACATCTACAAGAATTATGACAAAGGAAAAGGTATTGTTCGATTAACGTGAACCCCCTTTTTACAAAATAAATAAATACTAGAGTTGTTTAACATATCATCAACGTGAATCATAGAGTTAATATCGGGTTCGCTATTTTTGACAATATACTGGCCGGGGTCGATATTCTTCAGAAAATGTGACACCCTATGTACAAAATACTTTGGCTCAAGTTGCATGGCGCGCATTAGCCACGATATGATAAACAGTGCTGAACTTGCTATGACCGGGGGTCACTTCATCTGTAAGAATTATGACTAAGGTTAAATAGTTTACGAGTAAAGTTAATCCCTTTCTTTAAAATAAACTGGAGGTATGTTGCAACCTGAATTGTAATAACAACCGGAATTGTAATAAAATTTATTACAAAACTGGTTATGATGCGAAAACGTTATTACAGTTGGTGGTCAACCTGAATTGTAATAACAACCTGAAGTGTAATAAAAAAATTTGTGTCTGTATTTGTGTGTCTATGTGAGTATGAATGTGCGCACGTGCTAGTATGTTGATAGTATTTGATGCGTGTAGTGTGTATGGGAGGGGCGCATGCGTGTGCGCGCATGTGTACATGTATGAAGTAATACATCAGATATTCTAGATGATAGTACAACGACTTAGAAATTTTTATTACAAAACTGGTTATGATGCGAAAACATTATTACAATTGGTGGTCAAACTGAATTGTAATAACAACCTGAAGAGTAATAAAATAATTTTGTGTCTGTAGTTGTGTGTCTATGTGAGTATGAATGTGCGCACGTGCTAGTATGTTGATAGTATGTGTATGCGTGTAGTTTGTATGGGAGGGGCGCATGCGTGTGCGCGCATGTGTACATGTATGAAGTAATACATCAGATATTCTGGATGATAGTACAACGACTTAGAAATTTTTATTACAAAACTGGTTATGATGCGAAAACATTATTACAATTGGTGGTCAACCTGAATTGTAATAACAACCTGAAGTGTAATAAAATAATTTTGTGTCTGTATTTGTGTGTCTGTTTGTGTATGAATGTGCGCAAGTGCTAGTATGTGTATGCGTGTAGTGTGAAGGTGATGGGCGCATGCGTGTGCGCGCATGTGTACATGTATGAAGTAATACATGAGTTATTCTAGATGATAGTACAACGACTTAGAATTTTTTATTACAAAACCGGTTATGACGCGAAAACGTTATTACAATTGGTGGTCAACCGGAATTGTAATAACAACCTGAAGTGTAATAAAATAATGTTGTGTCTGTATTTAAGTGTATGTGTGTGTGTATATGAATGTGCGTACGTGCTAATATTTGTATGCGTGTAGTTTGTAGGGGTGGAGCGCATGCGTGCATACGTACATGTACATGTATGAAGTTATACTTCAGTTATTCTATATGATGGTACAAATACTTAGAAATAGTTATTACAATACTGGTTATGATGCGAAAATATTATTACAATTGGTGGTCAACCTGAATTGTAATAACAACCTGAAGTGTAATAAAACAATGTTTGTGTCTGTATTTATGTGTATGTGTGTATATGGATGTGCGCACGTTCTAGTGTGTGTATGAGTGTAGTTTGTAAGAGATGGGCGCATGCGTGTGCATACATGTGTACATGTACATATATGAAGTAATACTTGAGTTATTCTAGATGATAGTACAACGACTTAGAAATCTTTATTACAAAACTGGTTATGATGCGAAAACATTATTACAATTGGTGGTCAAACTGAATTGTAGTAATAACCTGAAGTGTAATAAAATAATTTTGTGCCTGTATTTGTGTGTCTGTGTGTATGAATGTGCGCAAGTGCTAGTGTGTGTATGCGTGTAGTGTGTAAGTGAGGGACGCATACCTGTGCGCGCATGTTTACATGTATGAAGTAATACATGAGTTATTCTAGATGATAGTACAACGACTTAGAACTTTTATTACAAAACTGGTTA
Source organism: Azorinus chamasolen (assembly GCA_963576725.1). Taxonomy (NCBI): domain Eukaryota; kingdom Metazoa; phylum Mollusca; class Bivalvia; order Cardiida; family Solecurtidae; genus Azorinus; species Azorinus chamasolen. Next base: position 19,564,256 of record OY755242.1, read on the forward strand.
TGTTGCGAAAACATTATTACAATTGGTGGTCAACCTGAATTGTAATAACAACCTGAAGCGTAATAAAATATTTTTGTGTCTGTATTTGTGTATATGTGTGTGTATGAATGTGCGCGAGTGCTAGTATGTGTATGCGTGTAGTGTGTAGGTGATGGGCGCATGCGTGTGCGCGCATTTGTACATGTATGAAGTAATACAAGAGTTATTCTAGATGATAGTACAACGACTTAGAAATTTTTATTACAAACCTGAAGTGTAATAAAATAATTTTGTGTCTGTATTTGTGTATCTGTGTGTTTATGAATGTGCGCAAGTGCTAGTATAATGTGTAGGTGATGAGCGCATGCGTGTGCGCGTATGTGTACATGTATGAAGTAATACATGAGTTATTCTAGATGATAGTACAACGAATTAGAATTTTTTATTACAAACCTGGTTATGATGCGAAAACATTATTACAATTGGTGGTCAACCTGAATTGTAATAACAACCTGAAGTGTAATAAAATAATTTTGTGTCTGTATTTGGGTATATGTGTGTGTGCGTATGAATGTGCGCACGTGCGGGTATGTGTATGCGTGTAGTTTGTAGGAGAGGGGCGCATGCCTGTGTGCGCATGTGTACATGTATGAAGTAATACATGAGTTATTCTAGATGATAGTACAACGACTTAGTAATATTTATTACAAAACTGGGTATGATGCGAAAACATTATTACAATCGATGGTGAACCTGAATTGTAATAATAACCTGAATTGTAATTAAATAATTTTGTATTTGTATTTTTCTGTGTATGTATGTGCGCACGTGTTTGTATGTGTATGCGTGTAGGTTGTAGGGGAGGGTCGCAAGCGTGTGTGCACATGTGTACATGTATGAAGTAGTACATGAGTTATTCTAGATGATAATATAAAGACTTAGAAATATTTATTTCAAAACTGATTTAGCAGCGACAATAGTATTACAATTGTAATAAAATGTTTTGTGTCTGTATATGTGTGTCTGTTGTGTGTGTATGACTGTTGGCTTTTGATGGGGGACTTGCGCATGTGTATGTTTGAAGTAGATCTAATACATAAATAATTCTAGATGATAGTAAACAGATTTTATTAGACAAATTAGTTATAAATCCAGTTAAGTTTCGAAAATATTACTACAAATGGTTGTTAACTTGAATTGATACAACAACTTGAATTGTAATAAAAAAAGTTTTCTTTGTGTGTGTTTTTGTGTGGGGTGGCTTTAGCGTATGTCTACATGAATGAACTAACACACAAATTATTCCAGATGATAGTATACAGACAGTAGTAGAATACGATTTTTCGATGGTATTGATAAATTGAAGAGGAAATTTGATAGACAGTATATCTTATAATATACCCAGAGTTTCTTACAGTTCCGGTTGACTAAGTGATGTAAACGATTTTTGCAGAACTTTTAACGAAATGTATTACAAACCTGGTTAAGATGCGAACATATTATTACAATTGGTGGCCAACTTGAATTGTAATGATAACAAATTGTGTGCGTGCGTTCGTGCGTGCGTGTGTGTGTGCGTGGGTTTGTATGTGTATGTCTGTGTGTGTGTCTGTCTGTATGCATGTGTGTGTGTGTGCGTGCGCGGGCGCGCGCGTGCGTGCATGCGTGTGTGTGTGCGCGCATGCGCGTGTGTGTGGTATCACGTATTATGAAAATGTTCTGAGTGGAGGGCTTTCCTCAAACTGTTTTGGAAACTATAGAAGAGTTTTATTGTATGTAAATTCTTCCTATTTTATCAACATCACTGACAAACTGTATTCCAATATTATATATTGATTGTAGCACATTTATAAGAATAAGAGTTTATGTACTGCAATGATAATTCATGTATTACTTCACATATTACACACAGTAATGTTTTCGCATCATAACCAGTTTTGTAAAAAATATATCTAAGTCTTTGTATTGTCATCTAGAATAACTCATGTATTACTTCATACATGTACACATGCGCGCAAGCGCATGCGCCCCTTCCCTACAAACCACACACATACACATACAATCACTGCGCCCGCTCACACACACACATACACAGAGAGAAATACAGACACAAAATGATTGTATTACACTTCAGGTTGTTATTACAATTCAGGCTGACCACCAATTGTAATAATGTTTTCGCATCATAACCAGTTTTGTAATAAAAAATTCTAAGTCGTTGTACTATCATCTAGAATATCTGATGTATTACTTCATACATGTACACATGCGCGCACACGCATGCGCCCCTCCCATACAAACTACACGCATACACATACTATCAACATACTAGCACGTGCGCACATTCATACTCACATAGACACACAAATACAGACACAAACTTATTTTATTACACTTCAGGTTGTTATTACAATTCAGGTTGACCACCAATTGTAATAACGTTTTCGCATCATAATCAGTTTTGTAATAAATTTTATTACAATTCCAGTTGTTATTACAATTCAGGTTGCAACAGAGGTAGATTAAGTTCGCGGGAACTGTTCAACATATCATGAACGGTTAAACGTGTGTCAAAGCACTATGTCCGGGGGTCGCTATTTTTTAAAAATACTGACCGGGGTCGATATTCTTCAAAAAATGTGACTCCCTATGTACAAAATACTTGGGTTCAATAAGCATTGCGCGATTTAGTCATGATATAATAAGCACGGTTGAAATTGCTATGACCAGGGGTCACTACAAATGTAAGAATTATGACCAATGTTAAATATTTTACAAGTAAAGTTAAACCCTTTCTTTAAATTATACTGGAGGTATATTGAGTTCGCAGGAGCTGTTCAACATATAATAAACGTGTGTCAAAGCACTATGACTGGAGGTCGCTATATTTTGAAAAATAATGATGGGTGTCGATATTCCTCAGAAAATGTGACCCCCTATGTATAAAAAACTTGGGTTCAATTAGTATGGCGCGCATTAGCCATGATATAATAAACACGGCTGAAATTGCTATAACCGGAGGTCACTGTATCTTCTACCACTGTATTTGCCATCGCGATTGTTGTCGATTAGTCGGAGAGGGGATTTATTTATTTACACTGTTTTTTCAGGGTGGGGATGGAATAAGTGTGAGATTGGGCACCCATAAACCAGTTTAAACCCCCAGTGGCATTTGTCACTGACCGTTCCAAGGCGGTACTTTCATCTTCCCCTATTGTTTGTTTCTTATGTCCGTGCGTCACTTTGTCTCTTTTATATTCATGTACATTTGCTGTTTGTCGTTTTGGTGCTGTTTGGGCGGTTGTGTGTTTTGTATGCGGTGTTTCCTGAATGCTTCATACATATAACATATACTTATATCATGAACGTGTGTCAAAGCACTATGGCCGGGGGTCGCTATTTTTAAAAAATACTGACCGGGGGTCGATATTCTTCAGGTAATGTGACCCCCCATGTACAAGATATAAAATATAGTTTACGAGTAAAGTTAAACCCTTTCTTTAAATTATACTGGAGGTAGATTACGTTCGCGGGAACTGTTCAACATATCATAAACATGTGTCAAAGCACTATGACCGGGGTCGCTATTTTTTAAGAAATACTGATCGGGGGTTCGATATTCTTCAGAAAATGTGACCCCATATGTACAAAATACTTGGGTTCAATTAGTATTGCGCGCTTTAGTCATGATAGGATAAACACGACCGAAATTGCTATGACTGACGGGGGGAGGGTCACTAAATCTGTAAGAATTATGACACAGGTTAAATAAAATCGAGTAAAGTTAAACTCTTTCTTAAATTATACTGGAGGTCGATTAAGTTCGCAGGGAGTTGTTCAACATATCATGAACTTGTGTCAAAGAACTATGACTGGGGTCGCTATTTTTTAAAAAATACTGACCGGGGGTCGATATTCTTCAGAAAATGTGACCCCCTATGAACAAAATACTTGGGTTCAAATTAGTATTGCGCGCTTTAGTCAAGATAGGATAAACACGACTGAAATTGCTATGACTGGGTGTCACTACATATGTAAGAATTATGACAAAGGTTAAATAAATCGAGTAAAGTTAAACTCTTTCTTAAATTATACTATCAGTAGATTAAAAATTCTGAAGGGTGGTGATCCCCCGAAAGCAAAAATTGCCAAACAAAAAGAGAAAATTGCAGACTCGGTTTTATTGAATCTGTTCATGAGCAGTAATTGAAAGTGCAACACTGCTCACGCCCCCTAGCACCGGCTTAAGCGGTATTCAATTTTCAGAACAAGATGTACTGAAATTCATGATCTCGAAGGATCAGAAGGTATAACAACACTGAGAATGAAGTACATGTACGGGGCGACGTTTTACGGCCGTCACACAAGCACTTAACACCTGCTGTTGTGAAGATTATAAATTCTGAAGGGTGGTGATCCCCTGAAAGAAAAAAATGCAACACAAAAAGAGAAAATTGCAGACTCGGTTTTGCTGAGTCTGTTCATGAGCAGTAATTGAAAGTGCAACACTGCTAAGTTCGCGGGAACTGTTCAACATATCATGAACGTGTGTCAAAGCACTATGACCGGGGTTCGCTATTGTTTAATAAATACTGACCGGGGGTCGATATTCTTCAGGTAATGTGACCCCCCATGTACAAGATATAAAATATAGTTTACGAGTAAAGTTAAACCCTTTCTTTAAATTATACTGGAGGTAGATTACGTTCGCGGGAACTGTTCAACGTATTATAAACATGTGTCAAAGCACTATGACCGGAGTCGCTATTTTTTAAGAAATACTGATCGGGGGTTCGATATTCTTCAGAACATGTGACCCCATATGTACCAAATACTTGGGTTCAATTAGTATTGCGCGCTTTAGTCATGATAGGATAAACACGACTGAAATTGCTAAGACGGGGGTCACTAAATCTGTAAGAATTATGACACAGGTTAAATAAAATCGAGTAAAGTTAAACTCTTTCTTAAATTATACTGGAGGTCGATTAAGTTCGCAGGGAGTTGTTTAACATGGAAAAGTAGTACAGTCAAGCAGGCAAAGCCACATGCAAGACGCAACCACCACCAAAACACCGATAGACAGCAAAGTACGGTGTAAAGGTATGAGGAAACACATTGAATGTAGAGCAATTCCTGCAAGAGGAAGAAAACAATATTGATTGGATGTACGGGGAGACGTTTCACCGCCGCCACACTGCACAAACAACACTATTGTGCTTATAAATGGAAAAGTAGTATATCATGAACGTGTGTCAAAGAACTATGACCGGGGATCGCTATTTTCTTTAAAAAATACTGACCGGGGGTCGATATTCTTCAGAAAATGTGACCCCCTATGAACAAAATACTTGGGTTCAATTAGTATTGCGCGCTTTAGTCAAGATAGGATAAACACGACTGAAATTGCTATGACTGGGTGTCACTACATCTGTAAGAATTATGACAAAGGTTAAATAAAATCGAGTAAAGTTAAACTCTTTCTTAAATTATACTAGCAGTAGATTAAAAATTCTGAAGGGTGGTGATCCCCCGAAAGCAAAAATTGCCAAACAAAAAGAGAAAATTGCACTCGGTTTTATTGAATCTGTTCATGAGCAGTAATTGAAAGTGCAACACTGCTAAGTTCGCGGGAACTGTTCAACATATCATGAACGTGTGTCAAAGCACTATGACCGGGGTCTCTATTTTTTAAAAAATACTGACCGGGGGTCGATATTCTTCAGAACATGTGATCCTCTATGTACAAAATACTTGGGTTCAATTAGTATTGCGCGCGTTAGTCATGATAGGTTAAACAGTGCTGAAATTGCTATGACCGGGTGTCACTACATCTGTAATATTTATGACTAAGGTTAGATAAAATCGAGTAAAGTTAAACTCTTTCTTAAATTATACTGGCTGTAGATTAAGTTCGCAGGGAGTTGTTCAACATATCATGAACGTGTGTCAAAGCACTATGACCGGGGGATCGCTATGTTTTACAAAATACTGACTGGGGGTCGATATTCTTCAGAAAATGTGACCCCCTATGTACAAAATACTTGGGTTCAATTAACAAGGCGCGCATTAGCCATGATATGATAAACAGGGCTGATATTTTGCTATGACCGGGGGCACTACATCTGTATCAATTATGACCAAGGTTAAATAGTGTACGAGTAAAGTTAAACTCTTTCTTTAAATTATACAGGAGGTAGATTAAAGTCGCGGGAACTGTTCAACATATAATGAACGTGTGTCTGTCAAAGCACTATGACCGGGGGTCGCTATTTTTTAAAAAATACAGACCGGGGGTCGATATTCTTCAGAAAATGTGACCCCTTATGTACAAAACACTTGGGTTCAATTAGTATTGCGCGCTTTAGTCATGACAGATAGATAGGTAGATAGATAGTAGTAGTATAAGTAGTAGTAGTAGTATAGGTAGTAGTATAGGTAGTAGAAGTATAGGTAGTAGTAGTGTATGTAGTAGTAGTAGTAGGTAGTAGGATGTAGGAATAGTAGTAGTAGCAGTTGTAGCAGCAGCAGCAGCTGCAGTAGTAACGGGGTGGGTTTGTGGGTGGTTGGGTTTGTGCTTTGGTGGGTGGATGGGTTTTGGGTGGGTGGGTGGGTGGGTTATTGGGTAGGTAGGTAGGTAGGTAGGTAATAGTAGGAGGAGGAGGAGGAGTATGAATAGGAGTAGGAGGAGTAGTATGTGTAGTAGTGGGATTAATAGCAGCAGTAGTAGTAGTAGTAGTGGCAGTAATTATAGTAGTAGTAGTAGTAGTAGTAGTAGTAGTAGTAGTAGTAGTAGTAGTAGTAGTAGTAGTAGTAGTAGTAGTAATAGTAGTAGTAGTACTAGTGACGGTGATGGTGGTGGTAGACGAAGCAAACACAACAGCAACAACCAATATTATTTCCCACTTCGCTAAAATAATTCAAAAGGCATGATGTCGAACCCCTATGTTGCCTCACTTGAATGAGATTTATTTCAATTAATTTCAATAGGTGATAAATTACAAATGTTTTCAAAATATGGATATGATATATGGCATTGTACACATCATTGACCATAAGAAAATCCACTGCCTAATGAAGTTATTTTTTAGTTTTACAGTGACTGACACAGTTTTCCGTCCACGAAATTTTAAGTTAGAACTTAGATTATTGAAATTTTAACAGCTATTTACGTCAGATAGAAGTCAATACAACATTTTACAATTTATTAAGTGATCTCTTTATATATGCATGCTGGTACATGTGCTCCTGCGTGCGCGTGAGTGCGTGCGTGAGTGTTGGTGTGCGTGCATGTATGCGAGTGTTTCTAAGTGTATGTGTAAGTATCGGTATATGTGCGTGCGTGCGTGCATATGTGTACCGGTATTTGTGCGTGCATGCGTGCGTGTGTGTAATTGTGTGTGTACATGCGTGTTGTGTGTGTGCGTGTGTGCGTACGTGCGTGCGGAGGCGTGCGGGTGTATGTTTTGTTGAAACAAAGACAGGGAGTCACTATTCTATGGGGGTCACAAATCTTCGTAAGGGGTCAGTTTTCTTCGTGTGCAGGGGTCGTAATATTATGACGGGGGGTCAAAATACTATGACCGGGGTGTCACTATTTTTTAAAAAATACTGACCGGGGGGTCAGTATTCTAAAGGGTTAAGATCCAAGTTGTTTTTTACTACCGCCACACTGCCTTATTCCTTTCAAAGCTGAATTTTCAGAATAGAGTGGCCCATCAGCGTATGTACTTCACAAACGGTCATGTCGTTTACAAACTTTGCAAAAAGGCTGGACACACATAATTATATTTATACCTTGTTTTTCAAACGTATTAATTCATAAAAAGGGCTATAAGCCGGTTATACTGCAGTGTACTGCACGATTGGTGGGTCGACCCCTTTTACAGTTGGGCATTTTGCTTCCATCTTTTATTGTACGACGGCGGGAAAGAACTAGTACTCTATGATGGCGTCTTTTTATACCCATTTACAGAGGGAGGAAGCTGAATGGATGTGTACTTTGCCATTTCTGTCATACCCCAAATGACTTCTTCACAACAACTCTGACTGGTCATCGAGTACATTTATATTTCCTTCTCTATTTTAAAATGTCGGTTAGAAATGCTTGGTGCTTATTACGTCACTTAATTTATGATGTCTTTGTTTACAGTTTCTTATTAAATATTGTTTGGTCTTGACATCGTTACTCATGTTGAGGAGTTGTCTGGAGGGGAATTTTACTTTGCATTTTGACTTAAGGGAGTTGAAATAAACGTGAGGTTTAGTACCCACAAACCAGTTTAAGTCCCGAGTAGCCTTTGTTATGGCTACGGTCCGTTCCAAGGCGGTACTCCTGCTTTCAGTCAAACTGTTTAATGTTGTATGTCTTTTTCTGCGTTTCGTGACGCTTTGTCTTGTAACTGTGCTGTTTTGTGTTTGATGATGTTTGGCGTGTGTGGCACTCCCTGTATGACTGTTTTCCACTTTTTCAGCCATTCCCGCAGCAATATGTTTGATAATCTTTTGGGAAATGTATGTAGCGGAGTTGATAAATGCTCAATAGACGAATCTTATATAATACACGTACAAATCAGTTTATGTTACAATTAAGTATTGTATTGTCAGTAATTTATTTTTATTTTTATTTTTGTGAATAAACACTGGCTTCATTCTGGTAAACCAGAGCAGTTTAATTTACTCTCTGCTAGACCCTTAACCTACCTCAGTGGTGCAATGGCTCAAATAATTCCACCTCATTTAAAACAGACAAAGTCTGGCCTCCACATAAGACAGCTCTCAGTCCGGTGGATTTGTTATTATGAGTATATTTGAAGTATGCTTACAGTCAAACTTCAGACACCCTTGAGAAACTAAACTCACCATTTCGCCGAGAAATAATGAGAACATTCACACCAGAAATGTGCATAAATGTTATTGAAACGTTTAAAAGAGACTAAGCGTCGTAACAGCAAAACAAATGGACGTCACATTGAACATTTGCAGTTAACCCATTCCCTCATAGGCTATTTTTAGATACATCCTTTTTTAATAAATCTACCGAAAAGGAACATTAACTAGAGAAAAGGAAAATTTTAGAATTTTGTAGTTTGAAACCATTGTGATAAATAGAGCATTTGCTCCTATAGGAGCAAATGCTCTATTTATTACAATGGTTAAACAAAGTGATTTTTACAGAGTCGTCAAAAGTCGTCATTATGAGGGAATGGGTTAATCTTATTCGGTAAGTTCCATCACTAAATATATTCAATAAAGATGACAATAAAACTTTGAAAAGCGTGGATCCAAATGAGACGCCAAATAAATCGGCATCTCGTCAGTATCCAAGCTGTTTGACACTCGGGCAACGGTTTCCCAAACACTTGTACAATTCAGAAGTAAGTAAAGAATGCATTAGGTCAGAGGTTTCGGCAGACATATTTTGTCAGCACTATAAGAATTAAAGATATGGTTAAGTTTCTACAGTGGTGCATTGTTTGTAAACAAGACTTCGGAATAGTACCATACATTATGGATCATGCCGTATTTTACATATCTGAATCTCTATTGCCATGGCAATAAATGTTATATTTTTAAGGGAGGGTTGAATTCAATCATATTAATAATAGGCGGAGTTTTGCATGAATATGCATGACGTAAGGGAGTAAACGAAATATACTAAATTATAATTATTTTACACTGTATCATAAGACTTCTCCATAGCGACCAAAAATAATAAACTTAAAGATGTTTAAAGCAATGTGGCTCCTTAATGCGTTCTTCGTGTATTACGCTGTGCGAATTATCTTAACAGACCATAATTAGACTAATTACGGATTGCCTTTTGTCAGGAGGTTATTTAAGAATCATTGTTGTAACATTAAGAGACAGAAGAAGGTGCGTTATTTTCATGGCGGGATATCAACACTGAGAAAAGTAATAATAATAAACAAGATAAAATATCCAAATTAGAATAAACCAGATACTTACTTTATAATTACATAATGGATGCCTTCAAAACATCATATACCCCACTCCTGTCCATGAAGTAACGATATCGGTTATTGGAGTATGCGTTTATTAGGGAGAGTACGGTACTGAACATGCAAATGAGGTGTGAGCCCGGTCACTTTTGCCCTTCTTTATTCTATGTAAAAACAGGCATTTTCTGCATCCCCTAGCTACTTCCAGACATAGATTTGGGTTATACCCTCTTAACACATTCATATTTAGTCCAAACACAGTCTCGAGATCACGAGAAAACAAGGTCAAGAACGTTGACTTTTTGCACTACACACAAAAGTATGTACACACCGTCTATTTTCGCTTTAAATTTGGGCCATTCTGACGCTCCACACACATATTTCCCAACATCCACCAGAGGAAGTAGTCCTGCAAGAGAGTCACAAAAATGACCCCAATGGACAGAGAATACACACAATAACTTGACAAAATGCAATTATGCAGCCTGTCAAGTTCTTAAGAGACACTTATTAGCTTATATTTAAAGCACTGCATTTCTAAAGAACTACTTCTTATTGCTCACCGGGGTCACACCAGAGTATACCCCCAATCTTGTTTGAAACAGTATTTTTTCAAATTAGTCTAAGTATTTAGATTATTTTGACTGAAAAACAACAAAAAGCAAGCTGATCTGACTATATTTGAATGATCTGAGAGCTTTCGAAAAGTCCACCCTGTCGGCTAAAGTGGCTATGCTGAATAAGCTGTTAGATGGCGATGTAGGCGAAAACTAAAATCCTAATTTCTTGAAAAGCTTTCATTTGATCTTGATGAAATAAAAGGCATAGCATCTCTCAGGCAGTGTTCTGTTAGAAAACAGCCAAATGGTTAACTCTGATTCACCAAAAATACCCTTAAACTGGATATTTTAGTGATAACTTATGTAAAATTTGGCTGGAATTCTTCAGTTTAACACTAAAATTATATATAAACTGACCTAATCATGAAGATCTTATACTGAGTTTGGATCCAGATCCTTATTTGAGCATGGACAAGCAAGTTCGAAATGCTAAATCGGGTTGAAATGATCGTCGCTTGTGATCAGCGCCCTAAAGAAGATGTATGGTATGAGTCGGCATTCATGCCCCCGCGACAGGCACATCTCCTTTCCAGAAGAGTATTTCAAGCACAGGAAGCAGAAAAAGACTGCTCAATCAGATTTCACTCAACAATGCAGGGTGAATTTTAGCATAAAAGGACATTGCTTCCTATGGTTTGCAATACCTTCAGTCACTGTCAGCATTAATCAAAGATCTCAGCCGCATGTAGCCGGCTTCGGCGGAAGCAGCCTCGAGTAGCCGCAAAAGTATTTTCACCCAAGACCGGCTGGTATTTCCTGTCATGCTCAGTGGTGTTGTACATGGTTCCTACCCCAGTGCAAAGTACCGGCTCAAAGAATATGCCACACAAAGCCCAACTATGGAAAAAATGTGTCCTTCCTGATGTGCCGCCAAGGCCTGAAAAACAGGGAAACCACATAAAATATGCAAAAATCCTTGAAAAATGCTTTAAGATACATGTTCAGAACTGCAATTTGAGTGTTTATGTTATGATTTAGCTAAATATTGTTATTTCTTTAGAGAAACTGTCAAGTTACGAGAAATTCACAATTAAAACAATGCTTTGTTACCTTTTTAAAGTCATCTGACCAACTTAGCTGCACCATTTTCAAAGAAACCCATAACAGAGGGCACTCAAACTTCAAAACTCAAGGCCAGCAGATACAAATAGATTTCAGAAATAGAAATAGCACTCTTTTCCCTTGCTTAGCAGCCAGAGAAATTACAGTCGCGTCTGTCTGAAGCTACAAATAAGGGTTAAGAGTCGCCCGCTTTGCATGCTTGATGAACAATCTTTAGCGGTTGCAAATTATGTAGAGCTCTGCACTGTTAAAGTTATTAAATGTAGAAAAAATGCAATAAAACTAGAAAGAGACACTCTGAAAATGCAAATTTGATTGAGATGAATATTAGATCTTGGAAATTATGTAAGAAAACACATTGGAAGAGCCAAAAAAATGACAGGAAACACCGAAAGAGTCGGTCGCGCGGCTAGATCCAATGAAAAACTGCGATTTATGCGCTTCAAGCTAAATTTATGAGATGCTAAATGCCGGAATCTGTCCGAAATTCCACGAAATACTTTACTTTGCCCAATTTGATACATATGATGGGCCTTTGATTCCAGAAAAAGATATTTCTCCAGCAGGGAGATGTCAAAAAGTAGCCAAAGGCAATTTTGGGAAGGGTTTCGGACGATACCGACACTTCCAAGTTGCCCGTCATTTGCCAAAATTTCTGAATTTAATCAAAAATGCTTGAAATTCAACAAAAATATAATCAGCCGGGTTGTTCTATGCTGTTTAGATCCAGATCACAGAGCCTATCAATGCCAAATAGTCCGATATAAGTGCAGGAGAGGTCTTCATACTGAACCGTTTAACACATTTGTTTTTAAAAATCTCAATTTCTTCAAATTTATTCAGATCTGTTAAAAAACTCTCTCATGTGCAAGCTACTTTAGTCATAAATTACCTACATGTGAAATTCCAGGGCAGTAATCCTTACCGTTTTGAAGATATTCCATTTTAACAGTTTCTGTTATAGGTGTGAGCCCGGTCACTTTTGCCCTTCTTAATTCTATGTAAAAACAGGCATTTTCTGCATCCCCCAGCTACTTCCAGGCATATATTTGGGTTATACCCTCTTTACACATTCATATTTAGTCCAAACACAGTCTCTAGATCACGAGAAACAAGGTCAAGAACGTTGACTTTTTTCACTACACACAAAAGTATGTACACACCGTCTGTTTTCGCTTTAAAGTTGGGCCATTCTGACGCTCCACACACATATTTCCCAACATCCACCAGAGAAAGTAGTCCTGCAAGAGAGTCACAAAAAATGACCCCAATGGACAGAGAATACACACAATAACTTGAAAAAATGCAATTATGCAGCCTGTCAAGTTCTTAAGAGACACTTATTAGCTCATATTTAAAGCACTGCATTTCTAAAGAACTACTTCTTACTGTACTACGACCTCCGGAAGCAATTGAATTCTTACACGGCCTATATGTAAAAGTAAGGGCAGATTGGAACTCATTATGTTTGTAAAGTCCACCCTTTACTCCATGAATATTCATATAAGAAATAAAAATAACCTCCCAGTCTGTATGCTTCAGTACGTACTTCCAGTCTATATCCTTCGGCATGAACTCCCAGTCAATATCCTGAAGTATATACATCTAGTCCATATCCTTCAGCATGAGCTCCCAATCTATATCCTGTAGTATATGCTTCCAGTCCATATCATTCAGTACTCCCAGTCTATATCCTGTAGTATATGCTTCCAGTCCATATCCTTCAGTACTCCCAGTCTATATCCTGTAGTATATGCTTCCAGTCCATATCATTCAGTACTCCCAGTCTATATCCTGTAGTATATACTTCCAGTCCATATCCTTCAGTATGAGCTCCCAGTCTATATCCTTTAGTATTGACTCAGTATATATCCTTTTAGTACGGACTCCCAGTCTCATATTCTATATTCTTTAGGGTGGTCTCCCTGTCAATAATAGCATGGGCCACCAGTCTATATATTTTAATAAGAACTCCTAGTCTATATCCTTTAGCATCGACTTACTGTCTATATCATTTAGTATGAACTCTCAGTCTATATCCTTTAGTATTGACTCCCAGTCAATATCCTTTAGTATTGACTAACAGTCCATATCCTGTAGTTAGGAATCCCAGTGTATAGCAAACCCTATTCTATATCATTTAGTATGAACTCCTAGCCTATATCTTTTATTATGGACTTCCGGTCTCTATCATTTAATATGAAATATCGGTCTATATGTTTAATAAGGATTCCTAGTCTATATCCTTTAGTATGAACTCTCAGTCTATATACTTTAGTATGAACTCTCAGTCTATATACTTTAGTATAGACTCTAAGTATATATACTTTAGTATGGACTCTCAGTCTATATATTTTAGTATGAACACTCGGTCTATATACTTTAGTATGAACTCTCAGTCTATATACTTTAGTATGAACTCTCAGTCTATATACTTTAGTATAGACTCTAAGTATATATACTTTAGTATGGACTCTCAGTCTATATACTTTAGTATGAACTCTCAGTCTATATACTTTAGTATGAACTCTCAGTCTATATACTTTAGTATGGACTTTCAGTCTATATACTTTAGTATGAGCTCTCAGTCAATATACTTTAATATGAACTCTCAGTCTATATACTTTAGTACAGACTCCCAGTCTAAATACTTTAGTATGAACTCTCAGTCTATATACTTCAATATAGACTCCATGTCTATATACTTTAGTATAGACTCTAAGTATATATACTTTAGTATGGACTCTCAGTCTATATACTTTAGTATGGACTCTCAGTCTATATACTTTAGTATGAACACTCGGTCTATATACTTTAGTATGAACTCTCAGTCTATATACTTTAGTATGGACTCTCAGTCTATATACTTTAGTATGAACTCTCAGTCTATATACTTTAGTATGAACACTCAGTCTATATAATTTAGTATGAACACTCAGTCTATATACTTTAGTATGAACTCTCAGTGTATATACTTTAGTATGAACTCTCAGTCTATATACTTTAGTATAGACTCTAAGTATATATACTTTAGTATGGACTCTCAGTCTATATATTTTAGTATGAACACTCGGTCTATATACTTTAGTATGAACTCTCAGTCTATATACTTTAGTATGGACTCTCAGTCTATATACTTTAGTATGATCTCTCAGTCTATATACTTTAGTATGAACTCTCCGTCTATATACTTTAGTATGGACTTTCAGTCTATATACTTTAGTATGAGCTCTCAGTCAATATACTTTAATATGAACTCTCAGTCTATATACTTTAGTACAGACTCCCAGTCTAAATACTTTAGTATGAACTCTCAGTCTATATACTTCAATGTAGACTCCATGTCTATATACTTTAGTATTAACTCTCAGTCTATATCCTTAAGTATGAGCTTCCAGTCTATATAATTAAGTATGGACTTCCAGTCTATACCCATTAGTATGGACACCAGGTACATTTCTTTTAGGATGGAATCCAAGTATAACGTTTAGTATGACTTCCTAGGTAAAACATTTGGTTTAATTATATCTCAATATATCCTTCAATTCAAATCTCCCATAGACCTAAAATGTGATTTTATGATATATCACCCTCAAAATGAGCTTCCTGGTAAATATATCAGGATATAGCACCCTCAGAATGAGCTTCCATGTGAATATCTAAGGATTTATCGCCTTACTTTTATATGTATCATCATTTATTTATTTTAATTGTAAAATTAACTAATATTATATTTCTACAGTTTTTCGGTATAATAGAATAATTAACACATGGTTGTCGGGTGATAGAGGATACTGTCAACCCTTAGACTGGCATATACCAATTCTCGGGTTGACACTATCCTCTATCACCCGACAGCCATGTCTTAATTATATGATTTATACACCGCTACTGATACTTCGTTGCAATATATGCTGATTTCGAGTTTTACTGCCTTTAACTGGAAGTTTCTAACACTCGAGATATGAATTCGTTTGAAAAGCTTCCAGTCCGAAGCACAATGTTCTAGACTTGAGCAAACTAGTAATATCACTGCTGTTGCGTATTAAGTTTTTGGGATGACATCAAAGGAAAACTTAGTGTGGTTCAGAACATGTATAAGTTTTCGTCAGAAGCCACAAACTGTTTCTGGATATGCGATTTAATTTTCTTCAACGCTTAACTTGTTGATCTCTTTTTAACTCTCCGCTTACTAAGCGCGACCTGACTTACACTTGCAAATACACAGAGTCCTGATGAGACAAATGGTAACACGGCGGCTCACCAGAACACAAGCTGTTTGACACTCGGTCATTATTTTCAAAACAGGAATACTGACATCATGAATAAGGAAACGAATGGTACAATATTAAACTATTTATATTCAGCGATACTAGTCATTTATAGAATATGTATGGTCGTATAGTCTTTCTTCAATATTATTACAAATGTATATACAACAACGGGTGTGTTCAATATATGCGTTCAATTAAAAGTCCCAATATACTATAGCATCACTTTTTCATGTCAAAATTCGACAGTGTCGAATATCAAACAGTTTGGACTCTCAAGAGACGCTAGGTAATTCAACAACTTCATTCTCAGTGTTGTTATATTTTCTGGTCCTTCGGGATCATTAGTTTTCATGTTATTAGGTTTGAAAATTGAATACTGCTTAAGCCGGTGCTCTGGGGCGTGAGTAGTGTTGCACTTTTAATTATTACTCATGAACAGACTCAATAAAACCGAGTCTGCAATTTTCTCTTTTTGCATTTCGACTTTTGCTTTCGAAGGATCACCCATTTACAGAATATATCACCCTGGATCAAGGCCCATTGCACATTTCCAGTCTGGTGATTCTTGTGAATGTACCGTTTAACCACTGGTGTCCTAACGGAAAGGATTTCAAGGAGACTTTCGTTCCATGTTACAACTAAACTGTTCCAAATGAAAGGGTTTCCATGAGAGGTATGTTCCAAGTTAGATCTAAACTGTTCTAAGGGAAAGGGTTTCAAGGAGACGTTTGTAACAGGTTACAACTAAACTGTTCTAATAGAAAGGGTTTCAAGGAGAGGTTCGTTCCAAGTTACAACTGAACTGTCCTAAGGGAAAGGGTCTCCATGAGAAGTTCGTTCCAGGTTACAACTAAACTGTTCCAAATGAAAGGGTTTCAAGGAGAGGTTCGTTCCAAGTTACAACTAAACTGTTCTAAGGGAAAGGGTTTCAATGAGAGGTTCGTTCCGGTTTATAACTAAACTGTTCTAAGGGAAAGGGTTTCAAGGTGACGTTTGTACCAGGTTACAACTAATCTGTTCTGATGGAAAGGGTTTCAAGGAGAGGATCGTTCCAAGTTACAACTAAACGGTCCTAAGAGAAAGGGTTTCAATGAGGGGTTCGTTCCAAGTTACAACTAAACTGTTCCAAGGGAAAGGGTTTCAAGGAGAGATTCGTTCCAGGTTACAACTAAACTGTTCTAAGGGAAATGGTTTCAAGGGGACGTTTGTTCCAAGTTACAACTTAACTGTTCTAAGGGAAAGGGTTTCAAGGGGACGTTCGTTCCAGGTTACAACTAAGCTGGTCTAAGGGAAAGCATTTCAAGGAGACTTTCGTTCCAGGTTACAACTGAACTGATCTAAGGGAAAGGGTTTCAAGGAGACTTTCGTTCCAGGTTACAACTAAACTGTCCTAAGGGAAAGGGTTTCAAGGAGACGTTCGTTCCAGGTTACAACTAAACTGTCCTAAATCTTTTCTGAAGCGGCCTATATCGTGGGCATAGAGACACATGGTAGCTTAAAATAGAGCTTATGTTATACAGAAAGTTCCTTCTGCAGTACTTTTGTCCTGCAATGAGCAACCGCCTGCTGTTAAACCCAACCATACTTGACGGTTTAGTGGTGGTTTTAGAGGCTTGCTACAGTAGTATTATAAACGTTCTCGTCTAATAGCATGCGCCTCTATTTGTGATTCGATCGTTTCGTAAGTGAATAAATGTGAAAATGTCTTTCTTTAATCTTCTGCATGTTTTCAAAAACCTCCTAGTGTCAATTATGGTCCATTTCTTAATGGATCGTGTGCCTTTTTAATCAATTTTACCAGACGATTTCAATTGCTTTTAATAAACTCAGATTATATCAAACTACATTCGAACGTATAGTTCAAATTAATGGAGGGAGTATACGCTGTGATTTAGACATTCTAGATCAACATTAATGCACTAGGACGTTTGGCAGAACATAGAAATTGTCTAATTCCTAGCGAATCTAGAAATTATTCCGAACAAGAATTTACATCTACTACTTACCCTTTCATAATTCTGTCTTTGTGTACGTTTGCAAACAGGATAGATCAGGGTGTAGGGTCAGTCTAATAATGATTTGTTATGTTAGCCTACTTGTTACACGTCTGAGATCAGAGTGTAGGGTCAGTCTAATAATGATTTGTTATGTTAGCCTACTTGTTACACGTCTGAGATCAGGGTGTAGGATCAGTCTAATAACGCTTTGCTGTGCTAGCCTACATGTTACATATCTGATCCAGTCCAGAGCGTAGGATCAGTCTAATAAATATTTGTTACATGTCTGAGATCAGAGTGAAGGGTCAGTTAGCCTTGGGCTACTTGTTACATGTCTGAGATATTAGAGTGTAGGGTTTGTGTTAGCCTACATGTTATATGTCTGTAATCAGAGTACAGGGTCAGTATAATAACAGCTTAGCTGTGTTAGCCTACATGTTACATATCAGATCTAGATGAGAGTGCAGGGTCAGTCTAATAAAGTTTTACTGTGTTAGCCTACCTCTTACATATCTGATATCAGAGTGTAGGATCAGTCTAATAAGGGTTTGCTGTGTTAACCTACAGATCAGAGTGTAGAATCAGTCTAATAAAGCTTTATTGTGTTAGCCTACATGTTACATGGCTAATTCTCTATTAGCTCATTATTTTATATTTGTTACACAATAATTGGGTTAGTGTGTATTCATAACAGGTGGAGTCTCGAGTGAATATTCACCAAGTGGTAAAATGTAGTTACATGTTGTAGTCGTTTTAACCCTTTACTTTATGAATATTCATACAAGAAATAATGAAATGATGAACATTGATGAGTTGAATTCTTAAAATGGTAAATGTATTATAAACATAGGCAATTTGGCCATTGCAGAAACTTTAGAATCAGATCTATATCATATCAAAAGAAAAGCAAGCAGAGCAGACCCTGATCAGACGACTCATATGGGAGCCGTCTAATCTGGGTCTACTCAGTTTGCAAAAGCATAGAAAAACGTATTTATTGAGTAAATGGTTAACCAAGCACCTTATATTCTGCAAACAGAGTAGAACAAGATCATACAGCTCATGTAGGACTAGTCTAATCAGGTTCTGCCATGTTTATGGAATGCTATAGATAGGGATCTACTCTGGTTTTAAAAAAACATCAAATGCATATCTATCAGTTAAAAGATTAATTAAATGGCACGTAATGCGCATTAGCTGGTACATCAAATGTCATAACACACGGTTCGTTTCAGTTTTAAATTCCTTGCACTCTTTTTCCAAAATGCATGTCTTGCTAATTCGTCGTTTGTTTACAAAAGAATCAATTCCAATCAGCTTGAAAATCGAGAGGGAAATGTTTTAAGTTGATTGATATCAAATTTCTTATCTGATCTGAAAATCCATATATATCTAAATTTATAATTATTGACACGATGATCCCAATTTCTATGACCTGTGGAGTAGGCAATAAAAGATAACTGGTACAAATTCTGTATATCATTTTATCAGGACAAATGAAGTTCACACCAATACTTGATTATCTTGCTATAAAATGCAACATGTATATTAGATAAAGGACTAATTTGCTACACGAATGGAAATGTTTATACAGGCGTACGGAGGTTTATATCGAGGGCTTGGAGCAAAAGTATTGTAACTCCTTCACTTTATGAAGGAGTTACAATAGTTTTGCTCCAAGCCCTCGATATGAATTCGCTCAATATCTCGAGATTATGGAAACCTCAGAAATTATGTAAACCTCATTTCTTCAGAAGAATAACCTAATATTGATCATAAGAAAACATCAAATAGTTGGCACAGAAAATTTTAGGTCATTCGGAGATATCTTGCGGTTAATCAATAAAGTGTAAATTGCATTTGGTTTTCTATTACTTATCTATTATGTTTGTTATTATTATATGTCGGTTACTTAATGCAAACTACCAGTGAAGTCAAAAATTGTGAAAAACAATCTCTACCCCATATATATGTATGTATATATGCCTTTTCACACATTTATGAACAGAGTAGACCCAGCTCATACAGATCCTGCAGGAGCAGTCTGGTCATAGTCTTTTGCGCAGACTTATTAACCCTTTCCCTGTTCTGTATTTAGGCAAAATTTCAATACCTACTGAATATTCATTAACAAAATAGTTAAAAAGAAACCTGGAAGGTGGAGCAATGTAGACATTTTAGGAAGTAAAGAAACAGATCTATCAAATTCTATTAGCAAACAGAGTAGACTCTGATCAGACGGCTCCTCTAGGAGCCGTCTGATCTGGGTCTAATCTGTTTGCAAATGCGTGAAAACACGTTTATATGAGGGAAAGGGTTAAACAATATAGATCTGATGTTATAGTTTCTGCCATGGCCAAAACTTCCCGTGTTCAGATGCAATTATAACTACAGTGAAGACTCGATTATTCGAACGCCTAAATACATACCATTACTGATCTTGCAGCTTAAGGTAGGATGAAAGTCATGCAGAAAGCTATTTTGGGAGCTTTGTGCATGACTTTCACCCTGCATTAAGCAGCCACCTGACTACAAAGATATAAATTCCTCCTTACTAAATATTCGTAGTATCGAGTTTATACTGTATTCTGTTCAGTACCATCCGTGGTTTCGTTCTTTCTTATGCAAATAGTCATGAGGGAAAGGGTTTACAAACATATCTAGCTCTAATTTAT
The DNA here is from genome assembly GCA_963576725.1 of Azorinus chamasolen. Taxonomy (NCBI): domain Eukaryota; kingdom Metazoa; phylum Mollusca; class Bivalvia; order Cardiida; family Solecurtidae; genus Azorinus; species Azorinus chamasolen. Next base: position 19,584,825 of record OY755242.1, read on the forward strand.
GTTTGTTGCAGACGAACTGACATCATTGTCCCAGTGTATTGCAGTACGTCAGCTTACATGTTATAAACCAAGATCGCCTTGCAGATCTAGAATGAAAATTTGAATATGACCATGTCGTAAGTTAATAATACGAGCTTGTTATAATAATAATAATAATCAAACAAACCGGAGTTCCTAATTTCCTGTAATATAAATCCCGAGACATCGAACAACCAGAGATACTAAGACTGACGAAACTTTCCCTTCTCTCTTGGACAGGTCAAAGTGTACACTAGTATAAGTTACTGATAACGGCTTCTACATCTATAAGTAAATAATAAGTGTTAAAAATTGTGAATTTCATACAAAAAGCATTATTTACATGTACATCACTTTGACCGCACATGACATTTTCGCATTACCACTCACATCTTCCACGTTAATACTTAGAAGTTTTAATGTTCGGAAACCGTTTGAACAGATTTGTGATATACAGTTTAACTTCACGGGACCATACAAATTGCTTCGAGAAAACAAAGGTTCGAATTATCCGATTTCTAATCTGAACAATTTCCCAAGTTCTAAGCCTAATACAGGTCTAAAGTAATGTTGAAAGCTCATGCAGAAGCTTACATATTTACTTTTGACCTGCGTTAAGCTGTCACATGTGTTTCTGGATATGTACAGTGATACATGTTAGAACAATTCTGTATTGTAAATTTTGTAAACGTTTACTTCGATTTATCACGAAGTTCGAGTTATCCGAGTACGATATATCGACGTTTACCCGTTGTATAAAACATAATTAGCCAGAATAGCAGACAGATATATATGTGTAAATCTAATAAAAAAAATAACTTCTTTATATCTCAATCAAACCCTGTATTGTGACCACTCTTTAGAATCGCCTCGAAGAGGCGATTCTAAGGAGTGGTCAAAACATAAGGGTTGGTGGAGAAATAGCGATTTTAGTCCTTGAAATACGCCATTTTATCTACGACTCTGATTAACCCTTATTCTTGTGTACAACTAATATCTGCTTAAACACTGATTGGTTGATCTGTTGAGAACCCGTTGCTGTTCACACTTGACACGATAGTGGTTGACAGAAACTGTTTGCTGAACTGTAAGTACAGTAAAATCTCTCTAAACAGGAATTCTAGTAGAGAAGAATTTAGATACTTTTAGGCAGGGATTGCTTAATGCAGGGTGAAAGTCATGCAGAAAGCTCATAGAGGAGCTTTCTGCATGACTTTCACCCTGCATTAAGCTGCCACCTGTCTCAAAGAGCGATATTAATGCCAAATGAAAGGTCCGGTTTAGAGAGGTTTTACTATATATACAAGTTGTCTCCATCATTGAACTTAGTTGAACCAAATAAACCTATTTGTGCTCAGTGTCCATTTAACGGGACATAAACAAACCGTGTAGACCCAGATCAGAGAGGTCCTGGAGGCCCTGCACTGTTTGCTGAACCCGTCGATTTCTATGGCTTATACCAGTAAATATTTCCTTGCTGCTCCCCTCCATATGACAAAGGAATTGAGGTGCCATCTGGGTCGGATTTTGTTGAAATCTTCTGGCAATAAATGGGTTAAGATTGTCGCATTAATATTGTCGTTGTGGTGTGCGGTGGTCTAGTTGTAACGCGCTTGACTACCAATCCGGAGGTCCGGGGTTCAAATCCCGGTCCCTCCCGGAAATTTCTGAGAAGTTTTTCTGTGTCTCCCAACGCACCCCTCCCCACTCAGGGGTAAAAATGGGTACCTGTGAGGGTCACTAACCGGTACTGCGGCTGCATGATTGTGCCATATGTTAGCAGTGCTAAATATTGTAGGCGAATGACTCAATGACAAGGGGAGTAAATCTACAGTCGGCTGAGCGGTCCTTCGGACTGAAAGTAGACTATAACTAGGTCCTTTATTATTATTATTATTATTAATATTATTTTTATTATTATTATTATTAACGTGTATTTGTATCATAGACAAATGTGTCAGTCTGTCTGTTCACCCTTTAACAGTTTAGGATTTATGTAAGAAATCATGCTTTTATAGCTTTAGTCTTGCTGATGGTTTATTGTGGCATTGTGAAAGGGAATTGCTTGATGATTGCAGAATGTTATTGTGTCATAACAAAACAGAACAGAGCTTGATAACACAGCTCTTATATGAGGTTACTCGGCCTCTTATCGGAATCTAAGCTGTTTAGAAATGCAAGTCAGGAGGTTGTATTTAGTTTGAAAATGCAAGTCTGAAGTGTTTGCTTAGTGTGACATAGAGGATTTGTTGCGAGTTGTCTTTTAAGATCACATGTTCCTAAACGAGCCTTAGAAAATGTCATTAAGCGAGCCTTGGCGAGCTTAATAACATTTTCTTGGTGAGTTTAGAAACATGTGATCTTAAAAGACAACGAGCATCAGATTATTTTTCTCACATATCAAAAAAGTTCATTTTCGCCGTTTAAATGACATGTAAACATCGGTTTCTATGGTTTGACGTGATATATATGACGTATGACGTCATATGTTCTAAAGTGATCTTACACGTGTTACAGATAAGGAAATCTTAACCCGTTGTTCTAACTCGGAGATAAGGGAAGGTATGTGAGAAAATGCAAGTCGGGAGGCTGTGCTAAGAATGAACATGCAAGTAGGGACGTTTTGCTTATCATGATAAGTATAAAACTGTTTCCAACTTCATATAAGCTACATTTGTAACATTTGCATCTATCGGGGCGAGACACTGTATCCTCATGCATAGCGCCACTTGACCGGCGTGTCGTCAGGATCCAAGCTGTTGGACACACGGTCGGTAATTTCTTAAAACTTTGAAGGAATCGAAGGTGAGTAAAGAGTTCAACAGATCGGAGCCCGAACGGACATAAACTTTTGAGAAGGTGAAACGGTCATATTACATACAATAGAACCTGTCATAGGCGGCCATTCATGTATGTAATATAGGAATGATAAAATGCACATGGTTGCTTAATGCACGGCAAAATTAATACAGAAAGCTTCTATAGAAGCTTTCTGTATTACTTTTGACCTGCATTAAACTACCACATGTCTTTCTGATCAATGATTAGGCCTCTTTTTTATGAGAGCTTAAGACAGGTAATGTGCATTCATTTGACTACCCGTGGTTCATCAGAGTGTATGCTTACTTTATCTTTCTTATATCTGGTGCAATTCTGGCGCCAAACACTATTTGGCTTACTTCAATTCTTGCTGAACTCTTTTTAATCATTTTAACAAACTCAGCGTCTTATCTGATTTCAAATCGTCTGCATAGATTATCACATAGTCATCGCTTGGAGGCAAACGTTAATTATGTACGTTTCAAATAATAGCATATTGACATAGAGCCCCTGGCGCTTTACATACAGTAAAACTTGTCGAAAACGTCTTTTAAATAGAAGTCGAATTCTGCCTGATACTGACTTAACCCTTTCGCTGCCAATGCACAATCTGTCATTACCTATGCAAACAGTTTGGATCCAGATGAGACGCCGAGTAACTCGGCGTCTCATCAGGATCCAAACTGTTTGTTACTGTTACTATGTTTTTGAAACAAAAATGAAGAAAATGAAAAGAATGAAAATTTGTAGCAGACGACAAAATATGGCAGCGAAAGGGTTGACTATTTCGCTGCCAATGTCGCATCTGTTATTTCTTATGCAACCAGTTTGGATTCAAATGAAACCCAGCATAGCCTGGCGTCTCATTAGGAGAACACTTGTTTGGTACTGTGGTAATGTGTTTGAAAGAAAGGGATATAAAATTAAATAAAAATTGTAACAGACGGCGAAATTTACAGACAACAATATTTGGCAGCGAAAGAATGAATTAATGAAGGACACAAAAAATGTAGAAGTCTCCACTTTCGATGTTTCTTTTTTTCCTGCTTCCAGCAACGCCTTTTTTTTTAAATTGTGTTAATACTTCTCGGTTATCGGACGTTTAAGACCGGTTTAACTGTACATTTAAGAATATATAATGGTGCATGACATGTAAAGTGTCTACTTGATGCCGATATAGAAAGGTGTTTGTGGCTGTTAATATCATGCACGATGCTGTATTTCATTCTGTGCTTGGTGGTTGCCCAAACCGTCGGAGCCATGGAGTATATCACCAGGGATACGAATTATGGTCGCGTTCGAGGAGTTGAAACTAAACTAGCACAAGTCTTCTATGGAATTCCATTCGCAGCACCGGCACAAAGGTGATTTATTCTGCTTGAGTATAGTTTAACCCAACTGACTTACATGTTTGTTTTATAAACGTTACTAAAACCCTACTTACTCAGTGACTTTATTGTTGGAGTAAACCCCTAGTCACTCACTGACTGTATTGTAGGAATATACCGTACTTACTTCACTGAATTTATAGTTTGAGTATACCCTACTTACTCACTGACTTTATTGTTGAAATTGACCATACTTACTCACTGACTTTATTGTTGAAGTTGACCCTACTAACTCACCGACCTTATTGTTGGAGTTGACCATACTTATTCAATGATTTTGTTGTTGACCCTACTCACCTACTGACTTTATTGTTGGAGTACATCCTACTCACTCGTTGTTTGTGTAGATCCTACTTACACATTGACTTCATTGTTGAAGTAAAACCATACTTATTCATTGACTTTATTCTTAGAGTAAATTTGTTGGAGCGAAATCCTACCCACTCACTGTTTGTGTAGACCCTACTTACACACTGACTTGATTGTTGGAGTCAGGCCCTATTTACTCACTGATTGTATTGTTCGAGTAGACCTAACTTAGTGAGGTGATTATTTGAGCATACTCACTGACTTGGTCGTTGAACTAAAACCCTATAGTTACTCACTGACTGTATTGTTTGAGTATACCCTAATAACTTACTGACTTTATCGTTGAAGTAAAACCCTACTTACTCGCCGATTTTATTGTTGGAGTAAGCGCTACTAACCTACTGGCTTTGTTATTGCAGTACATGTATACCTTACTTACTGATTGACTTTATTGTCGAAGAAGACCCTACTTACTAACTGTACTGTTGGAGTAAAGCCTTTGTTACTCGTCGACTTTAGTGGCTATTAGAGTAAACCTTACTTACTCACTAATTTTAGGTTTTGAATTTACTGTACACATACTTTATTTGTAGCATTCTGACGTCACATCCGTTAAATGTATATACAGTAATACCTCTCTAAACCAGACGTCCATTCTAGTAGAAATATCGGTCTTGGAAACAAGTGACAGTTTACTGCAGGGTGAACGTCATGCAGAAAGCTCCTCTATGTGCTTTTTGCATAACTTTTACCCTGCAGTAAGCAGCCACCTGCCTAAAATATTTTACTGAACATCTACAACAAGTTGTTACTTCATCAATATTTCTGTAAGAAAAACTAACATTATGCATATCTATAAAAATAATTGTTATCACGGCATATAAACCTTTAGCCTGTTATGGGCGGATGAGTGAATACCTATGCAAACAGTTTTGATAGGCCTTAGCTTCATGTATATAATTAGAGACAGCGTTTTTGTAAAACAATGTGTTAAAGGGAGAAATATTTTGAAATTACTACCATTCTCCATGTTCCGTGTTTTTATATCCACAGATGGACAGCACCGGAGGACCCAATGCCTTGGACAGGAACGCGAAATGCGACAGAGAAACCTCCGATGTGTTACCAAACATGTAACACTGACAGGCCACTCGTGTGCAACTCTGAGGTACATGTAAACCCTCTCTTAACCGGAACTCTAGTAGAGAAGAATTTAGATATTTTAGACAGGTGACTGCTTAATGCAGGGTGAAAGTCATGCAGAAAGCTCCTAGAGGAGCTTTCTGCATGACTTCCACTCTGCATTAAGCTGTCACCTGTCTCCAAGACCGATATTTATACAAATTTAATGTCCGGTAAGAGATGTTTTACAGTACATTTAACGTATACTGTCGTTGTCATGAAGACAACAGTATACCATTAGACACAGTGTAAAGCAACCCCAATCTAAACCGGAACTCTTGTAGAGAGGAATTTATATACTTGTAAGCAGGTGGCAGCTTAATGCAGGTTGAAAGTCATACAGAAAGCTCCTAGAAGAGCTTTCTGCATGACTTTCAGTCTGCATTAAGCTGCCATCTGTCTCCTTGATCGGATTTTATACTGAATTTAACATCATGTTTAGAGCTGTTTTACCTTATTCATGTAAACTACATTCCAAACGCTGAGGCAGCTATAGGCTCCAGTATAAGATGTACCGGTAGACAGAATAATTTTACATTGTATCTGACGAAGGCACCCTCTCACTCACCCTTTCACTCACTAACAGTTTCTGTTATGGCCAAATATTACTCTGTCCATACACAAATATACCAAGATAGAACATATTCTAATTCATGTATTATCTTAATGCATCGTTTAACCCTTTACCTCATGAATATTTATTGAAATTTCATGGGGTAAATTGTTAGACCGTCCTGAAATTTGCCAAATGGTATATGCAGCTTGTCCAATGACGATCGTGTTTCTGATAAAAAGGTATCTGAATTGAAAATAGATTGTTATACTAAACCCACAATGTATACTTTGCAACAAGTGCCGCCTTTAAAATGCGATGTCTTTGGTTAAAATAAAAACAGAATAATCATACCCTGATAGGTTGCAAACAGTGCAGAACCTGATCAGATGTCGCTGCGTCTTATATCCTGTTTCCAACGCCTAAATGTTATTATTTCTGCAGCGGGCTCATTAATTATCCTGATTCCTTCGATGGCAAACGAGGCATTTCTCTGGACATACTATTATTTACACGAAAACTTCTCAAACGGATTCACAAACACAGCCCCAAAAGCTGTTCTCAAATATGCTTGCATACATGTAGCTCATGGTGTATATTGACAAAATGTAAAATGGAAAAATAGAATAATTCTTGTTTAGTTTCGGGGGAGATTTAGTCAATTATCTTGTTGTAGGCATAGTTAGAGCGTTTTAGTGATTTTAGTCAAAAAAGTTGATCGAAGTCATGAATGTCTCCAATATACTGATTTTATCTTTTATACAACAGATATCCGAGGACTGTCTCTTCTTGAATATATTCGCTCCACTCTCGACGAAACGAAATTCGAAGAAGAAGGTGGTGTTTTATATTCATGGTGGCAGCTTTTCTCGGGGAACAGGCGCTGCAGACCTGAGCAATGGGGAAATGTTGGCCAAGAAAGGAAACATCATTGCCGTGACGATAAACTATCGTCTTGGTGGGTGAACAAGTGTTAACGATTAGAATTTCGAGTCCCGTCTTACCGAAGGTCGTACGAATAATATTATCGTTTATAATAATTCAAGACAATCGTTGAAATTATCATTCTTGTCAGTATGCAGCAATTAATGCTAATTTAAGGCGACAGTAGTTATTAGTCCTAAAATATCACCAGGTCTTACATACGACGATGTCAACTGGAGGATGTGATCGCCGTGTGCTAGATGTTATGATAATTTCAATCGTACGATCCAAGCAAGACAGACCCTAGTCAGTTTAACTAGTATTATATAGGCATTAAAACTGACATCTGCTCAAGGCCTCGTCTCGGCTTTGTTTTCAAAATGCTGTCCCCTTTACTATCAAGTATAGTTTTACGAGACATATACATGTACATTTTAATTCAAAATGTTTACAAATGTAATTCATGTAGAATTCAGGAAGACAAAGTCAAGCCTTTTCAACACAATGTATCACTTGTAATGACTTTTGCAAACAGTTTTGGTCCAGGCGAGACGCGGATAAACTCGTCATCTAATCAGGGTCCACATTGTTTGACAATCGGACACTATTTTAAAAGAAATTTAAGAACATAGAATGTAGAAATTTAGTAGACGTTCTTTACATATCACGGTTTCTATGTGTTACAATTTACGTGAATATTCGAGTAAGAAATAAGGATATCATAAATATTAATTAGCTGATATTTAAAATGGCATAGGAACACATGAAGTTTTGTCAACGACACACACTGTGCTGTCTGTATTACTCCATAAGCAAACAGGACATACCCTGACCAGACGGTTCCTATCGGAACTGTTGGTCTACGACTACTATTTTTGCATAAGACGTCAAAAGGGTTTCTGTCGTGTGAACAGTTTAAAGCGTTTAGCTTTATGCAAAGTGAAGTTTACATGGTGATTGAAAATATGTAAAGGAGCTGCATAACGACTTTAAAGGTCACATGTGTGTTGTGTTTATTATATGCTTTATATCTACATTCAGGTGTGTTTGGCTATTTTGATACGGGGGAGGGCAACTCACCTAATTATGGAATTATAGACCAGCGACATGCGTTAAAATGGGTTAACGAAAACATCCGGGGATTCGGCGGAGACCCTAAAAAGGTACTATAGTATGTAGCATTTGCCTCTTTTGCCGGCATATTTTGTCGTCTTTATCGTCTGCAAAAAAAGTCATTGTTTTGTTTACTTTTCTTCATTTGTGTTTTAATACAATCACATTAATAAACAGCTTGGCTCCTGGTGAGACGCCAAGTTACTCTGCGTCTCATCTGGATCGCAAACTGTTTGCATAGATAATCACAGATGCGATATTAGATTGCGATCTTTATGTCTGGATCCAAACTCTTTGTAATCAATATGTTCGTCTGTTGATTGCTATTCCAATTCTTGTGGCTGAGCCTTTTAAAGACTATGCACCCACTGCTGCAGCCTTTGTATATATATTCTGTTAAAAACAAAACTGACCGCCTGTACGCTGAGATTGGACGTCTGCAAATATCGTCCTGTACTTAATTATAAAAGTACATTTTTCTTCCATTCTTTAAGTATATAGTATCAGTGTCAAACAGTTTGGATCCTGATGAGACACAGAGTTACTTGGCGTCTCATATGGATCCGAACAGTTTGAGTAGGTCATCACAAATGCATCGATAGAATGCTGAAAGATAAGTAGTACTTAACTTTTAAATAGCTCATACATGTACTTTAAACAAGGACAAATAAAAACCTTGAGTAGAATCTCTCTAACGCGACCACTTACACGTAACAACGGGTGATTATAAAGCAGGTGGTTGCATAATGGAGGACGAAAGTAATGCAGAAAGTTCCTATTGTAGCTTTCTGCATCATTTTCGTCCTGAATCAAGCAACCATCTGGCTATAAGGCCAAACTTTATACATATTTGATGGTCGCATTAGAGGATATACTATACTGTTGATTTAAAGACGGTCGCAAATTTCTACCATCGATACATTCATTATGACTGATAATTACATATCTCATTACCACTGTGGCTCGAATGCTGACATGGGTGTTCGGATTTATCATGTGAAGAAGCCTCCCAGCTGGTCTGCGACAGGTCGGTGGTTCTACCTGTGTATTCTGTGCACGAAACATACATTTCTTTCCAAACACGGAAAACCTACTGGTCGTAACTGGATATCACTCGCGATATGACTGACATACTGTTAAAGCAGCGTTAAACCCCATACAAACATACAATAGTTCTGTAAAACAGGGAATTGACATCAACAATGCATGCACATGTGTTCTGAATAACAAACTATACGCTTTAAACATATTTCATTTTATTACTCAAGCATTTTCATAGGTCCGCTATTTATAATACAGTAACACTAGTCTAATGCGACTATTAAAACGAGGTCTAATAGTAATTATGGACCTGCAAGGCATGTGGTAGCTTAATGCGGGGCAAACGTAATGCATAAAACACCGGTAGGCGATTTCTGCATTACTTTTGCCTGCATTAAACAACCGCATGCTGTTTAATCATTTAGACATGTCTTACAGCACCGTTAACATATGTTAACCATTTCCTCCATAGGCTATTTTTAGACCCAACCTCTTTGAATAAATCTACCGAAAAGGAGCATTATCAAGATAAAAGAAAAAAAATAGAATTTTGAAGTTTTAAACTATTGTGATAAATAGAGCATTTGCTCCTATAGGAGCAAATGCTCTATTTATCACAATGGTTTCAACAGGTCATTTTTACAGAGGCGTAGAAAGGCGTATTTATGGAGGAAATTGTTAAAGGCAATTAGTACCAACTTTAAACATTTCCCTGATGAATAAACATGTAAAACTATTGTCCCCATGGGCCTTTATTAACCGCTGCTTTATTAATCTAATATAAATACATAAATATTTGGACATGCCAGAAACTGTAAAATTAGATTTATATAATTGCATAAGCAAACAGAATAAACCCTGATTAGACGGTTCATAGAGAGGAACTATTAGACTCTGTAAGTAAAGCTAAGTAAAAAAATTGGAGAAGTGGGGTAGGTTTTAGAGTGGGGGTATGTTTTATTTTAAGAACGTGTTGATTAACATGTGTCCTGATATCTTACAGGTGACACTTTTCGGATATGACTCTGGGGCTTTGTCAGTGTTCATTCATCTAACGTCAGGAAAAGTTAATAGGCTATTCCGAAGATCAATTACACAAAGCACAGCGTTCGCAGTTCCGTTTACAACATCCAAGCAAGCGAGGATGCAAACTCAGACATTAGCAATGTTCCTAAACTGTAGTCAAGGAAACGTCACGTGCCTAAGGTCTAAGTCGTCCAGTGAACTTGCTCTCTTACAGGACAGGGTCGAGTTTAGGCCATTAACACCGAGTCCAAGATCTTTATTAACATGGTTTCCGATCAAAGACGGAGACGAAGTGAAGACGGACATCTTGGACGCTGTAAGAAACGGATCATTTGCTAAAAAACCAATAGTGTTGGGAACAGTTCAAGGTGAAGGCCGTTATGTCATTCTGAGAGAAATTAATTTTGCGATTCCATTTTCTACGTTGTCATCAATTATCAGAGGGCTTGCTCCAAATGCTCCGAGTGACATATTTTCTTATTACCCGACCGAAAACATCACTGACTTTCGAGACACACTGGCATCGGTGGCCGGAGATTATGCGTACATCTGTTCGACCCGTTACGTGGCGCGGTTGATGAGTCAGAGCGTGAACACGTGGTTATATGTATTTGACAAGGCTTTGTCTTTCGAAGGTTTCTGGGGTTCCGCCACACATTGCGAGAACAGAAGCTGTCACGGTGTGGACGTTCCGTTTGCGTTCCAATCGGCTCGCAGGTCGCCTTATAGGTTCACAGAAGACGAGCGGTCTTTATCTGACACGATGATATCTTACTGGTCAGGTTTTGCTAAAACAGGAAATCCAAATAAAGGTAAAGGGAATACAACGAGATGGACACCTTACAAAGTTCGCGGGACGAAGAAGATTCGTGATTCAGCTTTGCTATTGGATGGAAGTTCTCCTCTTGGTTTTGTAAAGAACCATCGTTCAGAAGTGTGCGATGCTTGGGACACTTCCGGTTATAAATGATCGACATTTTGCAGTTATTTACCGTTGCCGCTGCTAATACATGAGTTATACTGCAAACACACTTGCCATCTTCTGTTACTTGTTGACACTTACTAGGATAGGTAATTCCTACCAAATAGTGATCATCTTGAGCAGAGGCGGAAACTGACGCTCGTCAAAGCAGCTGAGATTTTTTTCAACGACGCTACTCAGACGAGATAATCACTTTCTGTAATAAATGACATATAAACTAATCTGAAATGTATATATGTATAACCCTTTACTCCATAAATATACATTTCTGTGCCGTTGCAAACAGACAAGATCCAGACCAGACAGCTCCTATGGGTGCATTCTGATTCGTTTTGCTTATCAACTACATTAAAACCTCTCTATAACGGTCACTAACTTGTGTTAATTTAGTTAATTAGTTGGTATTTAGGGCAGGTGGCTGCTTAAAGCTAGGTGAAAGTAAAACAGAACGCTCCTATAGGAGCGTTCTGTTTTACTTCCACCTTGCTTTAAGCAACCACCTGCATTTAACACAAAATACTTGATGTAATTTAGTGGCCGTTATAGAGAGGTTATACTGTAATACAGTTTCTGCTATGACCAATCATTTCAGTATTCATGTACAATAATAGCAATCAATCTAATTATAATTCATGATGTCGTTAATTCTGCACTGAATATTCAATGAATAAAGGCTTAATGTTGTCTGACAACTCATATAATTTGCCTTTTTCCTGTGGCTGGGTTATTTTCCCAATTATACATATATCCTTCTTTGAAAATCTGTAAACCATTAACATTCTAAAACATAATGTCTGCTAAAATTCTTATCTGTTACGATTTTACTCACATCCGATTCGTTCAATGTTCTTAGAAACTATTGATCGAGATTCCAACAGCTTGGATCCCAATCAGACGCCGAGTTACTCGACGTCTCGTCGCCATCAATGCTATATTTAGCATATAGCTGGTTAATTATTTGGCCAATCAAATCGCGCTTAACATAAGGAAGGTAAGAGTAGTTATAGTAAAACCCCGCTAATAAGACCACATAAAAGAGGTACAAGCACAGTTTTACGCAAGCGTAAAATGGCTGCGTAACATGTATTTAAGCAGGATAGAAGAAAAAGAGGGAGCAATATTGTTTAATAGTTTTAACTAACAGATACATTGGGAAAACACGATTGTAGTGTATAAATTAACAGCAGAAACGGGGGAATGTTTTAATGAGCCATGATGCATAATAAATGTGTATGACACCAATAATACATATTACGTCACAGATCAATGGTATTCATGCACAATGGTGAAATATTCAAAACGGTCAACAAAACCACGAGTAAAAGGTCTCAGCTAAATAACTTTACCAAAGACAAAATTCAAACAAAGGACTTATAGATCGAACCCACGACCTCACATTTCCTAGGCCACCGTTATAACCCTTCGACCACGCTGACTGCTATAATTGGGATCGTGCTTTTAAATCATTTATACCGAATACACTAGCATTTACACTGGCAGAAAAGAAACAAATAACCTCGACAAAAAGATTTGCCCCCGCTGAGAAAAATGTATGAATCAAAATAAATGAATGTATATAAATAAAAGTTTGTCTGACAGTACCCCATAGTTATTAAAAAAAGAGACGGAAACACTGTTTGGAAGACGGAAACTAGCATGGGCTTTTCAGCAGTTTAAACGTTGTGGAAAAATATGTGCAACCGCTGAAAAATATATTGAAATGCAGTAAATAGCAGCCAAACAAATATAAACTCTACTTGGAATTTTCTGTCAAACATTTAAATAAAAACTAATCCCGCAGAAACGCATAAGGACTTTTTAAACCTCTAAAAGAAAGCCAATAATTCTGGGTGTTTGAGGCAGGTGGTAATTTAATGCAGGACAAAAGTAATGTAGACAGCTTTCTGCATTTTTTCCTGCATTAAGTAACCACCTGCTAATAAAGACCGCCATGTTTATTCATTAAGTGGTCGCATTAGAGGGGTTTTACTGTATTGTGGTACAGTTACGACAAAATACCAAGCTCTACTTCATAATTTTAATTCATACACCCCAAATGCCTGTATACGTCTCGACCTCGAACACACAAAGTTCATACCATTTATACATATCTAAGATAAGTAATAACATAATACTCTACGTCTGTCATCATCTCGATCACAGACATGAACTCTACAAAATAACAATGTACGCATACATGTGACATATGATTACTTAGGCTAGCTAACATATTCCTGTAGTACAACATCACACAGGTACTATACCCTTAGTCTATACCAACCCTTAACTCGCTGGCATTCTTACAGCGCTTTACCCACTTACCCTTAACCTGCTGGTATTCTTACATAGTAGTACATTATTAAATCAGACATACCATGTGTACAACTGTTACTGTTTTGCAATTCCATCTGTCATCATTTTCAGTTAATTTCGAAGGATAATACTGGAGATTCTACGCATTTAGATGCACACAGACTTGTTATATCATCAAATAGCGTGTCTCATTTCAAATATGATTGATGATACAAATTGTACTGTTTAATAGGAGTTCATTCCCAAGACGAATGTAAATTGAAGCCAAGAATTTAAATTTTAGCATAACAAAATATTGCGTTCATTAATCGCTTGGATCCAGATAATGTGCCGAGCAATTCGGCATAACACCAGTCCTGGCCCGAGGTTATGAAATGTCTGAATCTGAGACGGAGTTCATTGTCCGTATCTGGTCAGATGTGCAGCAAGTTCAAAATCTGACCATTAAACCCCGGGGATAATAAAACATTTTGCTTGAGTCTGAGATCATTCTCAAGTATATGATTGGTCAGATTCTAAGCTTGCTCAGAATCTGACGAATCAGATACTTGAGAATGATCTCAGAATCAGACTGAAGAGTTTTATAACCTTGGACCAAGATTCTTGAGAATAAGCTCAGACTCAAGTATAAAGTTTTATAACCTCGGGCCATAACTGACAGTCTATATGTGTCTGTGAGAAATAAATGACAGTCTACTTTGAGAGCCGACTTTAACCATTGACAGCTTATAAACGCCTTTGCAAGCCTTCGCAGAGTAGACCCGGACCAGACGGCTCCTGCAAGAGCTGGCTGACCAGGGTCTGATCTGATCGCTTATGGAAATATAATGATCCGATTCTACAGTTTCTGTTATTGCTAAACAGTCCTGTATCCGTACGCCATTATAAAACATCGGCTTTTAAATAAGCGCCTCATTATGTTTGACATTAATGTTTATGAAGGAAAGGATATTTATTATCGACGAGAAGTTCACCTAATTTTCAACTGCAAATCTATTGTTACCATGCAAACTGTTTGTAGCCATATGAAATGTCGATTAACTTCGTGCCTCGTTTGGATCTTAACAGTTTCTGTGCTATTACTATATTACTGTTGCTTTTTTTCTTTTAAAACAGAAAAGGGAAGACAAACTACGAAAAGTGTAGTACATGTAGATGCCAGATTTTACAGATGACAATAAATGGCGACGAAAGAGTTCAAGTTTCACCCTTTCCATTCTGATTACGACCTGGCTGTCACTGTGTACAGATGAACCGTCTGCCTTTGGAATAATACACATCTGATTCTACAGTTTCTTTAATTTCTCCTGTTTACAATTTCAAAAATCAGTTAATGAATAGTCATGAGGTCATTAAACCTTGTATAGATATTCATGAGGTAATTAATACAAGAATTATAATACGGAAAACATTAATTTTGTACTGTCTGGAATGGCCTGTATTTCTAAAATTCATATTTATAATACATAATACAAATGCCATAGGTACAAAAGAAAGTCACAAATGTACGAGACATTTCAAGTACGCGATACATAAGTAATCAAATGCCGTCGATACTAAGGCAATATTACGTTATTCAGATACAGTAAAACCCCGCTAATGCGACCACTTAATAAAGAGTCACTGACGTCGTTTAAAGCAGGTGGTTGCTTAATGCAGGACGAAAGTTATGCAGAAAGCTCCTATAGGAGCTTTCTGCATAACTTTCGACCTGCATTAAGCAACCACCTGCCTCTGCCATCCAGAATTATGCCTATTTTTGGTGGTCGTATTAGAGGGATTTTACTGTACATATGTAATTAAACATCATCGATACAAAAGTTAGAAAATGTCATCTTGCTGCTACCTTAATGTTGTCAATTATCTCGTTAAGAGTATCAAAGAAAGATAATTAATCTTATTTTTTTTTGCTTTTTTACATACAGTAATGCGACCACCTAAAAGAGCTATATAATTCAGGGTGGTAGAGGCAGGTGGTAGCTAAATGCAGGACAAAAATAATGCAGAAAGATCCTAGAAGAGATTTCTGCATTACTTATGTCCTGCATTAAGCAACCACCTGCTAGTAACGACACCCATGTTTATTCAATAAATGGTTGCATTAGAGGTGTTTCTACTGTATTTTTAATACTCATAAAGTACACAATCCAATTTATAGACATCTGACGTATGTAGCTGTACATATCTTCAATGTGATAACTACCCGTATGGGGTAAGTTTATTCCCGCAACTGACAAGTATGAGTACACATGAGTAGACAGACACCATGTACATTTCTTGTGCCACAGTTGCACTCCATTTCAAATCTCACCGTACAGATATTTCCATTTCCTTTCCAAATCAGATCATCTAACAGTTTGTATGCTGATGAGACACTGGTACGCAGTTTGTGCACGTTACCAAGAGATCACCGACAGAGTAAACAGGTGGTAGTGACCGGTGAAGGGTGATACAGTATTTTAAATCTGCTTTAAATGACCATTCTGGGTCTATGTAGGCGATAGTTTAATGCAGGACAAAAGTAATGTAGAAAGTCCCGAAAGTTTTTTTCTGTATTACTTTTGTCCTGCAGTAGGCAACCACGTTTAAGGTCCGACTCTTCAATTTGTGTTTTACAGATACAGTGTTACCTGTCCAATCAGATCATTCAAAATCATTGTCGATATTTAAGACAGGCGGCAGCTAAATGCGGGGTGACAATTGTGGAGAAACCTCCTCTGGGATATTTCTGTATGCGTTTTACTCTTCATTAAGCAACCATCTTCCTATGAAGTGCTCAATGCTTCTTTACTATATGATTGTCGAGTGTTTACTGTAGTAACACAAAATAAAAATTATCAACCCGCTGCCTTTGTGAATTAAGCAATGTTCTAGCATGCGGCAGAATTAGACCTTGACATTTTTACATCAGTTGAATTCATGGAGAATTGGCAAGTTATACATTACATTGCTTAATCAAATGCTTAGAGTTGTTATAAATATTTGGTAGTTTTTACAATGTTATACTCTGCTTAATTGATGAGCCATATTGATGAGCCATATAGATATAAAACTTAGTTATGTGTAGCATCTGTTTCACTACACTTGTAACATTCAAATTAACTGTGCACGGCGAATTCTTAACATACTTCACAAATAGTTCGGATCCTGATCACAGATAGTTTGGATCCCGGTTAGACCGGGAAATCGGAGTCTTATCAGGTTCCAAACTGCTTGACAAATTGATGCATGTTAAGAGAAATAAAAAGGCATATTTACTGTTGGAGCTGCAGCAGACTATTTATACTATTCAGACTTGCCCTCTCCATCGCCTTATAAAGGTGAGGAATGCAACTGGCCTTATTTTGTTAACTTTAATTTAATCTAACATATAAGTAAACTAGTATATACTCAGATCTTGATCTGGGTCTGCATTATTTGTCGAAGTTTGCCCAAAACCATTCATCATTATTACCTTCATTGAATGTTGACCTGACCCTTTACTTGGTGAATATTCATGCAAGAGCCTGTTCATTATGAAAATTAGTTTGACTGAGTTCATGTATCACATGTACAGTACAGAAAAAACTCTCTATAACAGCCAGTCAATTACATCAAGTATTTTATGTTAAATGCAGGTGGCTGCTTAAAGCAAGGTGAAAGCAAAACAGAACGCTCCTATAGGAGCGTTCTGTTTTACTTTAACATTGCTTTAAGCAACCACCTGCCCTAAATACCAACTAATTAACACAATTTAGTGGCCGTTATAGAGAGGTTTTATTGTATCAAGTAACATTATCAAATCAAAATAAGATGCAGCCAATACGCAACCACATCTGCACCATATAAGTAAACAGAGCAGATCCCTATCAGACAACTCCAGGGGTTGGTTGGTTGGCTAGGTCTTCTCTGTTTAGAAAATGCATGAAAAGGCAGGATTGTTAATTAAAGGGTTAAAGACGGAATTCGAAATTTCTCATATTTCTGATTTTACTTTTTGCATCGAGTTACTTTCAAAATATTACAAAAACACATCGTCTTTATTTCTGTTTTGACATGGAACAGATATGTGGTTTACGGTTTATTCATTCAATATCTGGTGAAGTAGACGGAGATGGAGAAGAAAAAAAAACCATTTTGAATTGTTCAGATATTTATGAAATGGAAATATACATGGATTAAATGCATACCAAGTTTTGTCTCGGCCATTAACCCTGGAGAGTAACTAGCAGTTCTATAACACGATACAAACTAATTTCCGAACAGAATTTCTTGCGAAGACTAAACTCTTTCGCTGCTAAAGGTGGTCGTCTACAAAGTGTGGCGTGTTTTACAAGCTGTTTGTTTAATGTTCGGTTTTTTTCTTCAAAAACGTTGCTACAGTGACAAATAGTTTGGATCCTGATGAGACGCAGAGTTAGCCGGCCTCTCATCTGGATCCACACTGTTTGCTTTACATGCATTATACTAATAAAGTCTTATAATTTATGATAAAATTAAAAATTACATTCAGTAAACTACATTCATGCATCAAAAGAAAATACTTTAAATATCTGATAGGTGCCGTCATATCGGAGTCTGTTCTGTCAACCATATACAGTAAAATCCCGATTATTCGAATTTTCTGTTTATACGAATTTAGATACTATTAGGCAAGTGGCTGCTTAATGCATGATGAAAGCCATGCAGAAAGCTCCTAGAGGAGCTTTCTGCATGAGTTTCATCATGCATTAAGCTGCCACCTGTCTTAAAGATCGACGATAATACGAATTTTAGTGTTCGAATAATCGATATTTGACTGTACTCCTTTGTATACATTTGCAAACAGCTTGGATCATCCAGATACGACGACAAGTAACTCGGGGTCTAATCTGGATCTCAGTTAATAGTTTCCCAAACGCCTGAGCGAATTTGAATACAGTACATGTGCACCAGGTACACATTTAAGTGTTTAAACAGACATCACTCTCAACAGACAGCGGGATAAGAGTTAAATGTTAAACCGACATTAATGTTTCATTTCGATAACTGATACACACTATACTTTTCTTTTCTTATCTAAATAGATTTGTACTAAATTAGTTAAAAGCGCACCTAATTGACAAATTAATTTATGTATTTTCGGTCCGTCACATGCAAGTCCGAATTAACTCTTTCCCGCTATCGGTGATCGGACTCGCATTCGCAAAACAGTTTGGATCCAGATTTTGATGACGCATAACTCGACGTCTTATCAGAATCCAAGCTGTTCGACACTTGTTTAGTACATGTATGTTGGCAAAAGCTGAATTGAATCGGAAGTAGTCAAAATTGCACGTAATTCAAATATAAGCATACATGGTGTTGTTTTTACAGCGGGGTAAGGGTATATCGTGACTGGCATCAAACAAATAGCGAAATGTATCTGCTTGATATAGAAATGTATAGCTTGAAGAGTAATGAAAGATTAATCCATACAAACAGTATATCTAACTAGATTTGTCGCAAGGTCTACTTTGAGTACACAAATGCTATAATGTTTGCTTGCATGAACACATATTAAGCAGAACAGAGCAGAACCGGACATACATTTTATTGGCATTAACATAACATGTCAACCATTATGAATATGCATGCAATGCGTTATGAATATAATAACTATTTTATATATAGCAAGTGAATACAACGTTTTGCCAAATGGTATACAATCAGGTCAGGGATAGTCTATAAACAATCAGAGCATACACTGATAAAGATTGCGCCTGCAGCAGCTGTCTGATAAGGGTCTATAAGAAGGCCCGTCTATAGAATAATGGGTTAAATCTGTGAATAAATGACGAACAGGAAGACACAACGAATTAACCATGATGCGACCTGTCTGGCATAATCCCATCACGTGCGACCTGTCTGGCATGATCCCATCACGTATGGCTTGATCACATCACGTGAGACCTGTCGGGCATATCATATAGCTTGCATCCAGATATCACCTAATAACTCAGGATTCAAGCCACAAAGTATTTACTGGACTATATAATCTCAATGTTCATATTAATGAGTCATTAAAACAAAATTTGCATAAAACTGTTTTCAGTTCGTAGATACTCTTGTACTTATCAAGTACATGTACATTATCGTTTCGTATACAGTTGAATTTCGATATCTCGATCTTCAAGGGACCGAACAAATTATTTCGAGGTAAGAGATGTTCGAGTTACCCAATTAATAATCTGACCAATATATCAAGCTCACAGCTTAATGCAGGTCTAAAGTAATGCAGAAAGCTCCTGCATGAGCTTTCTGCATTACTTTTGACCTTCATTAAGCTGTCACATGTGTTTCTAGATAATTATGTTTAGCGATAACATTTAGAACAATTCTTTATTGTACATTTTGGAAGGACCGAACTTTTAGTTCGAGTTATCCAGAAATTCGAGTCATCCGAGTTCGATATATCGAAGTTCAACTATGTATAAAAAAGGGGTAGCATAATGCAGGCCGAAAGTTATATACAAAATGTTCCTCTAAGAACTTACTGCATTACTTTTGTTATGTATTAGCCCCTTGCACCATAAATACGCATTTCTGCGCCTTTACAAACAGAGTAGATCCAGATCAGAGGGTCCTGTAGGAGCTATCTGGTATTGTTTGCTTCCAATAATGATATGGCTCTACGAATTCTGCCATGGCCTGTGTCCGTGTGCTATTACAACACTCAACTATTGATGATGTCATTACTTCTTACATGAATAATCATGGAGTGGAGTTAAGCGGTCACCTACTTTTAAGGACCCCATGGTCATACATTAAATGCTCACTTTAAAGAGACTACTGCAGAGCCATCCATTTACCTTAGTACAATGCATATCCCTTTCGCTGCCACATATTGTCGTCTGTAAAATGTGTAGTCTGCTTTCGTTAACCTTTTTATCAGTTTGTATCAGAAATAATCACAGTAACAAATCGTATTGATCTTGACGAGACAACCATTTACTCGACATCTCCTCCGGGTTCAAACTATTTGCATAGGTAATTACAAATTTGCCATGAGCAGCGAAAGAGGTGTGCTTTGGTTTTTTATAAATCAAAACCGACGATCACCACAACTTTACAAAGAATATTAAGTTGCTTCCGGTTTTTGTTTTGAGTTTTTTTATTTTAATATTTTACAATTAAATTAACGTTAACGTCTGGAAGTATTTTAGAACTTCAGTGAAAACAATTACTTTCTCACGGTCTATCTGTATTGGTGACAATCTGTCTTTTGCAAACTGTTCGAATTTAGATGCGACGCTGAATAAACCGGCGGCGTCTCATCAGAATCCGGAATGTTTTTTATAAAAAGGAAGACCAGTCAAACATGAAACTTGAAAGTGCCGTCAACTGTTGCATTCAGACGATAATGCTTGGCACACAGACGATAATGCTTGGCAGCAATAAAGTTTACCTACTGATCACCATTTTTTTCAGGTAGAAATGCGTCCATATCTTACTTTGGAGCCCATACAATATTTCATGTGGAGGGGGCACACGAAACAAAATATGTGCTGGAATTAACCATTGAAAGTAATGGATTCTTCAAACAGTGCTCTCTGGTCTACACTGTTTGTCATTTTAAAGGACGTCGCAGCCAGGATTTTTCGTCTTTACAATTTACCGTCTGATACAATTTCCATTTTATTAACTCTTTATTCCATGAATATCCATGTAAGAAATAATGCCTTCAGGAATAATAATTAGATTGTTGTAATAGCACATGGGTACAGGATTTTTTTTTACCATAGCAGAAACTGTAGAATCATATATATATTACAGTACAACCCCTCTTATACGACCACTAAAAATGAGCTTAATTCTGAGTGGCAGAGGCAGGTGGTAGCTTAATGCAGGGCGAACGTTATGCAGAAAGCTCCTATAGGAGCTTTCTGCATAACTTTCGTCCTGTATTAAGCAACCACCTGCTTTAAACGACACCAGTGGCTGTTTATTAAGTGGTCGCATTAGCGGGGTTTTACTGTATTTTGCAAAGGTGTAGAAAGGCGTATTTGTGGAATAAAGGGTTAGGTTTCTTCCTGTTCTTTCTATAACTGACACATTATCAAATTGTCTGGAGTCTGCAAACTTTCCTTTGTTGATAAAGGCTCCATCTTATTAACCGTTTCTTCCTGATCTTTCTACAACAGTATCAGTTTCAAATAATTTGAATCTGTCAAAATTCCCAATGTTAATTTTATTCCTGTTTTCAAAACAGTCACAGTTACAGAATAAAAATGTTTGAATACTGGGTCCCTGCTTATAAAACTTTTAGTTGAGTCTGAGTTCGTTCTCAAGTTTTTGATTGGTCAGATTTGAGCCTCTGGCTCAAATCTGACCAATCAAAAGCTTGAGAAATCAAATCTGACCAATTAAAAACTTGAGAACGATCTCAGGCTCAACTAAAAGCTTTATAAGCAGGGACCCTGGTGAGACGCCTAGTTGCTCGGCATATCATCTTAACCCATTACCTCATAGGCTGTTTTAGATACAACCTCTTTGAATTAATCTACCTAAAAGGAGCATTAACTAGAGTAAAGGAACATTTTAAATTTTTAATTTTTTGTAGTTTGAAACCATTGTGATAAATAGAGCATTTGCTCCTATAGGAGCAAATGCTGTATTTACCACAATGGTTTCACAAAGTGACTTTTACAGAGTCGTCAAAAGTCGTCAATATGAGGGAATGGGTTAAACTGTTTGCATAGGTAATCACAGAGTCGCCATTAACAGTAAACTAATAACATAAACGCTGGTTAATGTGCTACAGTTTGATCATTACCCCTTGGTATACTACCCTGCAAGATAATATTAACCTTTAGCCTGCTATGGGCGGATGAGTGAATACCTATGCAAACAGTTTCGATCCAGATGAGATGCCGAGTTACTCGGCGTCTAATCAGGATCCAAACTGTTTGACACCCTGATTGTATTTTGGTAGCCAAATTTATTGAAGCTTGACTTTTGAAAATGTAGTAGGTGACAATAAGTGCAAAAATAATTTGCTCAGCGGGCTAAAGGTTAAGACAATGTATTAAGCTTAAAGATGTATCCTGCGCAAATTTCCGCAAATTTTGCGTTTCAAACTCACTACAGAATCGGAATCTATGTACCTTAACACGTATTTAACACTAAACAGCACTGTTAATAAATGGTTGTTTGTGTCGAATAAAACAACAGAATAATGTAGTGCTACGGAAATCAACGGAACAGCGTTCGACATTGGCCGGAATCTGTCGTAAGATTCAAATTTACATACCGGAAATAGTCATTCGATGTATATGTGGTCAACAACCAGTGTCAGCCATTGTACATGTGATAGCAACCTGATTAATATTCAAAGCGTTGTTCCGAAATAGAATCGGATTAATTCGGAACTTGGCCGAAGATGTCCGCTGATTTCCGTACAAATCCCCGTTTCTAGAAAGGAGGCTCCTTTTTAATAACTTAGCAGTATTCGGATAGCGATAATATTTAGCTGAACAAATATATCCTGTCAAACAATTGGTTGTAAGCATTATATTCATTGTATGTATGCATGTACAGCTTCTGATACGAAAAATGCGCATAATACATCTTTAATGGACTATTTGATTTCTAAAAATACATAAGCTTCGTTTAAGTTTTTGAGAAATTATTGCCAATGTAGCAAACCGCTTGGGTCCTGATAAGACAACATAATGAGGCGTCTCATTTGGATCCAAGCAGTTTTAAAACGAGCCGGTTCTCGTCAAAGGTTATCCCATCAAAACGGTTTGTTGTTTCCTTATTGTTTTACGCCTAGCAATATGAGTGCTGTATCAGTGCTGTAATACTTATACCTGCTCAAATCTCGATCTGCTGTTATAATCCGATTTGTTCGTTTTCCGAGAAACTTCGGGTATTGTTCTATTGTCAAACAGTTTTAATCCTGGCAAGACGCAGATTAACTTGGCGTCTCATCTGGATCCAAGCTGTTTGCAAATGTCCATTTTGTCGCGCTTAGCACAATGGTTTAATTGTTCAGTTTCGGCCTAGGCCAACAGCATATGACTTTATAAATTAATATCAGCTAATTAATATGCAAAGTTATTATGTCTTACATCAATAGTCATGTAGCAAAGGTATAAGCCTTTCAACACCACGTGACATCCGTCTTGAAACGTTGTGGCGTTTTATTTCTCAAATAGTTTCTCAATTACTTTACAAATCAGCAACTAGCCATCTTAAAAAGTTGTTGTGCGTTTTAGTTCTCAAATATTTTCTTCACAAAACCACCACCAGAATGCCAACTTGTTTGCATCATGATGGGAAACCAAAGTACTCGATATCCTTTCAGTATCCATGCTTATAAAACTTTTAGTTGAGTCTGAGTTCGTTCTCAAGTTTTTGATTGGTCAGATTTGAGCCTTTGGCTCAAATCTGCCCAATCAAAAGCTTGAGAACTCAAATCTGACCAATCAAAAGCTTGAGAACGAACTCAGACTCAACTAAAAGTTTTATAAGCATGGACCCTGGATCCATACTGTATGCAAAGAATGCTACGAATTAATCCCTACTGTTGGGAGAATTAGAAACGCGCATTCAGCAGAGATAAACATCAGCTTGCAATAATACTAAAAGCATTTATTCACTAATGTAATGCACATCTAAACTATCTATTTATCATTTCTGTACGATTAAAGTACTCATCTTTTGCCACTGGTGATTTGCTTTGATTGGCAGTGATGAGTGTGAAAACTAAGTGCATTTTAGGATTATCTTGGGCATCAGACCCATTGAAATAATTGCTAATGTTTTCTAAAGAAAGTTACATCTTTGATATTATGTTGACAAACTACTGCGTACTTCCCTTTGGCGCGGCTAATGCGATTCTATATTTTAACCGATTTATTTAAGGATTTGCAAACAGAGTAGACAAAGACCAGACACGTACTGCAGGAGCTGTCTGATCAGGGGTCTGTTATGTTTGTTTACATACCTATATAGATCCTATTCAAACGTTTTGCCATAGTTAATGTACCATTATAAATATTGTCAATGAATATTCATAAAGCGATATATTATTGTATACATATTCATGAGATACATGCTTTAATAACTGAGTTACTAGTACAGTAACCCTTTAGTTGAGTTACGAGTACAGTAACCTTACTTGAGTTACGAGTACAGTAACCTTACTTGAGTTACGAGTACAGTGCCCTTAGTCTAAGGTACAGTAACCTTAGATGAGTTACTAGTACAGTAACCCTATAGTTGAGTTACGAGTACAGCACCCTTAGTCTAAGGCACAGTAACATTAGATGAGTTACTTGTATAGTAACCCCTTAGTTGAGTTACTAGTACAACGACCTTACATGACTTGCCAGTACAGTAACCGTATATGAGTTACTTGTGTAGCAACATTGGGCGAGTTACTGGTACAGTAACCTTAAATGAGTTACTTGCATAGTAACATTAGATTAGTTACTTGCATAGTAACATTAGTCGAGTTACTGGTACAGTTACCTTAAATGAGTTACTTGCATAGTAACATTAGATTAATTACTTGCATAGTAACATTAGTCGAGTTACTGGTACAGTTACCTTAAATGAGTTACTTGCATAGTAACATTAGATTAGTTACTTGCATAGTAACATTAGTCGAGTTACTGGTACAGTAACCAACGTTAGTCGAATTACTATTACAATAACATTAAATGAGTTATTTGTATACTAGTAGGAACATTAGTCCAGTTACTGGTACGGTAACCTTAGATGAGTTGTTTGTATAGTAATATTGGTCGTATTAATGATACAGTAGCCTTTAATGAGTTACTTATATAGTAACTTTAGTTGAGTTGCTGGAACAGTAATCTTAAATTCCAAGGGATTGGAACTTGGAACTTGGAACATGGAAATCGGAACTTGGAAGTCGGAACTAAGAAGTAGGAACTTGGAACTCGGGCTTAAATACTATACAATAACCATTTAGCAAACTATCTTGGAATTAAGAAGTAAGAACATGAAAGACGGATGATTGATGTAGGAATTCACCACCGGGTTTTCGTAAAAACCAATATAACGTAACAAATTCACACTTGATCTTTACTCAAAAGAACTCAAATTGAATAAAACTGACCCTTCCGACACTTATGCAGGTTTTCTCTAGACATTAAAATTGACAATGGAAATATATGACAAAAGAGATGATTTTGATTTTAATATTGTAAACTTCCCTCATCTTACGGGGTTTATATATTTGCTAGAGCTTGTTCATCTGTTGACGATTTTAACAGTCAAAATCGCATTTTATCTTACACACTACTTAAGCAAGGATATTGATACCATAAACTAAGAATAACTTTCTCTAAATTTTATTATCGAAATCTCTCACTTATTGGCAAGTACAAATGTAATCTCAAGGCGCTCCTGCGACACGGAATTTCACATCCTCAATTTTATGATGTGATTTACAAACTTCGTAAGATTATTGGACACACCCATTTTCTCACTTTGTTCATCAAACATGTTACAAAATTCATAAAAAAGGGATATGATCCTATAATACTACAACATACTGCATGTCTGGCTGTCAATTCTTTTACAGTTGGCAATCACGTTTGCCTCTTTGCATGTACGCCGACAAGAAAGGTTTAGTACTCTATGAAGGCGACCTCTTAAAACCGGAAACGGAAGGAAAACGTCGGATATTTGTACCCTTTATTACTTTTCTACAGTTACTTTGTTTGCAGCTTAAACATTGAGTACACTAGCGATAGGTGGATACGGTTTGTTTTACTTAAAAGTTTTCGTTTTACATGAACTTTACCACTGTATTTGCCATCGCGGTTGTTGTAGGTTGGTCGGAGAAGGATACGTTTATTTACACTGTTTATCTTTTATGGTGGGGATGAAATAAGTGAGAGGTTGGGCGCCCTTAGGCCTGTTCCCCCCCCCCACACACACACACACACACACACACACACCCCACCCAGTGACTTTTGTCACTGACTTTTCCAAGGCGGTACTTCCATCTTCCCCTATTGTATGTTTGTTTTGTCTTTGTACGTCTTTTTTATAGTTATGTACATTTGCTGTGTTTTCTTGTGTTGCTGTTCGGGAGGCTGTTTGTTCTGTATGTGGTGTTTCCTGCATGACTGATATTTGTACTTTAACTCATTATACAAAAGATGTGTTTGTGATACACTATGCCCCCGATATAACCTTTGACCTTGATGTATGACATTGACCTTAATAAGTCAACCCTAAATGTTCGCCTCCATAAGTTGTACATGCATATAAGGGCCAGTGCGGTGCCAATGCTCGTCTGAGTTGCTGACAAGTTCCCCCTGCTCTTATTTAAACTGCTAACGCTGACCATAAGGTTTCCATCATAACTCAGACTAGATGACATGCAAGTGGTTGTGTACCTGATGCACTTGTCGACAACACACATTGACAGTGCAGTATATTTATAGGCTAAGTAATTGTTATCTGCAACTACTGTCATCTACTGCACTTCTAAAAGTTTAATTTTCAATCATTTCCCATCAAAAATGGATTCCGATTGTCAAACATTTTCGATGGTGAGTTAGTTACTGTCTCAACTACTGTTTGAATACAGTATCAGTTAGTTACTGTCTCAACTACATCCACACTGTTTGCATACAGTATCAGTTAGTTACTGTCTCATCTACATCCACACTGTTTGCATACAGTATCAGTTAGTTACTGTCACAACTACATCCACACTGTTTGCATACAGTATCAGTTAACTACTGTCTCAACTACATCCACACTGTTTGCATACAGTATCAGTTAGTTACTGTCTCAACTACATCCACACTGTTTGCATACAGTATCAGTTAATTACTGTCTCAACTACATCCACACTCTTTGCATACAGTATCACATATTCACTGCTTGTGTGCAATGCGTTAACTCATTACTCCATCAATATTCATGTAAGAAATAATGACATCATAGATATTAATTAGATTAATCGTTATTATAGCAAATTAACACAGGAATCGTTGCCATAGTAGAAACTAGATTCATAACTATATCAATGTATGAGCAAACAGATCAGACGCTCATCACACAGCTCCTAAAGGAGCCGTCTAATCTGGATCTACTATGTTTGAAAAGGCATTCAAAGGCGTATATACGGAGTGATGGGTTAAGCGACCATTGATTGATGCAACAGAAGTCCCAATAAGGTAGCTTAACATTGTAAATTATACAGATGCTTTTTCAATCCTTTGAACTCAGCAGACCAATAGCAGGCGTATCCCGTTGGAGCTGTCTGATGCAGGTCTGCTGTTTGCTTATGGAATAATATAGATCTGATTCTGAATTTTCCATCACAGCCAAACAGTTCATTGATACGAGTAATTAAAACACCACTCCATGAATATTAATACAGTAATCAACTATGCAATGAATATTCATGAAGGGAACGCGTCAGAAAGGCATATCCTGTTTCAAAATTATGTATGTAACTGCTGTTCAAACCAGTAGTTAATGAGCAAAAGAGGAAACATAATGAATTTAATTCAACAAGGAATATATAATATCGCAATAATATAACTGTATTTGGTAGAGTTATAAAATTTATCTGTCACTGCTTTTATCTGCAGGGGCAACTGTATCTCGTAAAAATCCGGCTTTTCCGTGAAGGATCCAGGGAGATATATGGAGGCTTCTATTGAAATGATGAGACATGTTTGTTTATACAGCACCAGGGGAGCCAACATAATGAGAAAAATAATGACACACAGGCCATTTACATAGGGGGTCCTTCCACTGTTTTATATCTCCCCATATTCTAATGGGAGGGGGATTTCGATATAGATAAAGAAGGCAAATTCGCTACATTGGTGTGATATATGAATTCAGTCAGAATCTTCCCCTCAATCCTAGTATAGACACTGCGCTGTTGCCAGCTATGTTCATAAAGAGTTATAAAACGAGTGTGTCACTGATTTTAGATCTGCAGAGGCCAACTGCATCTCGTAAATACCTGGGGTTTCCATATAACATGGAAGGAGAAGTACGGAGGCGTATATAAAATGATGAGACATTTTTGTTTATCCCTTTACTCCATGAATATTCATGTAAGACAAATGGCTTCATAAACAATTATTAGTTGTTTTTGTATAATCACACATGAACACGGGAATGTTTGGTCATGGTAGAAACTGATTAAACATAAAACCTCGATTATCCGAACACTAAAATACGTATTAGTATCGATCTTTAAGACAGGTGGCAGCTTAATGCATGGTGAAAGTCATGCAGAAAGCTCCTCTGGGAGCTTTCTGCATGACTTTCACCATGCATTAAGCAGCCACCTGCCTAAAAGGGTTTAAATTCTTCTATACCGAAAATTCGAATAATCGAGGTTTTACTGTATCTATATTATTTCAGAAGTAAACAGAGCGGACACTGATCAGACAACCCCTACAGGAGCTCTCTGATCTGGGTCTAATCTGTTTGAAAAGACTTAGAAAGGTGAATTTATTAAGGAAATTGTTAAAGAGCATCAGAAGCTAAAAGTAAGCATAATTATATTAAAATCAAACCAGACGTAACCGTTTACTGGTATGCCTTTGCAAGCACTGTAGACCCATATCAGATGTCTGATCAGGGTCTACTCTGTTTACGTATGAAATAATATAGATATGATTCTACAATTTCTGCCACGGTCAAATATTCATGTGTTCATGTGTCATTATAAATTGTATCTAATTCATACGCATGGTATCATTTCTTACATGTACATGTATGACTATTCATGGAGAAACAGGTAAAATATGCTATCCTTATATTCTTTATTGATTAAAATAGTCTAAACAACAAGTTTGAGTTCGTTTGTAGTCTCTTCTATTCCTTACGAGCTTAGTTAATATATTTTATGTATTGCACACATATTAGTGATATTACATTGAACAAGCAGAATGGTATATGATTGTTATACATGTGTGGGCTCCGAACAACATTACAAAATAAGATAAGTTTTTAACCTAAAGCTGAGTCTACATAAAAAACCGTGATTTCTATTGACATATGTCATTTGTATTGGGTGATTTTCTTGAAAACCTGCTGTTGATGACGTCACTGCTGTCACTCGTACAAACTGCTCTAATACTACGACATTTAACATTGACAGGTTAATTTAGTTTGATGTTCAATCCATCAGATATGGAAGAAGAAGAATTATGCAGAATACTGAATACTGTTTGCCATATAGGGCAAAGACAGTCAAGAGAGTAAAACCAGGTTCAGCAATCTAGAGAAACAAATTCACAGAGAAAAGATCCTTCAGAGGGGAAGACAATTCCTATAACAGAAGAATAGTTTAAAGAAGATACAGAATCTCCTAAGTGTTTAAATCACTGCTCTAAGTAATTCAAGAGACCATATATGAGAACAGTTCTTTGATACAACAGCACTTTGTTGGTCTACACTGCTCCTACTTTATCTAACTGATTTTAATATGACAATTGGTCAAAATATCCTGGTCAGATAAAAACTCAACCCAGCGTATCTGGTCTACTATTTCCTGATAGAGACGCCTTGTGAAGCTTTGCAAAGTAGACCCAGATCATGAGGCTCTTGCAGGAGCCGTCTGATCAAGATATGATCTGTTTGATTATGGAATTATATACATGTATATCGTTTCTGCCATGGCCATTACAGAAACTTAGTTAATAAATATTCATCTTGTGTCATCTAGATCCAAGCTGTTTGCAAAGGTGACACATGCCACTGTAAACAGGCTAAGGGCTACCATGTTTAACATTGTTTAATATGCATTGCACTTCTCCAATATTCAATATGAGCATTTTCTCTAATTTTAGGGTAATGTAATGCAGTTCACAACCCATGAAATGGAAGTCAAATATCCGGGTTTGAGCACCATTCAGATATGTATGATTCACATGTACAATGCTCTGATGGATGGATGTTGCCCAGTAGCCATATGGCTACTATACGCGCCTAACATCTATCACCCAGCTGTTGTTGATGTTTCAGAAGAAATTAAGTCAGCCGAACAAAGTGAATATCACAGTAGCTTGTAAGTGGTCATTTTTAAGATATGTCAATGATGCTAGCAATTGAGTTACTCTGTTGAAGACTTATCTTAGTAAAAAGAGGAATCATGCATTAAACAAGAGGGCCATGATGGCCCTAAATCGCTCATCTCGAATACTTGACAGAGATGATCTCCTATTCCTACCAAATAACCTTCGAATTGGACCACCGTTTTTGAAGAAGCTTTTTAAAAGGTTCCCTATAGTTATAAATATAAGGAAATTAGACTCGCCCCTGGCGGCCATGTGTTTTCAAAAACAACATGGTTTCAGCAATGTTGATACAGAATAACATGGAGATTATTCCTACCAAATGTCATTCAAATCTGACCACTCGATTTCGAGAAGATCTTTGACGTTTTCTCTATGGTCATATTAGAGGGAAATTTAACCCACACAAAAAAAAACTTTATTTACCTTTATAGCTATTTTCCAACAAAACTGGACCAACGACTTTAGAGAAGATTTTAAAGTAAAGGTTTTCTATATAGTTATGTAAGGAAATCTAGCCCCGCCCTGGCGACCATGTATTTGTTTTAGATATAAGGACGATTTTAACAATTTTGGTAGAGGATCACATGAGGACTATTCCTATCAAAAATCATTCAATTCTGACCACGGTTTTGGAAAAGATGTTTAGATTGTCATGCCAACCAGCGTTCTACATGCACCCAAACTATTTTGCCTATTTGTATTGAGCATAATACAGTGATTATTTCTGCAAAGTTATATTACATTCTGTGTTGTGGTTTTAGAGATGTCATTAAAAGCAATTATGGACGGATGCAGTGGCCATGTTTTTAGATATAAAAATGTTTTAAAGGATCAAACAATTTCTATAAAAATCGTTCAATTCTGGCCACTGATTTTGGAGATGTTTATAGATATTTGTTTTGGTTGCCATTGCAACCAGAGTTCTAAATGGATCCAAAATCATTTCACAATTTTGATAGAGCATGATACAAAGATCATTTCTGTAAGGTTTGGACACATTCTGTCTTTACCTTTACTCTGGACGATGAGCGACCACAAAAGCTCACCTGAGCATACGCTGGTGAGCTAAAAAAGGAAATCTGCAATGCCATTATTGTTGATAGGTTTCATTATATGGAAGAAAATATTATTTTCCTGCATTTTGTTGTTCCAAGGAAAGAACACAATCAGTGAAGATGAGGATATAAATGTTGATTATGAATATAACTTAGCTCAGTTTTTATATTGGTACTATAAACAATATGTAGAATTACATCTATATTATATACATGTATGAGCAAACAGCTGTCTGGTCTTGTTCTATTCTGTTTCAAAGACCTACCCATATGTCGCTATCAGGTTAAAGGTTAATGAATCCTTTTCAATCCCGGACACGTATACAATTTCCTAGAGGAGTACTCTGATCAAGGTCTGCTCTGTTTGCCATTCAAACTCTGGCAAGTGTATGCCTTTCACACTGAATGAACTCCATATAGCTATACACTAATGGACCCACTGAAAATGAAAATTCACACAAAAAGACAGAACTAGATTTGCAACTTTGTAATTACGGTCTGCTACGCCTTTTACTTTGTAGTGAATGAGACGTGGTTTGGCAAGAATATACAAGTTTCCCAAATAAAAGGGATACCATGAAGGCAAATTGACATGCCAGTTATAGACAGTTCATAATAGCATGTCAAAATAACATCTTGGGAGCAGGAAGACTTTCTCCATTTCGCTGTGCTTGTGCTCCCAGAAATCTCTCTTCTTGACTCATTTGGTCAACACATAAAAATTATTCTATCAAACATATGCTTGTTGCAAACTCTGTGAGATATAGGCAGCTATGTCATAAAAAATGAAACTAATACATTTTCATGATGTTATTATTTATTACATGAATATGGAAGAGGGAAAGGGTTAAGATGATTTCCTCTGTAAAAGAAACTAATTAACTATAGCCATGTTGTATTTCAACATTGAAAATAACCCCAAACTACACATATGTCATTCAACCAATAGCTATTGCAATAGGCATGGGCTGTATTATAGCATGGGCTGTATTATAAGATATGAAAAAAACTATATAACTAATATAACTATTCATATCATAAAAATAATGTTTACAGCCCATTTTTCAACAGTTAAATATATATTGAGATAAATGTTATCTCATTCTAAGTTTTGACCGCGGTACTATTGATTACGAAAGTTAATATGTTTTGCAGAGGATTAACCATTTTCTTTATATAAACGTGTTTAATGCATTTGCAAACAGAGCAGGTCCAGATCGATCAGACGGCTCCTATAGGAGCCGTCTGACCGGGGTCTGTTCTGTTAGCTAATGGAATTTGAAAGATCTGCTTCTTTACCTTCTGAAACGACTACAATGTTTCACCTTCCATATTTCATTTTTTGTACATGAATATTCAGTAGATATAGAAATTTGGAATAAACATGGAATAGGAAAATGATTAAGGCATTGTAATGGTCAACGCCAGGAAAGTGCAACATTGATTAACCCTTTACCTCATATGAATGCTTTTTCACGCATTTGCAAACATAGTAGACCCGGATCAGACGGCTATTATAGGAGCTATCTGATTAGGGTTCGTTGTTCGCTAATGTAATTATGAAAGATCTGATTATAGAGTCTCTACAAATACTAAAACATTTTATGTACATTTGCCAAAAGATCTAATTAATATTTATTATGTCATTATTCTTTATATGAATATTGAACAGGGAAATACGGCGGAAAGGAGGAGGGGTCAATGTACACTTTAAATTTCTTGACTCACCATGCCACGCCCTGTAATCTCTGACTCCATCACATTTTCGCGATGTACTGAAAAAAGAGCCAAAGAAACTTCCGAGAAGCAGCAAAAGACAGGAAATGGCCACGAAAGATAAGACAAACAATGCATTGTGTATACATTTCTTCCTCTATAAAAGTCATTAAGTGTTGTTTTTTTCCAGCAATCTGACATCATCATACCAGATAGAATTGACCATACCTTAAGTCCGTATTGATCGATTTGCAAAACAATTCTGTATGTAGTCGTTAAATTGAATCAAAATTTGGGCAATGACCCGATCAAAACGGAAAGTAGATAAAACATGTATATTCCATGTTTTATCCCAAATTCCAGTACTTTAAGCGTGAAGCGTTATTGCTTGATAGATACTTTTTTTAACCATATTTCGTTATCAATCATTATATTACTGCCATGCTCGCCAATTTTATCGATTGAGAAGGAGCCTGTGTTATTGAGAGGGAGCCAAGATGCAGAGATGGAGCCAACGTGTGCACAAACAGTGAAGAACATTGAGACATTTAAATTTGTGTTTCTGAATTTTGAAGTATCAATGAAGACACCATATACAATACACACAAGAAGATACAAGGATTACATAAAAGCAATGGGTGGTTGAATTCATTCTATGTACATATAGTTATGCTTTTAGAAAATCTTGATACAAAGGGCATTAGTCCACGCGACGACACCAACGTACATTCTAAACGTGTATAACAAAATATAGACATAGAGCTACTTTTAAACAAAAGGCTACGGCTATTGTAGATTAGTCGGAGAGCGGATACTCTAAAGTAAATTGTTTGTCCTATGGACTGAGAATGGAAGAAGTGTGAGCAGTTAAAAAGCCCCCACCCCACCCATCCAAAGCCACACCCACCCTTAATAGCATTTCTCACTGACCGTTTCAAGGCGGTACCTCCATGACTCCGCTAATTGATGTTCGTAATATATCTATGTGCGTCTCTCTTTGTATTTTAATAGACTTATACATATGCTATTTGTCTTGTCATGGTACTGTTTGTTCGGTTGTTTGTTTTGTATACGGTGTCTAATGTATCAGTCGTATCTTTATTTTAAATAACGACCAACGTGCATACGTTGGCTCCATCTCTGCATATTGGCTCCCTCTCAATAACACAGTCTCCTTCTCAATCGATAAAAATGGCGAGCAGGACAGGAATATAATGATTGATAACGAATATGATTCAAAATCAAAAAAGTACCTATCAATTAATAATGCTCCACGCTTAAAGTACTGGAATTTCGCATAACACATGGAATGTACGTGTTTTTTACTCTAATTTACGTTTTGATCGGGTCATTATCCAAATTTTGGTTCAATTTAACGGCTTTATACAGAATTGTTTTG
This sequence comes from Azorinus chamasolen, assembly GCA_963576725.1. Classification (NCBI taxonomy): domain Eukaryota; kingdom Metazoa; phylum Mollusca; class Bivalvia; order Cardiida; family Solecurtidae; genus Azorinus; species Azorinus chamasolen. The sequence continues at coordinate 19,619,706 of OY755242.1, forward strand.
CAAATCGATCAATACGGACTTAAGGTATGGTCAATTCTATGTGGTATGACGATGTCCGATTTTTGGAAAAACACTTTTATAGAGGAAGATATGTATACACAATGCATTGTTTGTCTTACCTTTCGTGGCCATTTCCTCTCTTTGGCTGTTTTTCGGAAGTTTCTTTGGTTCTTTTTTCAATACATCGCGAAAATGTGATGGAGCCAGAGATTACATGGCGTGCATGCATTTGTGGTTATATATACTGTAAAATAATTGTGATTTATACTACAAAATCGACCTACAGCTTTCTAACTTAACAAACTTTAAACCCACCACCAAAGCACATACCTACCCCCAGCCATGATGCGTACATTGCATTTAGATTCAGCTCCGCCCGTGCATAGGATCTATGGTATTTAAATGTTTCTCCTTACACTTAAAAAGTTAGATTAAAACTTAACGATCAATATTCAACGACTATTCTTATCTATGACGTTTTAATGTTTATTCTTACACTGAATATTACACCGATAGATAGATAGAGATGGTTGGATAGATTGATAGATAGATAGATAGATAGATAGATAGATAGATAGATAGATAGATATATATATAGATAGATAGATAGATTCACATTAATATTTACATGTATATACCAAATATAGTTTGATAACATGCCAAATACATTCTTTCAAGGAAAAGCCAACATGGTCGTTGAACTTTAAGATAGTTGTTGGATAATATGTAGGGATCATCATTGCTGTTTTACGGTCCCTCGTAAGTCAGGAGATGCCAAAACTGAAAACGAATTGCAATATATGCTGGGCTAAAATATTAATCCCTGGAGTAAGGTCAATATACATTGTATCCTACTATAAATATTCCGAAAATCGGTGATCCTTCGAAAGCATAAGTAGAAATGCAAAAAAAATAAAATTGCAGACTCGGTTTCATTGTGTCTGTTCATGAGTAGTAATTAAAACTGCAACACTACTCACGCCCCTAACACCGGCTTAAGCAGTATTCAATTTTCAAAACTTATAACATCAAAACCAAATATTCCGAAGGACCAGAAAATATAACAACACTGAGAATGAAGTACGGGGTGTTTTTACGGCCGCCACACAAGCACTTAACACACAGAAAACTATGGCCATCCCTTAAACATATCCCTCAAAACAGTATCATATGGCTTCTGGGGGACTTTAACCTGCTGGACATAGGCTGGATTAACGAATCACTCAAACCCAACTGCAAACTGAAATACCTCTACGACGACTTCGACTTCTTGGAACACATAGTGAACTTTAACCTGGAACAAATGGTCAAAATCCACCACTAGGAATATCAATACACTGGATATTTTCCTGACCTTGCTTGGACAGTCTTCAAAGAAAAACTTCATATCCCGACTAAAACAACGGTTAGACAAGGCCAACCATGGATTACCCCCTCCATCACTAGACAAATACGACGACGTGACAGACTCTACCAAAAAGTTAAACACAAAGCTTCAGCAGACCCTAAACTGTTAGCCCAATTCAAAATGCTGAAGTCCACTATACAGAAACAGATTAAGAACTCTTACTTGGACTATCTAGACTCAGTTATCTTTGAGCACGACTCAAAACCCGGTATAAATATGACATTATATAGCTTTGTGAAACACAACAAATCTGAAAATTGTGGAGTAGCACCCCTGATGAAAGATGGTTTCACCTACTTCATTCTCAGTGTTGTTATATTGTCTGGTCCTCCGGGATAATTAGTTTTGATGTAATTAAGTTTGACAATTGAATACTGCTTAAGCCGCTGCTAGGGCGCATGAGTAGTGTTGCACTTAAAATAAAATTACTACTCATGAACAGACTCAATAAATGAAGAAGTAGTAAAGCCAAGCAGGAAAAGACACACAAACGCAACCACTACCACCACCACCACGAATACACCAACAGAAAGCAAGCAACACACATACATATACAACCACATACGCACTCACACAAACACACGAGACGAAAATTACAAACACGAACAAACGCACAAGCACACAAATACCAAATGCACACAAAAGCAAAGGTAACCATGAGAGTACCGCATTGGACCGGTCAGTGACAAAAGCACCACTGGGGGGTTTAAACCGGTTCACGGACGTCCTAACTTCACACTTATCTTAAAAATACAAGAATGAGTCATGCAGGAAACACCACATACAGAACAAACAGCCACCCGAACAGCAACACAAGGAAACAGCAAATGTACATAACCATAAAAACATCAAGAGACGCACAAAGACAAAACAAACATACAATAGGGGGAAGATGGAAGTACCGCCTTGGAACGGTCAGTGACAAAAGTCACTGGGGGGAGTTAAACCGGTTTTTGGGCGCCCAACCTCACACTTTTCCCATCCCCACCCTAAAAGACAAACAGTGTAAATAAACGTATCCCCTCTCCGACTAACCTACAACAACCGCGATGGCAAATACATTGGTAAAGTGCATGTATAACGAAAACATTTAAGTGAACAAACTGTATCCAACTGTATCAAACTGTAAAGTCACACTAGCTTAACAAAAAGTGTAAATAAAGGTATCCCCGCCAGGCTTCCCCGAGTCTGCCCTTTTTCTCTTTACGCATTGTTACTCTTGCTTTCGAAGGATTTCCTACTTTCAGAATATATTTACACAGACCTGGCTGAGAAAGCCTACATCCTGAACAAACAATTTGAGTCCGTATTTTCTAAACTCAAGCCCCCCCCCCCCCCCAGCTTGAAACAACGTTGTACTAACTTAGGCAGAAACAATTATGTCCAAATCTATATCTATAACAGTCCATGGAGTACAGAAACTTCTTTATGACTTCTGTCCCAACAAAGCCTGTGGCTCAGACTAGATACCAGCCAGATTCCTTAAAGAGTTGTACACCGAGATTGCCACAGTCCTCTGTCACATCTTTCAACTGTCACTCAATTCAGGTTACGTCCCTCTAGATTGGAAAAAAGCCATTGTAGCACCGGTGTTCAAAAAGGCCCCCAGGTCAAAACCCAGCAACTACAGACCATTTTCACTGACCTGTATTGCCTCTAAGCTGATGGAGCACATTATCGTCTCCAATATGATGTCCTACTTTGACAAAAATCAGATCCTCTCACCTTTTCAACATGGTTTTCGGTAAAAAAAGAAGCCGCGAGACAAAACTTGTGAGTTTCACCAAGACAGGTTTGACTATTTGGAAAGGGGAGAACAGACCGACGTTATAGTAATGCATTTCTCTGAGGCCTTCGATAAACTGATCCACTGAACATTAACACCAAGGTCAAAAGGTATTTTCTACATGGCAGGTCCCAAAGGGTTGCAGTCTTATATAAATGATCAACCGGGAAGTATTAAACGCGGAACCAGACTATTCGCAAATGACACTATAGTGTATCTGATGGTAACGTCACATAACGATGGGAACGCGACTGGACAATGGATCTTTACCCCGACAAATTATACGTATTATCAAACAAAAAGAAATCGCAATATTTCCTTATGCTCTTCACGACAATTACTTACATCTACAGAAAGCGCCAACTATCTAGGAATCACCATAAACACGGACATGAACAGGACACACCACATAAAAACACTGTAGCCAAAGCCAAACACATACTCAGATTAATTAAAAGAAACGTAAAATCCAAGAATGCCAAGGTTAATGAAGCCGAATTCACTACTTATGTAAAAGTAGTAAAGTCAAGCAGGCAAAGCCACATACAAGTCGCAACCACTACCAAAACACCGATAGATAGCATGACACACACACACACACAACTATACACAACTATACACTCAAACGCACACTCACACCCGGGATGAACACAGAAAACACCAGCAAACACATAAGAACCAGAGACAAACACTCCACACATTAACAAAATCACATGCACAAAGACGTCAGGCAAACAAAAGGAAAGGTGACAAAGAGAGTACCGCCTTGGCACGGTCAGTAACAAAAACACCACTGAGGGTTTTAACCGGTTTACGGACGTCCTAACCTCACACTTCTCTCAAAGTCACCATAGCTTTATAAATAGTGTAAATAAAGGTATCCCCGCCGGACTTACCCACAACATAGAAGACGGTGAACACATGACAACATGTAAAACATAGCATAATAACTGTGACAATCCGTCAAATATGTACTCAATGACTTTGCTGAAGTCAGAGCACCTGCAGGGAAGCCGTTAAGGGCACGACAGGGAAAAAGTAATACATGAGTCTGGTAAGCTCACCCCGTATCTGAGTTTAAGAGTATACCATCATATGTCAGCCACCAACTGGAATATTGTGCTGTGGTATGGCATCCCTGGTAAAACTCCCTAACACATAAGATTGGGGAGGATTCAAAGAGATGCCGCCAGGTATGTCCTGAATGACTTTAACTTCACTAATAGTGGGACCCAAATGTTATATACCCCTGAGTGGAATACCCTCTCCTACCGCAAGAGTCAAACCTCCCTAAATATATTATTCAAAATCAAACACCAGCTTGTCTATAGTGACCGCAATCATGTTATACCCATCAGAACTCTAATTAATTCCCCATTTCCTAGAACCATTCCTGGAACAGCCTGTCAAATCAACTCCAATCATGTCCCAGTCTATATGCTTTCAGGAGTGGACTGGGAACGGTCCACTTCTAGTCTATACGTGGGGAATTTTATTTTATATTTTGACTTGGGTGAAGGTGGGTTAAGTGTGAAGTTGGGTACCCACAAACCAGGTAGCCATATTTTGGCTACTGACCGTTCCAAGACGGTACTCCTGCTTTCACCCTATGGTCAACTTTGTTATTTGATAAGCTTCATGTTTAATGTTTTATGTCTTTATATGTGTCCCGTTAGCTTTTTGTCTTTTGGCTGTGCCGTTTTATGTTTGATTTGTTTTGGTGCAGTGTCCTTTCTTATGTGGCTCCCTCTGTTTTTTCAATAATGCTTTTACTTTGCATCCACCTATTCTGTTCTTTTAATCATGATCTTTATCTTATTCTTTTAGTTTGCACTTAATAGACTACATCCGTCTATATCCCTGACAGCGCCTTCCGATAATGATATGTACTGATCGTCTGGAAGTACCAAGTTGGAGTACAAAGTTGAAGTAGCCATCAGTTCGACAATTATTATGATCAAACAACATTATACTGAAACCATTTAACAACTAATAATGAGTATAAATAATGAAGTTATTAACTACATGTGTTAGCTTAAGTGTTTTTAATTCATAATTGAAAAATACAGGTGTTGAAACAGAATTGGCCTAATTCTGTCACATAATCTCATTAAGGGCACCGTATCAAATGTTAACTAATGCCTTAAAAATGTTTATCAACAGCTGTTGCAATAAGTTGTTAACAGTGAGGACCCAGATCAGATGCCGAAAACAACGTGAGCAGTTACCGGTTGATGTTATTATTCTTCAGTCGGGGGAATATTGTGCTAAATGCACTCGAAACATTTACAGCGTCTGAAGGTAATGACAGTACTAACTTTCAATTTTTTTTATACATGATGAAGATTATGCTGATGATGCTGATGTAGATGACGATAAAAATGCGTCACTTGTGATAAAGGGTTAAGAATACTGTGCTGCTATTTACTGTCAGTTTAAAAACGATGCCATTCCAAAGAATGTCGTAATCAACTCAGTGTATATTCACGAGCTGTACGTAAGTAAGTGGATGGTACATTCCAAGTAATCAAGAGATTCTATCCGTATATTTGCTACATAAAAAAGTAGTAATTTCAAGCAGGAAGGAAAAGACACACACAAAATGCAACCAACACCACAACACCAACAGAAAGCAAGCAACACATCCACACATACACACATATGCACACGCATCAACATTTCAGTCATTGATCAATAATGATAAAACTTATAAAACGTATGACCCTTTTTATAATTCCATTCCTCGAGTTCAGTATTAGCCATTTGAAAACCCCTTTCCAGAATAGTTAAAGTATTTTTTTCTAAAAATCAATGAAGGTCGTGTGCGAACACACATTTCATTTGTGCGTCTCGTGTTACTGTGAACTGTCGTGTGCCATTTTTGGCCTGGGTTGGCTTGCCAAGCCGAAGGCCGTAGTAGTCATGCCAAAATTTCAACCCCTACCCAAACATTTCCGAAGAAAACCGAGGAAAAGTGCGATTTACCGCTTGCACAAAATGCCAATACGCTTAAGCAAATAGATCGGTGAAGTTCCAATTTGTTTGGGCTTCAACATTTAAAGTCTGTTGACATTTACCAATAAAACTTGGTAAAATGCGATTGTAAGAGTGAAAAAACAATGAGTGGGAGTCTGGCATATAAATGCATTATTTCATGCCTACAGATTTCTACGCACAGTATAGTGCACAAATATAATGCGAAATTGTACGGAAATGTCCGATTACTTACGGAAAAGCTTGGTTGAATTGAACGGAAATGTATGGAGAGCAATAGATAACGGTAATTTCTATTCATTCCATCTATATTGTTGAGTACTTTTGTGCCCCTGTTGGGTACTTTTAACTCACCCCCTAGGCTATTTTTAGAGCCAACCTCTGTCAAGAAAACATATCGCTAGGTTAGCGATTTAATGTATTTTTGTATATACAGGATTATCTCCCTTTTTGACTGTTAGTAATAATTCGTTATATATCAAAGTGATTTCACTTTTAAACTTCATTTTGTTTGTTTAATACCTTATAAAAATTAGGACTTTGTATATATTCAAATGTGTGAGGCGGTTGGTCAATCGAAATAATTAATATGAATAAAAACTGTTAATATGCTAATGTGCTGAAATTACTCAATGGAAACAGAAATATCTCCCTTTTTGACTGTTAGTAATAATTCGTTGTGTATCAAAGTTATTTCACTTTTAAACTTCATTTTGTTTGTTTAATACCTTATAGATTTTAGTCCTTTGTATATATTCAAATGTGTGAGGCGGTTTGTCAATCGAAATAGCTAATATGAATTAAAAAAAACTGTTAATATGCTAATTTGCTGAACTTACTCAGATTAATGGAAACTGTACACAAATGCTTAGACTGGAGCAAACATCAACGATCACTGATGGTTATTTAGAGGTCTGAAGCTGGGTCTTGTCATTGGTGCATCGCCAAGCATCCTGACACCATATTTGAATTAATCTATCGAAAAGGACCAGTAACTATAGAACAGCAGAATTTTAGAATTGTTCAAAAAGGCGTCGGTAGGAGATGACTAGTTAATTAAAAGGAAATGCCCAACAAGTGTACATATGTTAGAACACTTTGTCCACGCGGTTTCTCCAAAACCGTTGGTCAGATTTTCATCGAAACTTTATGTGATTGATCAGCACCATGCCTATAGTTGTGCATATCTTATTCCTGTTCCAGTTTGAATTTTTTACATGAACAATGTTGTCCACGCTATTTCTGGAAAACGTTTGGTCATATTTACACGAAACTTCAAAATATTGATTAGCATCATGCCTTGTTGTGCATATCTTTTTCCTGCCCCAGTTCGATGATTTTCTGCAGAGTTATGGGACTTTGAATTGTTTACATGGAAAAATTTGTCTCTGCGGTTTCTCCAAAATCTTTGCTAGGATTTTCCTGAAACCTCATAGGATTGTGATCAGCGCCATCCCTAGTTGTGTATATATTATTCCTGTTCCGGTTCAATGATATTCTGCAGAGTTATTGGACTCTGTATTGTTTACATGGAAAATCAAACCCCAAAACTTGTATTCCATTTTAGTACTAAACACATATCAGAGCTATAGATGAATGCGTGTATTCAAATACTAAAATCGTCATATTTCTACCAAACTCTGTGGTGTAACACGTCTTCAAATCGTCTCACAGCATGGTTTGGTGGACACATATAGGGGCTATTCTAATAATGTTTTAATTTACGCGGCGTATATATTCCTCCGATATAATTTGAGCTAAATGATGTATCTGGGTTTTTTTTCATTACGTGGGGGTGGCGAATGTGAAATGTGATGACCAAACATAATTAAAAAATACCAATTTAGAAATTCAGAATTGTAACAAGATCAGATCAGCGTTATTTGAAATGGAATTGTCACATATAACTGTTGAACCATGTATCACATGCTACTACATATCACAAATCATAAGTAATGTCGTGATTACTTTAATTAGAATAGCACACTATGAGTATCACAAATCTATTAATCTAGTATCACATTTTATAATATAAGTAGGATGCATTTCTATAATTGTGTTACATCAAACTAATTTTCAACTCAGGTTTAGTTACAATGAAAAACATCAAAACCTTCTATTCCTCTGGCCTCCATAAAACACTCAGTCTCTGTAAAATGGTAGTGCTCACATTTATAGTAGTACAGTTGTAAAGTTACTGATGAACAGATTCAATAAAACCGAGTCTGCAATTTTCTCTTTTTGCATTTCTACTTTCGAAGGATCACCCGTTTTCAGAATATATTATTCCTGTCTAAATTACCCAGGGCAAGAACATTGTAGAGGTATAGCTATCAACATGAGGATCGATATAAATATTTTCAGTGTATTGCATATTAAAAATGCAATAGAGCTCTACCAATGTGTTATTAGAATAGTGTATCTGCTTTGTTTGTACATATATCGGGGTTTTACGTCCCTTTAGCAGTAGCAACATTTATTACGACGTCAAGCTAACTACACGTGGAAGAAGACCCCAAATGGTTTTTTCTGTATATGGAACGAGATGCATTGTTTCGTGCACAAATCACTTGGTAGAATCACCGACCTACCGCAAGCTAGCTGGAAGACTTCCTCGCATGAAAAATCCAAATATCTACATCGGGATTCGAACCAGAGGTGAGGGGCTAAGTGGTTATCAGTTGAAGACATAACCGCTAGTCTACTAAGAACCCCATCCCCCGTGTTTTAGACGTATGTGTTTAAGGTAAGACGGGCATTCATTATTAATAATATTAAAACAAGATTTAGTCTTAGTTGTATTGGTCATTGTTTAACAGTCAACTCCAAGATCTGAAAAAATAGGCACCTTTAACGATATTCTACGGTGAGGTTCATGTATCAGCATATACAATTTCAAAACGTCTTGTGCCATGTCTATATTTTGTTTAATTGTATAAAGAGACTACTGTACTCTTGAGTTAAATGGACAAGTAGTAAAGTCAAGCAGGCAAAGCCACATGCAAGACGCAACCACCACCAAAACACCGATAGACAGCATGACACACACACACACACACACACACAACCACACACACAAACGCACACACACGAAATGAACAAAGAAAACACCAAAAGACACACAAGAACCAGGGACAAACATTCCACAACATGAACAAACCACAAGCACAAAGACGCAAGGCAAGCAAAAGGAAGGGTGACAAAGAGAGTACCGCCTTGGCACGGTCAGCAGCAAAAACACCACTGGGGGTTTAAACCGGTTTACGGACGTCCTAACCTCACACTTCTCTCAAAGTCACCATAGCTTTACAAATAGTGTAAATAAAGGTATCCCCGCTGGACTTACCCACAACATAGACGACGGTGAACACAGGACAACATGTAAAACATAGCATAATAACTGTGACAATCCGTCAAATATGTACTCAATGACTTTGCTGAAGTCAGAGCACCTGCAGGTAAGCCGTTAAGGGCACGACAGGGAAAAAGTAATACATGAGTCTGGTAAGCTCCTCCTGTATCCAAGTTTAAGAGTATACCATCATAGAGTACTACCCTCGGCCTGTCATCGCGCAAGCAAAGAGGGAAGCGTAGCTACCGACTGTAAAAGGGTCGATAACCAAACATGCAGTGTGTTGCAATATAATAGGATCATAACCTTTCTTTTTAAATGTTTTAATGCGTTTTATAAACAAATAATGAAAATGGATATGACCCCGAATTTTCCTGAGTTTGTAGATAACATCCCCATAAAATTCTGGTTGAGAAATGCCTTGTCGCAGTAACGTCCGTAGATTGCAATTATATTTACTAATGAGAGGTAAATTTCGATAATAAAATTTAGAAAAGGTTTTCCGAAGTTTGTGATATCTGTAACCTTGCTTAAGAAGTTTATCAGTTATAACTAAATTACGTCTGTTAAAATCTTCAAGCAAAGAACAGGCTCGGGCAAACCTAATAAGTTGAGAAATATAAACCCCATAATATGTAGAACGTGGCACATCCCCATCTAGAAAAGGATAATTAACAATTTTAAAATTAAAATCTTCTCTTTTATCGTATACTTTGGAGGAAACTTTATCTTAGCATTTTGCAACAGTTTCCTAAAAGTTATTGTATTTATATAAAAGTGTTATCCCGGTATGAACATTCAATTCTTGACGATGGTGCCAGCTATACTTTAGCTAAAAGGTAATTGTCCTGTATTTAACTGACGTTTGGGATTTAATTGTGTATTTACGTGATTTAAGTGATTGGAAATGTTGTAAAGTTAAGCAACAGACTGTGCGGCTCCTGCCTGGAAGGGTTGTAATTGGTGGCAGCGATTAGACAAAAGCAATTGCCCGACCGGGATTGCCTTACCTATGATCAATTCCCAGACCAAATCTCGGGTCAATATTTCTCGAAAGAGAGGGTAATATATAACAGCGAGGCTGTTGCGAAGTTAAGCAACGGACTGTGAGGTTACTTGCTGGATGGGGAATGCCAAGGATTCCAGATGGCGTGCGTTACATTATTATCAATAAGCCATGTGTTGCAACTCTCCAGATCCCTACAAGGTATATCCAAGATTATACTGCTATCTCTGCCTGGTTTAAGTAGGGTAATGTCACCAGGATATAAAATCAGTTTAAAGTTATTATTTATACTGTTATGCATGCCGTTAATATGATTTAGAAACATGAATGGGTAGAAACAGCAGGGAGCTCCGCAAGATATGTAATTGAAACAAGAATAATAAGACATTTTATAATATCTAAACAATTCCGCAGATTTTATTCCCATAGATATGTATTTCAATTGATCACGAATAATGTCATGATCGGCAGTATCAAATATATGTCAGATTCACTTGCTCAATTGTACGTCTCCTCCAAACGTTATACATGTATAAACAATCGGAAATCTAATAAAATTGATTTTGAGGTGAAACATACGGTATCCTTAATATAAATGATAATTAGTATATTAGTATAGTGTTTGTGTATAAATACGTTTTGTTCAGTTGAAGTGATAAATGAAACGCGATTTTTTCACATTTAGATGAGTTTGGTAAAGTTCTCAACTATTTTGTTGTGCGGTCTGTGTCGCCGAGCGGTAAAAGTCGTTGACATATCACTCAGCCCCTAGCCGCCGTGGGTTCGAAACCCGATAGCTTTGTTCGGATTTTTCAGGTGTGGAAATCCTATCTATCGATCTATCTATCTACGGTTACTGACTACCCCTCTTTCGAATGTTACAGTCAGGAAAGGTGGTAGTATCCTCTAGCTTGTGATAGGTCGGTGGTTCTATCCGGATGCATCTGTGCACCCGGGGTCTTCCTCTGACTTTATTTAGCTGAACGTTGCTAAACGACTGAAATATTTTCGAAGCGATGGTAATCAAACAAAGTATCTGTTATGTAATTCAGGTTGTCTTATCTAATCATAATATGATTTTGGCAGTTCTACTGGAATTGTAACAAGCGTATGTTCTTATGTATGCGTGCGTGTGTGCGCGTTTGGTTGCGCGTGTGTGTGTGTGTGTGTGTGTGTGTGTGTGTGTGTGTGTGTGTGTGTGTGTGTGTGTGTGTGTGTGTGTGTGTGTGTGTGTGTGTGTGTGTGTGTGTGTGTGTGTGTGTGTGTGTGTGTGTGTGTGTGTGTGTGTGTGTGTGTGTGTGTGTGTGTGTGTGTGTGTGTGTGTGTGTGTATGTCTGTCTGTCTTTGTCTGTGTGTACGCGCGCTTATTATGAGAAATCCGTATATAACATGTGGTAGCTCAATGCAGGTCAAAAGTAATACAGAAATGTAATAAATAATGACATCATGCATATTAATTAGAATATTTTTATGCTAGGACATTAGTATAGGAGCTTTTTGACCAAGGCAGAAACTGCAAAATCTTATTGGGCTGCTGAAAGCAGCCCACAATTATACGGCTTTGAATTTTGACCATGCGTTTCTGCGTTCCTGTGTTTCTATAAAAGCCAATCTTTTTTAATAACTATGGGTTACTGTGAGACAAGCTTTTATTTATATACATTCATTTATTTTACTTATTTTGATTCATACATTTTTTGTTAGCGGGGACAAATATTTTTGTCGAGGTTATTTGCTTCTTTTCTGCCAGTGAAAATGCTAGTGTATTGGGTATAAATCATTTAAAAGCACGCTCCACTTGTAGTAGTCAGCGTAGTCGAGGGGTTATAACGGTGGCCTAGGACACGTGAGGTCGCGGGTTCGATCCTCGGCGGTAGCATAATGTTTTTCTCTCATTTCTTTTTGTTAGCACCCTTAGTTTACGTGCTTTTGGTTTAAAAACAATTATGTACACAAATATTGTAAAAGTATAAGTCCTTTGTTTGAATCTTGTCTTTGGTAAAGTTATTTAGCTGAGACCTTTTACTCGTGGTTTTGTTGACCGTTTTGAATATTTCACCATTGTGCATGAATACCATTGATCTGTATTTACTTCGTGGTAATGTGTATTATTGGTGTCATACACAGGTATTATGCATCATGGCTCCTTAAAACATTTCCCCGTTTCTGCTGTTAATTTATACATTACAGTCATGTTTTCCCAATGTATCTGTTAATTTAAACTACTAAACAATATTGCTCCCTCTTCTTCTTCTATCCTGCTTAAAGACGTTACGCAGCCATTTTACGCTTGCGTAAAACCTTGCTTGTCTATAATATATCACATGCAAACAGAGTATCAGACGGATCATACATCAACATTAAAGGGGTTTCATTAAAACGCTTACGAATAATCTGACCGTATAAGATATTGATTTTGAAACCACTGTGATAAAAATAGCATTAGGTTTCTCCTAGGGTTTCAAAATTGTAATGAAACTTTGTTGGAGATAAGACAAGCATAGTTGTTTAATGTTGTCTGCTATTTCAGCTGCCGTTTTCCTGCCTATGTCGTTGGCCCCAATAACCAGAGCAATGACCTAAGGTAAAAATAAATACATGCATGTTAGTCAACATTTACCGATATCCAGTCAGTATATAACACTCTTAGTCCACTACATTTCGAAAGACTACTTAACTACTACATGTGATGCTTAACAATGCCAGTGTGTAGATATGATACTGGTAATGCAATGAACTGTGAAATACACATATTGAGTTATATCTTATGTAAGTGTTCTCGACTGCTTCTATTGTAGTAAAAATTCACGATTTTTCCAATACTTATTACGTACCCATTTATTACTGTTTAACTATTTAACCATTACCTCATATGCTATTTTTAGATACAACCTCTTTCAATTAATCTACCGAAAAGAGCATTAACTAGAGAAAGAGAAAAAGAAACTTTTTTTAAAAGTTTGTAGTTTGAAACCATTGTGATAAATATTTATCACAATGGTTTCACAAATTGACGTCAAAAGTCGTCAATATGAGGGAATGGGTTAAACTCCATATGATGTTTTTGCATTTCAATTTCCTATGCGAAGGATGATAATTACAAAAAACAAATGGCAGTCATGAAAAGGAATGCAAAATATTTATATGAATTAAAAGCAAAATTGCACTGTATAATTGCAATTAGATTTCATGAAAGTTTGTTTTTATTTCGTTTTTTCTTGATTTCAGTAAGTATTTAAACGTGTATTACGGAAACGAACATTTGCGCACTTATGATTTGGCCCGTAGTTTGGATTTCCAAAATGCTGTTCGAGCGGCTGTTTGCTCTGTATGTGGTGTTTCCTGCATGACTCATATTTGTACTTTTAGGTATAATTGATACACACAAATAGTATAAGGCGTTATGGTGTAGGGGTAAGACGTTGGCTTATGAAACGAAAGTTCGCGAGTTCGACACTTAGTAGATACCGAAATATTTTTTCTTATCGCACGTCAATGTTTCTTTTTACTTAACGTGATTTTGTTTCAGGTCAGATTCTTTATGAATGGATCAAAATTGTATCGGCCACAAGGGTATCATACCACACATGTACATTCTAATGTTTTCTTAATATTTCGCATGTGACATCATCTAGTGGTTCTGTACAAAGATTATTGACATTGCATGTAAATCCATGGGGTCAAAATTGACTCTGCCACAGGAGTCACATATTTAGCATAGACATACACCGCTGGTCGTCGATTTGTTTTTGTACTGCTTTGAGAGAGATTTCATGTAACGTTTGAATCAACAATCACAAGATGTTATAAAAGCATTCAATGAAACTTCTCGATATTTGGATAATATTTTTTTAACTTAGATAACCCTTTCTTTGATGCTCTAATTCCTACCATTTACCCAAAAGAACTCAAATTGAATAAAGCTAACCCTTCCGACACTTATGCAGCTTTTTTCTTGATCTTAAAATTGACAATGGAAAGATTTCTTCTCAAATATATGATAAAAGAGATGCTTTTGTTTTAATATTGTAAATTTCCCTCATCTTGACGGAGATGTTCCCCGTGCCCCATCTTACGGGGTGAATACATAACAGTCGAAATCTCATTTCAACTGAAATGCTGCTTAAGCAATGATATAGATACCATAAACTAAGAAAACCCTTTTCTAGATTTTTTTTTATCGAAATCTCTCACATATTGGCAAGTACAAATGTAATCTCAAGACGCTCCTGCAACACGGTATTTCACATCCTGAATGTTATGGTGATGTGATTTACAAACTTCGTAAAATTATTGGACGTCCCCATTTTCTCATTTTGTACATCAAATATGTTAAAACATTGATTAAAAAGGAATATGATCCTATAGTACAACAACATACTGCATTTCCGGTTGTCAGTCCTTTTTTACAGTTGGCAATCACGCTTACCTCTTTGGATGGACCCCGACAAGAAAGGTTTAGTACTCTATGAAGGCGACCTTTTAAATCCGGAAACGGAAGGAGGACGTCGGATATCTCGTT
The DNA here is from genome assembly GCA_963576725.1 of Azorinus chamasolen. Classification (NCBI taxonomy): domain Eukaryota; kingdom Metazoa; phylum Mollusca; class Bivalvia; order Cardiida; family Solecurtidae; genus Azorinus; species Azorinus chamasolen. The sequence goes on from OY755242.1 coordinate 19,634,774, forward strand.
TTTGTCATACCCTGATTACTTTTCTACAGTTACTCTGTTTTCAGCTCAATCACTGAATGCACTAGCGATAGGTTGATACAGTTTGTTTCACTTTAATAGTTTCGTTTTACATGCACTTTACCACTGCGCGATTGTTGTAGATTAGTCGGAGAGGGGATATACTGATTTACATTGTTTGTCGTTTAGGGTGGGGATGGAATAAGTGTGAGGTTGTGCGCTCCTAAACCGCCCTACCCCCCAGTGACTTTTGTCACTGACCGTTCCAAGGCGGTACTTCAGTCTTCCACTATTGTATGTTTGTTTTGTCTATGTGCGTCTGGCTATGTTTTGATAGTTATGAATTCTCTTTAACCTGTCAAAATTTAGATAATGATACGCTTGCTGAACACGCCATATATAGATTCGGATGATATCGATTGTTTTCGCTACAAAAAGCTTTCCTTCTTGGCTTATTTGAGTACCTGTATAGTTATTGTGAATTTCATGAAAAACGTTTGAAACACAGGTTTACCAAAACTAAATATATCCTTTTAGTGACGTAGTAATATTCACATTTTGACAGTTAAAAAACAGCACAGTACATTTGCTGTTTTCTTGAGTTGCTGTTCGGGTGGCTGTTTGTGCTGTATGAGGTGCTACCTGTATGACTCATGTTTGTACTTATACAACAAAAACATCAGAAGTATATAGTAATTTAAAACAAATACACTCTCACCACACCTGAAAAATAGTCCAACACTTAAGGATCAGGTGAGCCACATAGGTTTTCATATTCCCTGCTTATTATATAATTTATTTCACTAAAGTCGCTCAAAGAACATTCCATGAGCTAGATGTGCCTGGTCAGTACACATGTCGGGACCTGGTCAAGGTGTACCCACTACCAAGATGTACCCTCTATATGTTGGTCAATATGTACCCATCCTGAAGTCAAGGTGTACCCAATTACAAAATTTATAGTTAGTTATTTTAAAACAGTTTAAGACATTAGAAAAAAGTTTATAATGATATTAATTAGTTCGAATGTGAACTTTGACTAGATAAATGTGCCTAAAAAGGAGTAGAAAATATCTTGAAAATATTATATCTTCTATCCATTTGTGCTCGTATTTCCTTATTAAAATTCATATTCAAACTCCTCCATGACATTATAATCCATAGTATAATGCATTATACTCTTATATGATAACTAAAATTATTTACTTTGTGAGCTGGGTACATGTACTGTCTTCCGAGTTTCGGATAAATTATTATTTTTGGTTCATGTTCAAACTATTTTTATGCCCCCAAAGCTAGGCTTTGGCGGCATATAGTGATCGCACCGTGCGTGTGTGGGTGGGTGTGTGTGTGTGTGGGTGTGTGGGTGGGTGGGTGGGTGTGTGTGTGTGTGGGTGTGTGTACCTTTTGTCCGGAGTATATTTCCTTTGTCACATCAGCTACGGATACCAAATTTGGTGTGTGAGTTCATCTTGGGATGGGGGAGTGTCGCGTACCATTTTCATGTCACTGTGACCTTGACCTTGACCTTTGACCTTGATTTTACAAAAAGCTTGTCCGGAGCATATCTCCTTTACCTTACCAGCTACAGATTCCAAATTTGGTGTGTGAGTTCATCTTAGGATGGCGGAGTGTCGCGTACCATTTCCAGGTCACTGTGACCTTGACCTTGACCTTTGACCTCGATTTTAAAAAAAGCTTATGCCTTACCAGCTACAAAAAGCTTGTCCGGAGTATATTTCCTATACCTTACCAGCTAAGGATTCCAAATTTGGTGTGTTAGTTCATCTTGGGATGGAGGAGTGTCGCGTACCATTTTCAGATCACTGTGACCTTGACCATGACCTTTGACCGATTTTACAAAAAGCTTGTCCGGAGCATATCTCCTTTATCTTACCAGCTACAGATTCCAAATTTAGTGTGTGAGTTCATCTTGGGATGGCGGAGTGTCGCGTACCATTTCCAGGTCACTGTGACCTTGACCTTGACCTTTGACCTCGATTTTAAAAACCGCTTATACCTTACCAGCTACAAAAAGCTTGTCCGGAGTATATCTCCTATTCCTTACCAGCTAAGGATTCCAAATTTGGTGTGTGAGTTCATCTTTGGATGGAGGAGTGTCGCATACCATTTTCAGATCACTGTGACCTTGACCATGACCTTTGACCGATTTTACAAAAAGCTTGTCCGGAGCATATCTCCTTTACCTTACCAGCTACAGATTCCAAATTTGGTGTGTGAGTTCATCTTGGGATGGCGGAATGTCATGTACCATTTCCAGGTCACTATGACCTTAACCTTGACCTTGACCTTGACCGATTTTACAAAAAGCTTGTCCAGAGCATATCTCCTATACCTTACCAGATACGGATTCCAAATTTGGTTTGTGAGATCACCTTCAGATGGCGGAGTGTCGCGTACCATTTTCAGGTCACTGTGACCTTGACCTTGACCTTCGACCTCGATTTTACCAGCTGCGGATTCCAAATTTAATGTGTGAGTTTATCTTGGGATGGCGGTGTGTCGCGTACCATTTTCAGGTCACTGTGACCTTGACCTTTGACCTAGATTTTACACAAAGCTTGTCTGGAGCATTTCTCCTATACCTTACCAGCTACGGAATCCAAATTTGGTTTGTGAGTTCATCTTGGGATGGGGGAGAGTCATGTACCATTTTCAGATCACTGACCTTGACCTTGACCTTTGACCTCAATTTTACAGTCCGGAGCATATCTCCTATATCTTACCAGATACAAAAAGCTTGTCCAGAGCATATCTCCTATACCTTAAACGTTGACAATCAACCCAGGGTCCTTTTTAACGTTGAGAATGACTTAGGGTCCTTTTTAACTAAGTTTTGACGCTTGGCTCTTTTCTTAGCTATCATAATCGTCAAAGGTTCTGTTTCTAATGTTAAGAACTGACTCCTGTGTCATTTTTAACAGCATCAAAATTTCATGTTACACCTGCATTACATTGTATTGTTTTTCCACCAAAATGCATTTCGGTGTCAAACACTTTGGGGGCATTTGTCACCCGTGACGACCCTCTTGTTAATAAGTTATATTGTTTGTAATGTTTGTCTCTAGTACTTGTGTTTTTGTTAAGGTTTTCTGCCTTCATCTCGTGTATGGGCGTGAGTATGTTTATGTGTGTAATTGTGTGTGTGATATGCTATCTATCGATGTTTTGGTGGTAGTTGCGTATTGTATGTAACTTTGCCTGCTTGACCTTACTACTTTTTCATTAATGTCATATTAACAATACACACGAAATAATTTACACTAAATTGTTATATGTTATTCAATATTTAAAAGGTACTTCTGACCTTTAAAAGATGCTTCTAACCTTCCTTACATCCTTATCCTATGAATGCACAGCCGAAACTGACTGGTAAGTCCATGACAAATCAACATAGCGTAACAAAAATCAAACTTGATCTGTAATTCAATATAATAATAATACATACGAATTATCACTTCAACATTTAGGGGTTTTTAATTGTGTCATTATTTCTTGCATGAATATTCATGGAGTAATGCTTTTTAAAGATTTGGATAAATCAGGGTAAGAGTAAAGGCTTGGTCGAAACAATTCTTGATAAGCACCTACCCCATTCTACCTTAAAATTAATTATACACGTTTAATTACATACGTGTGAGACAAAATGTAGACACGGTCTTCGTTGACATCGCTGTCATCATCGCTGTCACTACTGTCAGGGCCTTCAGACTGCGGCAACCATATAGGAAATATCATTTCATCGTTCATTTTTAAGTCAAATGTCTGTGTGAAGAGTTAGTTTGTTCACAGCCAAATACGCATGCTATACCGGAAGAATTTTAAACATGTTCAACAGTTAGTTATTCGTCTTGCAACAACTTGTTGACAACATAAATCTCGTGCGCATATGCTCCGCCCACTTTCTGTTGACAATGAAACGTGCCAGTCGAACACGGCCAATGGTTGAATAATTATTGGAATCGAGCTTTCAAGTTCATCTCGCTCACGAAACCGCTTAATGTCCCCAATAATAAAAGCAAAATGCATTTGGACGAAATTAGTATAAAACATTATTCTCTCTATGAGTATTAAAGACCCTGGTTGACGAGAGAAAAATAAATTATGTTGACAACAAGCCGTTCAAATTCTTTAACACAAAGTGCATCACTTTGGGTTAGCGAAAACCAATGATCTGAAGTCTGACAAAGCTGCAAACTGGTCCCTGCATGTATTTTAGTGTAATTTGTATTACGGCTTCCTTTATCTGAATGCACTAATTTGTTTTGTCATAAAGACCTGTAAAATATTCTTTCAGGGAAGTTATTGGAGTGTTGTTGTTGTTTCACAAAAAACATGTAGTTTAATTAGGATGCACATTTAAATTTCATTTTCGGAGATTGTATAACCTTTGACATTGTATAACCTTTGTCATTAGAGTGCTTGATTGCTACAACTTCCATAAAAAAAACTCCCAGTAATAGACAATCAATTGCACTTGACATGCTTAAGCGCTCTCAACAGACAGTATACAATGTATGCCAGTGACGGGCGATTAAATAATAGAAGTAGTTTGCTTGAGTATATTCGAAGGCAACTGTTTCCGGGACCTAGTGATAACGCATTGCATTCAGGAGATTCGTTATTATAATTAAATTGAAACTCGTGTGACCATTAATTATCATTCTATACCACTCTGAACCTACGGCACATAAACAAAAAATACCGAGAAACGTGCTTTAATCCGTGATAATCAACTGCACGCATGTCATTTCGATCGCTGATCCATTTTCCCTACACGCCAAATTTAGTATTTCTATCTGTTTCATGTTCAAACCACACACAGTCAAATGTTATTTCACACTTTTAAATCTGTAATCAAAATTATTCTGGCATAGGGGTTTGCAGACATGATGTAAATGGTATAGGTGTTCTCTTCGATGTGAAAGATGAACATGTTTGACTGGGAGTCGTTGTTTTCTGTTGAGACTTGGCCATTTAATCGTATAACATCATGGGTGAAAGTTATGTAGAGTTAATGTAACAGCAAAAACGGCGTAACCACTGACAACGCTTCCGGTTTTGCCGTATTCTCCGGGAAAAGTATCTTTATTAAAACAAGTCGTGTTAGAATCGAAAAACAAATTCGTAGCTGTGCATTATCGCGCATTGGATCACAGTAAGTCGTTGAGATGTGGATTATTAGACCACGAGGGCTTTCTGCCTATGACTCCGCATCTCAACTCCTAACTGTGATCTAATGCGTGGTAATGCACTGCTACGAATTTGTTAATTCTTAAATATACAGTAAAACTTCTCTAAACCGGAATTCTAGTTGAGAAGAATTTAAAACATCTAAATTATTTTAGACAGATAGCTGCTTAATGCAGGATGAAAATCATGCCGAAAGTTCCTAGAGGAGTTTTCTACATTACTTTCACCCCTCATTAAGCTGTTTAATAATATTATTTATATTATACCACATTTATACAGCGCTCTTTTCACACATGATGTGGGCGTTCAAAAGCGCGTCACATAGATAAATTTTAAGTACAAAACAGTCTATGGCAATGAGGGAGTACACAAAGGATAACCCGTAGTTTAACGAAGTTGTAATAGGGTGTATCCAAAAATTGATTACATGTACAGAGTAAAATGTCCTATTGTACGAACCCGAAAAGTCCAGTGAATGTAGAGCTAAAGAGGGTATCCCGTATACAGTTCCTACACCATATCCCACCGGCTGCAATGGCAAAGGAATCATATCGGACAAATCGAGACTAATTGAGACACGCGATGCTGCATCGGACCGTACAGACTTAACATGCACACTGCCAATATATTACTTGACCCTGTTTACTAGTAAGCCAAAATAAGGAACCTGGGTTAGCTTAACAGGAATCCCTGGCACTGGTTGAGGGCAGGGTGGCAAGTCACGCCACTAAGACTCACCGGTGTCTTATAGGGATGCCTTGTTTCAATACAGTGCTCTCTCCGGCATTGGGACTGGAGTTACTAGAGGTACCAATCATATAGGGTAGCCCCGCTTGACAACAGCACTCCCTCGGAATCGAAAACATGGACAGCGGATTCCGGCTGACACAACACCTACACGTACAACAGCAATGGGATTCCCTAGATATCCATAAAACTTATTAATGGGGTTTTCGCTGTTCGTTTATCTATTTCTTTTTTTATTTTGTTTTATTTTTTCTACATTTGTGGAGCATTATGTTTGAAAAGGGGTTTTAAAAATGTTCCACAGTCACAAGAGAGTGGCATAATCAACACACTGTGGCCAATGCAGCAGTTATGATAATCGACGATTATTAGCTACCTTTTCTAAATTGCCCTAGTAATATATGTTGAAGAAATGCGTTTTCAGAGATCTTTTGGAACATGTCAGTGAGCTTGCATCTCTAATACCTGATGGTAGAGCATTTCAGAGTTTCGGACCTGCATGCACGAAACTTCGCTCACCGTATTTTACCTTACGACTTTTAGGTACAACTAACGACAAGAAACTGATCTTAATTCTCTGCGGGGCCTGTGCACGTCAAGCATGTCGACAATGCATGGCTACTAACCGTGTCAAGGCGGTACTAACCTTGTCACCCTTGCTTTTGTTTGCCTTGCGTCTTTGTGCTTCTGTGTTCATCTCGTGTGGGGGTGCGTTTGGATGTGTAGTTGTGTGTGGGTATGTGTGTGCCATGCTATCTATTGGTGTTTTGGTGGTGGTTGTGTCTTGTATGTGGCTTTGCCTGCTTGACTTACTACTTTTCCATTTATACGTAAGTGTCAGAATTTTTAATTCAATCCGATGTTGAATCGGAAGCTAGTGAAGTTCCTTCGAAACCGGCGTGATATGATTATATCGAGAAGCCCTGCTTATGATCCGAGATGCTGTGTTTTGCACTCTTTGAAGTTTCTACAGTATTTTGTTTGAAATTCCATGCAGCAATGGGTTGCTGTAGTCTATTTATGATGTAACCAGAGAGTTCAACAAAATCTTAGTAGCAGCAGGCGAGAGATACTTTCTTATATGACGTATCAGTCGGATCTGTGCATACCTAGACCTACACTTGGAATTGATGTGTGATGTCATATCAATTTGTGAATCGATCCATGCACCGAGATTCTTTATACACAAAGATGGCTTGATTTTAGAGGGTCCTACTTGCACATGAATGTCTTCGGGTACTTCTGTGTTTTTTGTGATTACCTCAGTTTTTCATTGTTTATCTTCAGCATGTTCTGGTGCATCCACTGTTTCTTTGAGACAGTTCTCAACTCGTGACAAAGCTTCTTGTTGACAGGAAATGTCCTTGGGTTTATATGGTCATCGGCATAAAAATGGTGGTTCAGTCCATGGTTCAGTCCATGGTTTCTACAGATTAAGCCAACAGGTTTTGTGTACATGATGTAGTGTTTTGGTCCTAGGACTGATCCCTGTGGCAGGCTATATTTCATGTTAACTGGAGTGGACAATTCCTCCATCAACTGACCGTATTTGATAGCGGTCATTTAGATAGGAGGTCAAGGGGCTTTCCAATGATTCTGAAGGCTTTTTCTATGCGTTTCAGCAACGTTTCGTGATCGATAGTGTCAAATGCATTGAAGGATTGAAGAATGTCGTTTTGAACTTTCAGGAGAGCAGTCTCTGTTGAATGATGATTTCGGTATGCTGACTGATGGTGCTCATGTAGATTGTTGTGGGACTCAATCCGTTTGTCAACCACTTTTTCTAACACGTTGGAGACAATTGGCTGATTTTGATACAGGCACATAATTCTTAATTATTGATGAAAAGGTAGTAAAGTCAAGCAGGCAAAGCCGCACACAAGACGCAACCACCACCAAAGCATCGATAAATAGCATGACACACACACACACGCACACACACACACACACACACAAATACACACACAAAAACACGCACATACACGAGATGAACATAGAAAACACCAACAAACACACAAGGACTAGAGACAAACATTCCAAACATGAACAAAAGCACAAGTACAAAGACACAAACAAACAAAAGCAAGGGTGACAAAGAGAGTACCGCCTTCGCATGGTCAGTAGCAAAATCACCACAGGGAATTTAAACCGGTTTACGGACTTCCTAACTTCACACTTTTCTCAAAGTCACCCTAGCTTTACAAATAATCTAAATAAAGGTATATAAGTTCACTTGAATCGAGATCCTATTTCTTTAAAAGCGATCTGACATGTGACCTCTTGAAACTTATTGGAATGCAGGCAGTGTCTAAGGAATTTACAATGCTTGTCAAAATCGGTAGGAGTTCATCAAGGCATGACTTTAACAGCCATGTAGGTATTGCATCCAGTTTGCAAGACTGAGTTTCAGTACTTCTTGTTCTGAAAATTGAATACCGCTTAAGCCGGTGCTAGGGGACGTGAGCAGTGTTGCACTTTCGATTACTGTTCATGAACAGACTCAATAAAACCGAGTCCGCATTTTTTTCTTTTTGTGTTGCAATTTTTGCTCTCGGGGGATCACCTCCCTTCAGAATGTACAGGGGTGCCTTAATCATCTGTTCTGTTCTACTTCTACTGTTGTTGTAGCAAACTTTTCTAAAACGTTTGTTGAATGCTGCATCTCATTTGTAATTGGCACATAAGATACAGTGCCTGATGCAATATCTGTCCGTATTTTGTCCACTTCGTCACTAAAGTATTGTGGAAGTTGTTTCGATGACGACGTCTTGGCAATAAGATGTCACTAGTTGAACCTAGCAGATGCTTAGTGACTTTGAAATTACTTTTTGAGTCTGCCTGACATGCTTCAACTTTCTCTGAGTAGAAATCAATTTTTGACTTTATCAGCAGCCTGTTTAATTTGGCACACTGTTCTCTGTATAGCTGATGGTCTATTGTAAGCCTTGACCTTTTCAAAGTTCCGTTCCAATTTGCACCTGACATGTTTAGCATCGTGCAGTTTTCTGTGTATACCAAAGACATGATGGTCTGGGTGTTATGGTTTTAGTACACAGAGATGCATGTTTATTGACAAGTGTCGCTGTAATGACGAACTTGTACTCCCGTAGAATGTGTACTCTCCAGACCATATTCGACGTAGAATAGGTACTTTCCGGTCCATATTCTACGTAAAATATAAACTTCTCTCCCGTTGAATATGGACTCCTGTCATAGAATATATACTCCCCTGGGGAGAACTTTTTCTACAAGGCAATTATTTTCTATATAATGTAAATAAACACATTCTATTAATAATCGACAGTATATAACACAGTTGCTAATTAATCACATTGATGTTTTGACCAGTAATGGCATTTCCCACTGACTATTTCAAGACGGTACTCTCAAATTTCTCCTAACAAATATTTGTTTCTTTTTTGTGTGTGAAATACTTTGGTGTTTATATCTCGTTCATTTCAAAAAGAAATTGAGGTGCTGTTACTTTTCCTCGTCGGCGTCTGTCGACGTCGGAAAAAATAAAATGGATTTGGCGATAACTTCTTAAATATTTAGTCTAATCTAATGAAACTGAAGACACTTGTTCACCGTCATAAGAGCTTCAATATGATAAAGGGGCATTACTTTGTACTTGTATTTTATAAAATTATTCCCATTTATGGACATAGAAAAATAACAGAAAAAACCTGATCGTAACTTCTTTACATTTCGGGATAATCTCATGAAACTTCACGTACCTATGATAACCATTACAAGGGCTATGATATGACCAAGGACCATAACTCTTTTGACCTAATTATTTCCATTTACGGACTTTGGAAATAACAGACGAGGGCTGGATTTCGCATACGGGGCTCTTGTTGATATTTTCCATGTGCTTGTAAATTTGCTAGTTTGTGCTGTTGGAGCGTTTCTAGTTTGTATGTTGTCTCTCTTGGGAAATCTATATCTTTACTTTTAGATACATCTCTTTTGTATTTGTATACTTGGTACTGAAATTTGTGTTTCTATAATTCCGATCAAATCGCAGTTTTCAAAACGTTGATGGGATGTTTGATTCGGGTCTTCTTTCAATGTTTTGTAATCTTAATGAAACTTAGGTAAAGAAGTATCTGATAGAGTAGGAAACCCATATTTCTTACCGCTTAACCCTTCACTCCATAAATACGCCTTTCTATGCCATTGCAAATAGAGTAGACCCAAATCTGCTCGGGATCTATTCTGTTTGCTTATGATATAATTTAGGTATGATTCTACAGTGTCCATGACCGTGTGTTATCATATCAAATTAATTTGATTAGTATCCATGACGCCATTGTATCTTACATGAATATTCATGGAGGAAAGTGTTAAGCGAAATAGAATTTCAAATAGTGATGTTTGCAATCAGTTTGGATGAGACGCTGAGTAAGCGGATGCCTCATAAGGATCCATGATGACTATGAATAGAAATTACAGACATACACACTCTGAAATGTGCAATAGACCAGAATATTAGTAGACAAAAAGACTTTGGTATTGAAAATGTGGAGCGATCCCGTGGTCTAGTGGTAACGCGATAGACGACTAAGCCAGGGAGTGGTGGTTCGAGTCCCCGCTCCAACAGTTTTCCGGATGAGACTTGAAACCAAAGTCCACGCCTCCGTAGAACCTTTCTGTGTTGGTGGGACGTTAAACCCAACTCAAACAAACAATTTATAACAAATATCAAACATGTTAAATGACGAAGACCCCTTCACTAAACATAATGGCTCTGATTAGCTTCACCATGGCGTCTAACCTATATTTAGTTGCTCTTAAAAGTACAAAAATGAGTCATGAGGAAACACCAAATACAGAACAAACAGTCGCCCGAACAGCAACACAAGGAACAACAAATGTACATAACTATAAAAACAACAAGAGACGCACAAAGACAAAACAAACACACACTAGGGGGAAATGGAAGCACCGCCTTGGAACGGTCAGTGACAAAAGTCACTGGGGGGTTAAACCGGTTTATGGGCGCCCAACCTCACACTTATTCCATCCCCACCCTAAAAGACAAACAGTGTAAATAAACGTATCCCCTCTCCGACTAATCTACAACAACCGCGACGGCAAATACAGTGGTAAAGTGCATGTAAAACGAAAACATTTAAGTGAACAAATTGTATCCACCTATCGCTAGTGTACTCAATGATTGAGCTGCAAACAGAGTAACTGTAGAAAAGTAATAACAGGTACGACAAAAACGAAATAGTACAGATATCCGACGTTCTCCTTCCATTTCTGGATTTAAGAGGTCGCTTTAAAGTCTAAGTGTGTCAGCTTGTCGATATTTCAGTAGTTGTCTTTTTAATATATATTTGTCAAAACTCTTTCGCTGATTTTGCAGGTGCATTGCAGACCAATATTACAACGGCTTTGTTTCTTTAGTTCCATACTGACTCTGACGAACCAGTCATAATGCTTAAATCATGAGCGCCAATCAGGGAAGCCATTTCTATGTACTGCAACTCATAGGCTATGCTGGCCGGTGGTTTACATGTTCAAACAGTCTGTATCAATATAAGACGCCGAGTAAATTCGGTGTCTCATCCAGATTAAAGCTGTTTGACACTCATTCAGAATTTCTATGATTTATCAAACTAGTTTGGTTTGGTTTGTTTTTATCGAGTTTTACGTCGTATTAATTAGCAGTATTTCAGTTATACCACGACGTCCAGCTAATTACAGTTGGGGAGAAACCCCTAGAGGTTCTTCCGTGCACGGGACAAATTGTACTGCTCAGTGCACAGCACATCCAGACAGAACTACCGAACTACCGTAAGCCAGCTGGAAGGCTTCCTCGCATGAAAAATCAAAATGCCCAGATCGGGATCCGAACCCACAGCGGTGATGGGCTAATCGATTGTCAGTCGCAGACCATAACCATTCGGATTCGGAGGCCCAAACCAAAAGCTTTAAACATGAATCAGACGAAACTCTTGCATGCACAGATTTTTATGGAATGCTAAGTGTTACATAGAGCAGTCACTGATGAGACAAATGTGCCCCAAAGGGTCACACAACTCTGCAATTACAAATTCCGATTCATTAAAAAGTATAACATGCACAGATACACTCGATAGTGACTACATGTATGTGTATGAAGTTCCATTCAAATCTCTTTAAAACTGTAGAAAAAAACTCGCTGCACAAACATTTGTTTCATGTTTTGCTCTTCTCTATATATGGGCTGTAACTCTGCAATGACGAATCTGACAGAGGCAAAAATATGTCTTGCACAAAAACATTTAAAGATTATAATGTGAATAAAGGTTTATTGAAATACAATAAAAATACATTGAAACTGCATTAGAAGTTGACGCAACAATACTATGCGGACGGCCAACTAATCGACCATCTGACCGACCAACTGACTGACCGACCTACCGACCTATCGACCGATACATTGAATCCAGTGCACCCGTAAAACAATGTGTTTGGGGCATACTTTTAAAGGGGAGTACTTTTTCTACGGGAGTACATATTCTATGTGAGGGGAGTCATAATATAGTGGTTCTCTTGCCAGGGGAGTACTTATTCGTTTACAAATAAGTACCCCTTTAGCCGTAGAAATTGGACTGGAGTTACAACTTCTATTGGAGCTCAAATTCGTCATTACACCACCGTTGTTTGTGTATATGATTTAACCAGCTCATCAACATCTGTCGCTTGCACACTTGCTTCGATGGTTTCTGAGTTGAGGATATCTCTTTTGAACGATTCGACATTAATAACCGTAAGTTCCAAAAATTAAACTGTTTTCGTCACTGTTGGAAGTTTTTCGGCCTTTGCTTCGAAAGTTACAGAAAAATGATCTCGCGAAATTGTACCACTACTGTCGGACAGTCCAGGATCTGTGACTTTGATTTTTGACACACAGTCGTCACCATCCCGTGTAATAACAACATCAAGAGTATGTCCCCCCTATGTGAGTGGCTTTATTCACATGCCGTCGCAGTCCAAATGATTCGAGTGTACTACAAAGTTAGCAGTGTTCCTGTCATTTGAAATGTCAAAGTGGACGCTTAAATTCCCTACAATGACGACCGGTCTGTCGGTGGTGGCAAATTCTGATAAGAAAAATGGCCACTCATTCTTAAGAAAATCTCCAGTTTTAAGACCAATTCCACGCGATGGTGGTGGTCTATAAACAACTGCTATGCGCAGAGTGAAATCTCGGATACTTATAGCGCAGTCCATGTACTCAAAGTTTGAGAAATCATTGTCTTTTGTTAATGTATGGAGGCGAAGTCCAACTAAAGCCTTGTGTATGACTGCTACCCCGCCGCAACGGTTGCCACTGCAGCGAGAGCCATGTTCGATTTTGTAATGCGTAGGAATCAGTGCAAAATGTCAACAGAACTACCGAGCCGGGTTTCCATAATGGCTACCACATCAAAGTCATTTGAAAGGATTCATTTGTGGTGGAAATTGACAGGGAAATGGTTGGATAGTATGCTGGTGCAAGTTACTTATCTGAAAGTATGTTGCAAATTGTGATTATCCGAATCTCGGGTGCAACCGTGGTAAACACGTCTTATCCTTGGATGGTATCAGTGGATGGCACATATTATGGTGAACTCCCGCTACGCTGATAAGTATTTTAGATGACAATTAACACATCGTTGACTGGTTATTTCGACATATGTTGGACAAATTCTGTGCCCAGTATGTTTACTTGTATACTGGAAAGCATGGCTTTGCACTGTTCTGGTACCCTACTTTTACTATGCACATGATCGTAGTGTTGATATAAGGAAAGGATCGACAGGGGTGATTTCCCCTTTTTGGTAATGTATAAATAATAGCCATCTCTTCCTACTTTTGGTTTGACGGTTTTCAGAAAGAATTGGAATTGACTGCGGTATTTCCCTTAATTTGTTAAAATGAACACCTTTATTTTCATCCCAAATACGCTTTGATTTTGAGTTGCCCCCTCTGGAGCCTCTGAATTCAGCTAAAAATCCAGTATTGCACAAAAATTGATTGATTAATTTCACTTTTTTCCGTCAAATCACACAACAGAATCACCTAAAAAGCACACCAATCTATTTACACTTCCTTCATGCACAATTGTCACGTTTCGGAATGTTTCCTCCTATTTCCTTGTGTTGCTGTTCGGGCGAGTGTTTGTTCTGTATGTGGTGTTTCCTGCATGACTCATTTTTGTACGTTTATGACGTTTTTCCCTCTTTGAACTATGCAAAGCATCAGAGCGAAATCAATGCAGCCTTCATCATTTGGCGCATAGACTATACTTAATACCAAACGTCCAATTTATATGGGTTTCCTGCATTATTAAGTGGGATTTATTTAATTGTCATGCCTAATTTCTTCTGAAATAATATACAGTAACATATCTCTGAAGCGATCACTTAATAAACATTGACAAACTATAGAAAATGAGAATTATAGAATTGTGTAGTTTACAAACCATTGTGATAAATAGGTTTATCACAATAGTTTTAAAAACGAGTCGCAAAAAGGCATCAGTAGCTTAAAAGAGAATGGGTTAAGCCAATACCTGTCTCTACAGTACAGAACTAGTTCACCTTTTGCTGGTCGCATGAGAGCTTTTCTTTTGAGGCTAAACAAAGCACCTTGCTGTTTTGTATGACATTGTCTGGTTTGCATCAAAATGTGATTACGTGTTTATGGCGTTTACAAGACAAGTACATTAGCGTGCGCACGTGCATGTGTACGTGATTACGTGTGTTTGTACGTGCGTGCGTCAGTGTATGCGTATTAAACTGAAGACATATTTGCAACTAACGACATGGACAACAAACGTACTTAAGACTTCTTGAAAGGAACATTAATTTACTCAGAATGCAAATAATTTGTTTTCAATCAATGAAAGTCCAAAGGATTCAGATGTTTCACCCTATTCTCTATAATTATCCCAAAGTTGTGATCATTGTAATTTGATCGTTAAATGCAAATGTGGTGCGTCTTTGCGACTCGATTAACATTTCGAATGCAGTACACGAGTATACATTTGCAAACAGTGTGAACCCAGATCAGATAGCTCATGGAAGAGCTCTCTAGTCAGGGTCTGCACTCGTTTTCATTCAATAACCTCTCCAGGAGTATACACTTCGATACTGATTGGGCTATAATAATCGTTAGATAATGATGGGCCATTCCACACTGAATATTGATCATTCAAATGTTTAACTGAATAAAAGTTTTATGGGTTTCGTTATTTGTGCTGCAGCAATGGTTACTGGCAATAAATTTTCTCTAACTTTAAAGATACAGCAACATCTCGCTATTTCGACTGTTTAGTAAATACGAATTGGGAACTTTTCAGGCAAATGATTGCTTAAAGCTACTGAGAGCTTTTTGCATGACTTTCACCCTACATTAAGCTGCATTCTGACTTAAACGCCTTTTCACGCACTTGCAAACAGGGTAGACCTAGACCAGGCTGCTCCTGTATGAGTCGTCTAATCAGGGTCTGCTTTTTTGCTTAAAGAATTAGTTTAATTCTACAGTTCCTGAAATGGCCAAAGTTCAATTCTCCACTGACAATTATAAAAAGTTAATGGATAGTCATGAAAGATGCTCATTTGCGCGTTTGAATCAGTAAGGTTTTGCTGTATTTCAAACGGGAATGCGTGTTGTTCGTGTTAATTAATGCTGGTCGGTGTCTGATTCTAAATAAGAAACATCATGCTACATCATTATCAAGTATTATCCCTTATCATAATGAAACAATAATGGTTTGCTTAAACTCTGATCTGATGAAATTTGCACTGGCATCAGCTTCTGCCACACTTTTGAGAAATTACTACTAGCAGATTGTCAAACTGGTTGGATCCTGATAAGACATCGGGTTACTCGTCGCTTCATTTGAATCCAAGATGTTTGTAAATGACAATCTGATCCCACTTAGCTTGAGTAGGGTTGGCTCTTTACTTGATATCAGCACCTATTCGCTCCTTTTCAAAGAAGACTTTGGCAAGGCTGCTCCTTAGGAAGCTTATGGAATGATATAGGTGTGATTCTACATATAAATCCTGTGTTTATACACTATTGTAAAAATGTAGCAAATACAAGTATTCATGATGTCATTATTTCTTATATGAATATTCAATCGGGTACAATGTCAAAGATTAGTCCTTTACTCAATAAATACGACTTTCTACGCCTTTGCAAACACAGTAGTTCCAGATAAGACGGTTCCTCTTGAAAGGCTGTGATCAGGATCTGCTCTGTTTACCTATGATGCAATACAGATATGATTCTACAGTTTCTGGAATTGTCAAATACTTCTGTGTCCGTGTGTTATTGTGACAATAAATCTGATTAATATTTTGATGTCATTATTTTTTGCTTGAATATTCATGGAGTAGGCGGCAAGGGTTAAGCAGACTAAGGACATATTGGCTATCTTAGCAATCAGTTCGGACACGGATGAGACACTGAGTAACTCGGTGCCACGGCAGATTCCTTTTTAAACCCAGTACCTCGGCGTCACAATGTCTCAAAAGTATGTCATTCCACCTATAATCACTGTCATTCCACCTTACAACAGTGTCATTTCATTTCCAAAAGGTCATATAGGGGTTACAGTGTCTCAAATATGTGTTATTCCACCTATAGTGACTGTCATTTCACCTTACAACAGTGTCATTTCATTTCCCAATGGTCATACATGGGCTACAATGTCTAAAGAGTATGTCACTCCATCTACAATCATTGTCATTTCACCTTACAACAGTGCCATTCCATTTCGCAAAATACATATAGTGGTTACATTGTCTCAAAGGTATGTCATTCAATCTATATTCACTGTCATTCTACCTTACAACAGTGTCATTCCATTTCCAAAAGGTCATATATGAGCTACAATGAATAACAAGGACCATTCATTGTAAAAAATACTACCTGTCATTCGTCATTCCATTTGTATTCGTCATTCACTTTAGCGAATCCCCACAGATGGGTCTTTAGCAGCGAAGAGCTAACAGGTGTGTTGGACCAGAAATATATTTATCACACTTTGGATGAATACGTACGAATTCGTTCCGTTTGGTATAAATTCGTTGAAATAGGTCGGAAATTAGTGATTTGTGACGTTTTGATCACAATCCATAATTGAAGAAAAAAGAATTTCTTAACTCTCAAATTATGTAAAAAAGTACAATTCTGAAATGTATTCATCCCATGTAAATAGACGAAGCAAAGACGCAACAAACATTTTTGTCCCTGCTTCAATGTCATAGATCAGCACAATTTACAAGTCTTCATATGTTGATAATTGTTTTTACCTGAAAGGCGTACTGCTCTTCTTTATACACCATACGCTCGTATGTCCTTGATAATGACATATACGTCATAGATGATCTTCATTTATGATATGACATATGACAGTAATAATCATAACTCCTCCTACCTCCCTCAAACACTCACCCTCTCTCTACCTCCCTCAAACACTCACCCTCTCTCCTATCTCCCTCAAACATTCACCCTCTCTCCCACCTCCCTCAAACACTCTCCCTCTCTCCTATCTCCCTCAAACACTCTCCCTCTCTCCTATCTCCCTCAAACACTCACCATCTCTCCTATCTCCCTCAAAGACTTACCCTCTCTCCTATCTCCCCTGCACTTTCTCCCTTCTCATTATTCCTTCTCCTCAAACCTTACCGCAAACTCTCGCCATCTCTCCTCCTGTCTGCATTGTCACCCTCGCCCTAGCTTCCTCTCTCATCTATTTCCCCTCAGATCCTCGAACTGTAAGCCCTCTCTTCTTCTTTCTCCATTGCGACTCTCGCAATAACTTTCTTGTTCTTCTCCTACCTCCCCTCAAACTGTCAACCCCTATCACCCCTCCTATCTCCATTGCAACATTTGCCATATTTCACCCATTTTCACCATCGAGCGGAAACAATACCCCTGCCTCCGATATAATATAACTTGGTCCTTTTTCAAATTAAAAGTATATTGTGTTCGATGTAACATCTTTTAACGCAAGGTCAGGAGCTAGTTAAGTGTTAGGCTATAATCCTTAATGTGTTCAAATGAATGCAGATTTTACTGTCTACATGGGTTATTTGAATTTCTTTCTACATGTGAATATATGGAAAAAAAATCTTTCTACTGAGTCATATTGTGTTCTGCTTCACTTCTAATGGCGAATATGTTTACCATTTCAAAGCTTCCATTTCAAATTCTAAATTGACTTTTAGGTAAGTGGTAAGAGGGCTGACTGTGAACTGGAATTACACTGCTTAAAAGGCATATAGTAGTGTCCCGTACTGTAAAGGCATGTGGGTTGTGAGTTTGAATTTCAGAGCAGACTCTAACAATCCAGTATTGTATATTATGTAATACCGGAGTGAATAAAGACATGTTTTGTCTGCCCAATTAACCATGGATAACTGCCTGTTCATTTTTACGAACTGGGATGCCGAGTAACTCGGTGTTTATTTGGTGTCTCATCAGGAGCCAAACTTATCTTCAGAGTACAATGTATGAAAATATGCTGCCAAAATCTGCATAAGAAGACACTTTATGTCAAAGAAATATTGCTCAGCTACAGATTGAATGGAATTTATTTAAATGCGAATCTGAATTATATTATATTGACCCTTTATATCATGAATATTCATATACGAAATAATGACAGCATGAATATTAATAAGATAGTTGTTCTATAATGGTTTATGACAACATGAAGTTTTGTCCATGACAGAAACTGTAAAACCAAGTCTATATTATTTCATGAGCAAACAGAGTAGACCCTGATCAGACAGCTGCCTAATCAATAGCCGCCTAATCAGGGTTTACTTTGCAAATACGTGAAAATGCGCATCCACCAGGTAAAGAGGTTTTTTTCTCACAACTATGCGTAGAACCTTAGTACATGTAATTCGGAAAACAGAGATGAATTTTATTAAAAGATTCGTGAAATAACTAATAAAGACAATTATGAAACGGGGCGTATGTCAAACCTGTCAATGCACATTATTATTTTAAAACTGTTTAACCCTTTTCTTGCTTTTCGCGGCCTGACTTGCATTTTGCAAACAGCTTGGGCCGAGATTAAACGCCGAGTAACTCGGCGTCTAATCCGGATCAAAGCTATTTGACACTAGGTCCATATATCCTGTAAAGCTTTTTCGATTCGGACGTAGTCAAAATTGCTACAGGTCCGACTTTGATGAAACATTATTATTTCACAGCAGGGTTATATACAATGTTCGCTGTGACTGTAATGTTGGATAAAATGTATAATTCATAACAGTAGAATGAAGGAAATTATGTATGGTGTTTTATTTAACCCTTATCCCGCTGTGAAAAGGGGATACTGAAACAGGTCAGTTTTTTCCATAACATGAAACGGCTGTTGCTGGGTGGATTACAGTAAATAGAACTAGGATAAAGTACAATAGAACCCCGCTAATGTGACCACTTAATGAATAAACATGGCTGTCTTGATAAGCAGGTGGTTGCTTAATGCAGGACAAAAGTAATGCAGGGAGCTTTCTGCATTACTTTTGTCCTGCATTAAGCTACCACCTGCCTCTACAGCCCAGAATTATGCCTCTTTTAGGTGGTCGCATTAGCGGGGTTTTACTGTACTTGAATTGAACAAATACTTCTACACCATGAGACAGATGTTGCAAGTTGGATTACCAGAAACAGTACTAAGAGAAAGTACTTGAATTGAACAAATACTTCTGCACCATAAACCAGCTGCTGCGCGTTGGATTACCAGAAACAGTACTAAGAGAAAGTGCTTGAATTGAACAAATACTTCTAGACCATAATACAGCTGCTGTGCGTTGGATTACCAGAAGCAGTACGTAGAGAAAGCATTGTAATGGAACAAATACTTCCTCATGAACCAGCTACTGCATGTTGGATAACAGAAAATTACTAAGAGAAAGTACTTGAATTGAACAAATACACGAAACAGCTGGTGCACGTTGGATTTCCACACGCTGAACTCTGTTAAAGAACTTGAATGGATAAAATATACTTTTACACAGATTCTGCTCACTGGACTACTGAAAATTAATCTAGGAGACAGAGCAGAGGAAGAGGTCTGCTATATAACAACAAGTAACTGTGATAGATGATTTTATTACATTTGTATCAAACTATGATGAATATGTACGATTTTATAGTAAATCGATTTGACGTTCTTTTATTTACCAAGGCAGTGGTTTATTATTGATATACAGTCTCTTGTTATTAGTTTATCCCTAATCTAATTTGGTGTAATAAATTATATTTGGGACATTCATAAGGGGGCGCTTTTTCTGATTTACAATTGTCAATATCTAAATTAAGTTTGTTTTAAAGCAGACTTTATCAGGTTCAATACTGTACATATAATATGTTTATAAATGTATATGCAAAGTGTTTGTAGCTGAAGAATTAATAGAGATTGTATATATTTTATCTGTGATAACTTAGCAAGGGGGTATAGAATGTGTAATTCCTGAAAACACTGTGATAATCTCTTATAATTCATATTTGAATGAAATGGTTCGCTGACATTTATGTGCATGTAAAGTATGTGTTTATTTTCTGTAACACTGATGAGACTTTAACCCTTTGGCTGCCAATGCCGGATATGTGATTACCTGTGCAAACAGTTTGGATCCAGATGAGACGCCGAGTAACTCGGCGTCTCATCAGGATCCAAACTGTTTGTTATTGTTACTATGTTTTAGAAACAAAAATGAAGAATATCAAAAACAATGAAATTTTGTAGCAGACGACAAAGTTAGCAGACGAAAGAATTTGGCAGCAAAAGGGTTAATAAAGATATTAATAATAACTAATTAATTACTGATTATTTCACCCTGAACCTGATAAATATTCCCTTTCACACCTTTTGCAAACAGAGATAATCCGCCTGATCAGAGTCTGTCTGCCTGTTTGCTGATGAAAGGATATGAGTATGATTTTATAGTTTTCACCATGGCAAAACTATCTGTGTATATATCCAATTGTAGAAATCCAGGTAATAACTATTCATCATTTCTAACATAAAAATCATCAGTTGAAGCGTTTAGCCATATCAGAAACATTGTTATTTTTTTCCTTCAAAACTGTCCGTAGTAATATTTCACATGCTGTTTTGCTGATTTATGAACCATACACGATCATTATTTATGCGGGTGTGGCGGTGTTTGATCTGCATCTGATTTGCTTGCCGAGTGTCAGCTGTTTATTACTAACCCTTTACCCCAATAAGCAAGAAATAATGATATCATGGATGTTAATTAATTTACTTTCTATATTGGGAATCTAAGCACGAGACAGAAACTGTAGAATCATATCTATACACTTTCATAAGCAAACAAAAATACCCTGATCGACAGCTCCTACAGGAACCGTCTGATTTGTATCTATGGAGATTAAGGTTATGTAACTCCTGACGTCTGTCGTAATAGCAATGCCATAAAATGCCTAGTAAACTACGTTGTATGTTACAATATACCATCTACAATGTAAAAATGCGGTGTTATGAGCTTTGCCAAAATGATGACCATGATCATTATGGCGTTTGCTATGATGGTGATGATGATGATCATGATGATGATGATGATGATGATGGTTCCAGTCTAGAATATCATTTTATATTCAATATTAGGAATATATAAACTCCATTCTGCGTTACTAGTAATATCCAGTGTTATATAGAATGATATAGGACAAATTGGTGTCAGTCCAAACGGGGTACGCCGTCACCATTAATTACTTCGCTGCCAAATATGTCCGTCTGCAAAAGTTGTCGTCTGCTTTAAATCCCCCTTTCTTTCTTTAAAAGTTATTACGACAGTAACAAACAGTTTCGATCCTGATGACACACTGAGTTACTCGATGTCTCATCTGGATCCAAACTGTCTGCATAGATACTCATAGATGCGACATTGGCAGCGAATTTCAATGACAACATACAAAATATGTTTTGAATACATTTGAAACCAACTGGTTAATGCTAGCCATGCTTTTGAAGTAGTGTTCACGCTTGGCATTTAAAGTGTTCTCATGCTAAAAACACTGTGACCACTCGTTAGAATCGTCACGGAGATATTATTCTGAAGAATGGTCATAGTATATGATTTTGTGGAGAAATGACGATTTTAGTATTTGGGTACGTACCTTTATCTGTAGCTCTGAATTAATATGTTACAATTTTGACATACACCTGGTTCGTTCAAACTTGACTGAATGTTTAGAACCTGGTGAGACGCCGACGTTACTCAGCGTCTCATCCCGATCTAAGTTGTCTGCAAATGTAAGTCAAAATTAGCTTTCTGAATTAGTTTCATCCCGTATTAACCCTTTCGCTGCCAAACTCTGTCGTCTGCTAACTTTGTCGTCTGCTACAATTTTTCATTTTTTGATTTTCTTCATTTTTGATTTAAAAACAAAGTAACAGTAACAAACAGTTTGGATCCTGATGAGACGCCGAGTTACTCGGCGTCTCATCTGGATCCAAACTGTTTGCATAGGTAATCACAGATCCGGCATTGGCAGCGAAAGGGTTAAGAAGCGGTTTAAAGGGAGCTTACTGTATCCTCTTTATAATCCCAAATTTGCCCACATCGCGCTAAATACTAGGTTAAGGCTGTAACAACTGTTTACTCCACAGATAAACCGTTTAATGCCTTTGCAAACATGGTAGATCCAGATCCGATGGGTCGAACAGGATCCGTCTGATCAGGACCATCTCCGTTATTATTATGAAATAATAGATGTGTATCTGATTCTACAGGTTTTGATACGTCCACCATTTGCTGTGTTCACGTGTCATTATAAAGGTCCATTTGATTGATATTTATGATGTTCTTGCATGCATATTCGTGAGATGGAGCTTTAAAATAAATTTTGTTCCATTTTCCGTTTTATTGTTCATCAAGTCAAATATTTAATATTCGTCTAAACATGTTTCAAGGACTGTTCTGTGTGTACTTACGTTTAAACTTGAATAAAAACATGATTTAATAGTACTGAAATATTGATATTGTAGAGAAACTAGTATGGTTCTCTGCCTAACACAATTTGAACTATAGTTTTATTAGTATAGTTCCCTGCCTAACACTATTTCATGTATAGGTTAACTAGGTTCGTTCCCTGCCTAACAAAATTTGATGTATACATATAGTTTAACTAGTAAAGTTATCTGCCTAACACAATATGAAGTATAGTATAACAATAATAGTTCTCTGCCTAACACAATTTGATGTATAGTTTAACAAAATAGTTCCCTGCCTAACACAATTTGATGTATAGTTTAACTAGTATAGTTTCCTGCCTAAAACAATTTGAGGTATGGTTTAACTAGTATGGTTCCCTGCCTAACACAGTTTGATGTATGTTTTAACTAGTATGGTCCCCTGCCTAACACAGTTTGATGTATAGTTTAACTAGTATAGTTTCCTGCCTAACACAGTTTGATGTATAGTTTAACTAGTATAGGTCTTTGCCTAACACAGTTTGATGTATAGTTTAACTAGTATAGGTCTTTGCCTAACACAAGTTGATGTATAGTTTAACTAGTATAGGTCTTTGCCTAACACAATTTGATGTATAGTTTTACTAGTATGGTTCCCTGCCTAACACAATTTGAAGTATAGTATAACTAGCATGGTTCCCTGCCTAACACAATTTTATGTATAGTTAACCCTTACCTAACTGTTTCTCAACTTTGGATCAGGTGCAATATTGACTACGTCCGTTGTGATGAATCTTTTGAGAAAATACTGACCGAGTTTGAAACAGCGTGGATCCCGATAAGACATTGATGTACGGCGTCTCATCTGGGTCCAAGCTGTTTGCAATTGACAGCCAGGTCACAGTAAGCGGGATAACGGTTAATATATCATGAAAATGACAGCCGTGACGTGAACAGAATTTCCTATGTGTTGTTTTATTGTTTAATTGCGTGTAGATATGTATGTTTATTTAGAGATTGCAATCTAATTCTCTTTAAATTTGCAAAACATATTTTCCAATGGCCTGTGCTAGATTCTTGATAAATTGTGTTGCATAGGTTTACATTTTGAAAACTTGTTCTTTTAAAAAAAACTCGCCCAGCTACAAAAATGCACGAAAGCATCGTTTCGATATCAAATGCCAGTCGTAACATATTTCATTTTTATCAGACACTCACAAAAGAAATATATCCGACGGAAAACATGCGTCTGCTATTTATATGGTATCAAGTCTGTTACAGGTGATCACAAAGTGAAAAGCTTGTTTCATCATTGAATAAAACACACGTATTACATAAAAGGGATTTGATAAATTCTATACTGAACCAACTTTCTATACCACCACCAATTATCTAGTCCACTTTAGACCGATTCAATTCAACATTTTATACGAAAACAATACTAGTAATTCGCAAGGGAGTTGTTAACAATCTATAAGTGATAAGTGACAAAAGCACTAGAACAAAATGCTACCAATTTGACTTATTTTATTAACAAGCATAATTCAAAATCAAAAGTGATGATTTAGCAATCTGCTTTAGTATATATTCATCAAGCATTATTTTTTATATGTCGACTCCACATGGTCTAGAATAAAATAGATAAGAAAACCTTATATTCTATGCATTCAAACCATCCATATATTAACTGCAAAATCAAGTATACAGATTTTTGCTGCGAAACATTGTCGTCTAATTCATTCTTTAACCCATTACCTCATATGCTATTTTTAGATCCAACCACTTTGAATAAATCTACCGAAAATGAGCCGTAACTAGAGAAAAGGAAAGTTTTAGAATTTTGTAGTTTGAAACCATTGTGATAAATAGAGTATTTGCTCCTATAGGAGCAAATGCTCTATTTATCACAATGGTTTCACAAAGTGACTTTTACAGACTCGTCAAACGTCGTCAATATGAGGGAATGGGTTAAAGAAGGATCAATAGAAACGAAATATTAGAATTAGAACTTTTTTCTAAAAAACATAATAAAGATGTATAATAAGTGCAAAGACGATGTATACCTTATATATACAAGAGAACCCTTATAATGTGACCACTTAATGAATACACATGACTATATTTATAAGCAGGTGGTTGCTTAATGCAGGTCGAATATAATGTGGAAATGTCCTATAGGAGCTTTCTACATTACTTTCGTCCTACCACATGCTCCTACCGCTCGGAAATAGAACTGTTTTGATGGTCGCATTGGAGGGGTTTCACTGTATAGTAAAACCTCGCTAATGCGACCACCTAAAAGAGGTATAGTTCTGGGTGCTAGGTGCAGATGGTAGCTTAATGCAGGACAAAAGTAATGCAGCTTACTTTTGTTCTGCATTAAGCAACCACCTGCTTATAAAGACAACAATGTTTATTCATTAAGTGGTCGCATTAGAGGGGTTATACTGTATATTGTTATGATATAGCAATGTGTAATAATATTACATATTAAAAAAGAGATTAAGATAGTAATTTGATCGCATAACATAATATTTTATCCTTTAGTCCATCGTGCCAAACAATGCGTGCTCAATTTTGGAACTGGTACAATTTTGACTACTTCCTATTCTTCGAAGTTTAACTAGGTGTCAAACAGCTTGGATCTCGGCATCTAATCTGAATTCAGGCTTTTTGAAAAAGGAGTCAGGTCGCCAATAATGGGATAAAAGTTAGAAGTCTGTCGATATCAAAAGTACAAAATTGAGAAAGAACTTCGCGTTTAGGAGTGTGGTAATACATATGAACATTGTTGTTTCAAGCATATGGAATTAAAGGGGAAGTCCCTGCATTCGATGCGTTTCAAAAATGCCTAAACCATACAAACGTATTTCGTTATATGCTGAAAAGAAGTATATCGCACGAAAACCTATCGAATAAACGTTGAAAATGACAAAACTTTAATTTGTTTGATATCGAAGACCCCGGTGTTATTCGCCGATGTTTTAGTTTTATTCGGGTTGGGTTTTAGTTTCGTATCTATTCACGCTACTTCACGTCTCTCCGGCTACACTTCCAAGAAAAGTTGTTACGTAAACAAGGGAGGGATCGAGTGATCATCGGCAAAACGCAGAAAATTTGAAACGGAAAGGCCGATAATAATGTGTTGTAGTACAAAAAATATAAGTACATGTATTGATGAAATCTGGGGGAGGGGGATTATCACATGGGCATTTTTCGATTAAAGTTCAAAACGACAATCTATATAATAATGATTGAACATAAGAAATGCCGAATTTTATGATATTATTGAAAATATGCGTTCATTGTTGGGACTTCCTCTTTAAACAGGGAAATCTTAGGAAAACCTATCTAAACCTTTGATAAGAAACTATGGTATTGATTTCAAGTAATAGGTGTATCGTTCAGTAAATCAGTTTGATCGCGAGAGCATAATTACACGATGTGACAATATATCATAAAATGATATCAAGATAACATTTGAGAGACTCTGTGGTAAAACAAATCTGGTAATATTTCTGAGAGAAAGAAAGATAACATATTAAGCCTGTCCTTGATGCAAACCTTGGTCCATGCTTATAAAGCTTTTTAGTTGAGTCTGATATCGTTCTCAAGCTTTTGATTTGTCAGATTTGAGTTCTCAAGCTTTTGATTGGTCAGATTTGAGCCTTTGGCTCAAATCTGACCAATCAAAAACTTGAGAACGAACTCAGACTCAACTAAAAGTTTTATAAGCATGGACCCTTATTTCACGCCTTTGCAAACAGAGTAGACATATACCAGACGGCTTCTGCAGGATTAGAGTCTGCTCTGTTTACTCATTAAGTCATCTGACTTTACGGTTTTTACCAATATCAAATATTCATATGTACATATGCCATAGGAAACATTGAATTAATAAAATATTGATGCTGTCATTAGTTCTTGCATGGATATTCAACAGGGAAAGTCAATTAAGATAATACAGAAAAACCCTCTAATGCGACCACTTGATGAATAAACATGGTTGTCTTTATAAGCAGATGGTTACTTAATGCAGGACGAAAGGGATTTCTGCATTACTTTCGTCCTGCATTAAGCTACCGCCTTGTTGCACCACTCTGAATTATACCTGTTTTTTGGTGGGCACATAAAAATAGAAGTCTAAATCGAATGTCATGCTGGCAGGCGGTAGCAGGACGAAAGTTATGCAGAACATTACTCTCGGAGTTTTGTGCATTATTTTCGCCCTGCATTCAGCAACCATCTGCTTTTCAAGGCATGCGTATTCATTTGTGACGCGATAGCTTTATAGAGGTCCGGCTGTGTATCGTTTTTATGTAAATAATCTAGTCCGTTAGTTACTGTGCTGTAGATTATAGGTGAAATAAAAGGTGTGCACAAGTTGTGCACCAGACCATTTGCAAGTACTTAGTAATCATTGGCAACCCTTTCCGATTCGAACAATCCTTAGAGAAACTATTGACGGTATGTCATAAAGCCTCGGCCCTGATGAGCTGTCGAGTTACCTGGTGTGTCATTTGGGTCTACGTTGTTTGAAACTGCGAGTAAGATAGCGAAAAGCAGGATATCGGTTAAATCTTTCATCTTTTTTTTCAAATAAACAAACTTACAGTATCAAACCGTTTGGACCTTGGTGAGATCATGAGTTACATAGGTAATTAAAAACGGTGATAAAGTTATATAATATCTCTCGGTATATATATATATATATAATATAGTTATATATGGTAGATGGAATAAGTCATATTTTTATAATAATCCTTTACCTCGTGCAAGTTCATGCAAACAAATAATACCTTGATCATGAATATTTATTAGCTGTACTTTTATAACGGTATATGAGCACAGCATTTTTCTGCCATGGTAGAAACTGCACACTCAGATATATAGTCTACCATGGTAGAAACTGCACACTCAGATATATAGTCTACCATGGTAGAAACTGCACACTCAGATATATAGTCTGCCATGGTAGAAACGGCACACTCAGATATATAGTATGTCATGGTAGAAACTGCACACTCAGATATATAGTATGTCATGGTAGAAACGGCACACTCAGATATATAGTCTACCATGGTAGAAACTGCACACTCAGATATATAGTCTGCCATGGTAGAAACTGCACACTCAGATATATAGTCTGCCATGGTAGAAACTGCACACTCAGATATATAGTCTACCATGGTAGAAACGGCACACTCAGATATATAGTATGTCATGGTAGAAACTGCACACTCAGATATATAGTCTGCCATGGTAGAAACGGCACACTCAGATACATAGTCTACCATGGTAGAAACGGCACAATCAAATATATAGTCTGCCATGGTAGAAACTGCACACTCAGATATATAGTCTACCATGGTAGAAACTGCACACTCAGATATATAGTCTACCATGGTAGAAACTGCACACTCAGATATATAGTCTGCCATGGTAGAAACGGCACACTCAGATATATAGTATGTCATGGTAGAAACTGCACACTCAGATATATAGTATGTCATGGTAGAAACGGCACACTCAGATATATAGTCTACCATAGTAGAAACTGCACACTCAGATATATAGTCTGCCATGGTAGAAACTGCACACTCAGATATATAGTCTGCCATGGTAGAAACTGCACACTCAGATATATAGTCTACCATGGTAGAAACGGCACACTCAGATATATAGTATGTCATGGTAGAAACTGCACACTCAGATATATAGTCTGCCATGGTAGAAACGGCACACTCAGATACATAGTCTACCATGGTAGAAACGGCACAATCAAATATATAGTCTGCCATGGTAGAAACAGCACACTCAGATATATAGTCTGTCATGGTAGAAACGGCACACTCAGATATATAGTATGCCATGGTAGAAATGGCACACTCAGATATATAGTCTACCATGGTAGAAACGGCACACTCAGATATATAGTCTGTCATGGTAGAAACGGCACAACGGCTCAAATCTGACGAATCAAAAACTTGAGAACGAACTCAGACTCAACTAAAACGCTTTATAAGCAAGGACCAGATACAGTAAAATCTCGATTATTCGAACACTAAAATACTTATCAGTATCGATCTTTAAGACAGGTGGCAGCTTAATGCATGGTGAAAGTCATGCAGAAAGCTCCTCTAGAAACTTTCTGCTTGACTTTCACCGTGCATTAAGCAGCTACCTGCCTAAAAGGGGTCTCAATTCTTCTATTCGCTGCCAATGCCGGATCTGTCATTACCTATGCAAACAGTTTGGATCCAGATGAGACGCCGAGTAACTCTCATCAGGATCCAAACTGTGTGTTACTGTTACTATGTTTTTGAAACAAAAATGAAGAAAATCAAAAGAATGAAAATTTGTAGCAGACGACAAAGTTAGCAGACGACAGAGTTTGGCAGCGAAAGGGTTAAGCAAACTGAGCTTATGCAATAACGTAGATCTGATTATACGATAGTGCATGCCACAGTAAACCCTGTCTTCGTTGATCATTATAAAATAATCAAATTAACCATTCGCTTGCTATTCGCGTCAATATACCTACCTGTAAATAGTGAAGACCCAGATGAGACAGCTCCTGCAGAAGCTGCCTCATCACGGTCTGCACTATTTACAAGTTGATTGTGCAACCAGTGCACTCCACAGCAGTGATTGCACAGCGAAATACTTGTACACAGTGAAGATATATGTAATAATACAACAGGGCATGGGTTAAGAAGGAGAAATGTATGTTAAAATTCAGCAAGCGAAGGGTTAATATGAATAATGGTACTATTTCTTACATGAGTTTTCATTAAGTAAACGGTTAAGGTTTGTCGTAGGATCTATTCCATTCCTTTCTTCTGTAATGGCCAAAACTTTATGTGTTAGTATATCATTATAAAAACTAATTAATATTCATCACGACATTTATGTCTGACATTATTTCTGACATGAATATTCATCAGGTAAATAAGGTATTTATGTTTGGTAACTCACAAATGTATTGTCTTCATCCCAAATTTCGAAATTTCGATTACACGAGAAAATTACTAAAATATAATTAGCCGAACGTATAAAAACTTAATATCAAACAGGAAAATCCGGTACGGGAGTATAACAAACAAATTGGTGCGACATCATAACAATGTGACGTCGCCAATTTTGGCGTAATTTTCATGGGAGATCACCACCACTAGGTGATAAATTGAGTAATTACTTAAAAACGAAGCCTGCAACCCACATATTTCTTTTTGATTTCATGTTTAGGATACTATAAAGCATAAAATGTGAAAAATTGAAAATAATTCTTAGATAAGTTTCTTAGAAATTCACGAAAATATCACCGTTGTCATAATTTTTGTACTGTCCTGTATGTAAAAGGCAGGGAGCACGCTTATGTTTATTTCATGGTAATTACTAAGAGGTTAAAATATGACCTAGGTGTGCCTTCTGGCCATAATGGCACACACAGGCCATATTTTGACCTTTTTATTGAATATCTCACAATTTTTACTATATATCTGTAGATCTATAGGTGTCACTTATCATTTCAACACAATCTACCATCCCAACAAACCACATAAATAGATCTAGATCTATACTTTAAAAAAATGATGAAGGACTAGTTATGCCTTCATGGGGATACGAATCCCCCAAAAATATGTAGTCCGACGTAATAACCACTAACACTAATGATGACTTACATTTGACTGCATTGTTTAACTTATAAAATTTGTTTGAGACATTCCGATGGATGACGTGAAATAATGACGTCACAACTGTCATATTTGAATAAATAAAACAAAGTTAAGTAGAGCTCTACTTATCGATCGATACAATCAAAGAAATTGATTTTTAATAGAACTTTACGTTTGTATAAACTTTACAGATTGTCCAGATCTAGGATACGATTTTACAACGACGTCAAATCCTTTTCTCCGGCCATGTTTGAATAGATCTAGATCTACATGTATGTTGCTAACATCAACGCATTGCACGTGAAAAAGATCGTTGGCCGATTATGGATAATCGGCCCGCCGGGTCATTATGGCTTGGTCACATGACTCCGTAATGACAGTTTTCTACGGCTATTTTGTTACTATTTATAGTAAGGGTATTCAATAATAAAAAATAAAGTCTGTAACCCCCTCTTATCTTTTTTTTTATTTGCAATCAGCATACTTTAAACAACAAAATATAAAAAAATGAAAAAAATTCTTGGAAGGGAACAAACGGTAGAAATCGTCTTTAAGTGTTGGTTTGACTTTTCATTAGCATTGCGCAACACCATTTTATGTCGCATTGGCCCTTTCTGTTAGTATGTAAATGACAATGTCTAGAGTGCCATTATGTTGGATACAAATCGGGTTACTAGCTAGTCAAATACCTGAACTGGGCACTGTTAATGGTACAATCTATAGATGTCTAGTTTGATTTGTCCATGTATTTACTCGTATAATGCTCGGTAATAACCACAACTACCTATACTTTACGGCATGTAGATATAGATTCTTACATGTATTTATTTAATTATGTGTTTGTCTTTATATATAAATATATACATGAGTATAATATAAGGTACATAAACTTATTTTTCAGAAAATGTTTGGATCCAAATTGATTCTAATAAATCTCGGACGTCAACCTAGGATCCACGCTGTTTGACACTCATATATTTCCTAACTGGAATGACGTAATTATCTATTTAAACAATCCAATTCTCACGCGGTTTTTGCATCAACACATAAACGCATGCCGTATATTTGAAGGCGTTAATTTCAAATCATATTCCACATGATTAGCCGTTTCTCCATTTGTCCTTGTGTATTTAACTCTTTTAGAGCCAGATTTAAAAGTATCGTCTGCAATAAAAATTTCGTATTTAAAATAATTCTAAACTAAATAATAAAGGTGTATTAGTAAAACATTTGTTTTTATAAACCTGTATACTTGGACTAAAACGTACAGAAAACAGTGAAGTCTCAGGTCAGATGCCGGCTTGAAAAGGCGGCATCTGACCTGGAACTGCACTGTTTTCGAAGGTGCCAAAAGGCGACATAAGCGCCGAAAGAGTTAATGTTATTATACCTATGCTGATGGTGCCTGCTCACTGCAAACTAACAAACAACCTGAGTTAGACCCCGCGAGCATGAAAAGAGGCAACTTCTAATAATAGTTCAGTATTACCAAGTTCTTAATGATAGAACGTCCTTTAAATAAGTACAATACCTGATAGTTGTAAATCCTTTTTATGGGGATTAAGACCGTGATGTGAATGAAATATCTCGCATTGGGCTCCTCGCAGTTTTATTGTTGAAATTCACCTATTCTAGTACAAAAGCTGCTATTTCAAGAATCGCAGTCCTTAGATGCATTAACCTCAAAACAGTTTACACTTTATAGATGCAGACACCCGGGCGCTTCACTTAGCACACAACATTTACTGTAATTCTCAACCTTTTGAATGTTATCATGCATCAACGTTATCTTTTGCAAACAGTGTGGATCCAGATCCAGATATGACGCAGAATAACCCGGGACCAATGTCCAAAGTGTTTGATAATATGAGAGTCTCCTTCGAATGGAAAAAACGAAGTAAGCTTTACTTGAACTTTAATCTTTAAATCGATGTGAATATATAATAATTTGATTCTGATGCAATGTTGACTATATATTATTAAAACTAGATGTAGGAGTAACCTGGAACCGAGGTTATAAAGCTTTTTGCTTGAGTATGAGATCATTCTCAAGCATCTGACTGGTCAGATTCTGAGCTTGCTCGGAATCTGACCAATCAGATACTTGAGAATGATCTCAGACTCAGACTCAGACTCAGAAGTTTTATAACCATGGACCCTGATCTTGGTCTGCTATGTTGTTTATGATATAATACTGTTATGGATCTACAGTTTCTGCCATAGACAAACTACTAAGATTAAACTAATAAATATTCATGATGTCATTATTTTACATGCATATTCGTGAGGTAAAGGGTTATAAATACAACATTTGTTCATCAGGCTTAACCAATATCATTACATTCTCGCTATTACTTTTAACATTTGGAACAAAGCCATGTAATCTAATTTTTGAATCATGATTACACTGAGGCGTACGACTTCATATTTGTTATACCAAAGAGCAAA
The DNA here is from genome assembly GCA_963576725.1 of Azorinus chamasolen. Classification (NCBI taxonomy): domain Eukaryota; kingdom Metazoa; phylum Mollusca; class Bivalvia; order Cardiida; family Solecurtidae; genus Azorinus; species Azorinus chamasolen. Next base: position 19,667,813 of record OY755242.1, read on the forward strand.
ACGGTACTACACACGTGTATCTAACATAATTTAAGACTTCCGACATTATCCATAAATTACGCAGCAATAAATATGTCATAATCTATTTCTGCAACTTGCTAAAACTATTGACCTTCGTGCAATATGACATTAGTTTTATTTTCTGTTCACCAAATTAATATAAATCAGTTACAAGTATATCAATTTTAACTCTTATAACACTACGCCTGATCTGACTCACATTGAAAAACAGCTTGGATCCAGATGAGACGCCGGGTAACTTGGCGTCTCATTGCGAGCTAAGCTGTTTGACGATCAGTTTATTGTTTCTCAAAGGCTTAAACGTAGTAACATTACATGAGGTCAGAGATTGAGCAGACGTCGTTTTTGTACGGCCATGTAAGAAGTAATTACCAGGGCGTGCAACCAGTTAAAACAGAATTGTTCTGGGGAATGATTACAGGTGCATTTAATATAATGTTGAAATACTTATGATTCTCATAAAAACAAAAAATATATTTTATTGGATTCGTTAATTCTGTTTATTTTACTCCGGAAATAAGCATAGCTGTAGATAAAATGCATACTGATATATTCAAATCTCATTCTAGGCCCAAATCTATAGTGTTGCTACTCATTAGAATGCTACAGTAAAACCTCTCTATAACGGCCACTAAATTGTGTTAATTAGTTGGTATTTTGGGCAGGTGGTTGCTTAAAGCAAGATGAAAGTAAAACAGAACGCTCCTATAGGAGCGTTCTGTTTTACTTTCATCTTGCTTTAAGCATCCACCTGCCTTTAACACAAAATAATTGATGTAATTTAGTAGTCGTTATAGAGAGGTTTTACTGTACTCGCTTGGTCAATTCTAATGAGTAGCAGTAATGTAGAGTTTGGCGCAGAAATATAAAAAATAATGTGACTTATATTTCCTAGATACTGTTCTTATTTACAACTATACATGTATATTTGTGTTGTGTATCTAATGATATGGGGATGTTTTTGTCCTGTCATTTTACACTTACACACTCATATCATTGTTGTTCACATAAATACGTCATTTAAGCTATGACGGAAAACTCATAGTTCATTACGTATTATTGAATGCTGCCTCTCAACTACATACAAAACTCCTGATCTGACAATACAAATCTAGAAATTATTACCAAATGTACGCATGCACATTACAACCTGTCTGAAGCGACCATTCAAGAGAGGTATAGATATGGGTCGCCTTTAACATTTCTCCTTCTTTACCCATGCCCTGTTGTATAATTACAAATATCTGCACTGTGTACAAGTATTTCGTTGTGCAACCACTGCTGTGGAGTGCACTGGTTGCACAATCAACTTGTAAATAGTGCAGACCCAGATGAGACAGCTCCTGCAGGAGCTGTCTCATCTGGGTCTTCACTATTTACAGGTAGGTATATTGACGTGAATAGCAAGCGAAGGGTTAAGACAGGTGGTAGCTTAATACAGGTCGAAGGTAATGCAGAAAGCTCATTTTGGGGGTTCTGCATTACATTTTGTCCTGTATTAAGCAACCACCTGTGTTTTAGATTCCTATGTTCAATGCATGAATCGTGACTGAAGACAGGTTTACCTGTATTACCGTTTCCTTCTAAACATGAAATACAAACATGGAAATTTATCAACCTATGAGTATGGTACCATATGCCAGATTGCGTTGGCAGCGATGCTGTATGGGAATGATGTTCTACGTGTTTAATATCATGTGACATACTCGTCCTCTGAATTTGCCACATATATAAAATAGATGGTCTCTTTAAATTTATTAAAACTGATAACCCATCAAAGCAAATAAGAAGATGATCGTTGAACAAAAGTGTAGTTTTATCATAACAAGCTCTATTGTAATTTCGACGAAATGCAGCAAATTACAGAAATGTTTTCACGGTAATGTATTAAATTATACATAAAACCAACACCTTAAATATAATCTGCAATCACTTATGAGGACATTACAGTACATTGCTCCTCATATCGCTGTAAAAGTTAACCCATCGCTTGCTGAATTTTAAAATACATTTCTCCTTCTTTACCCATGCCCTGTTGTATAATTACATATATCTTCACTGTGTACACGTATTTCGTTGTGCAATCACTGCTGTGGAGTGCACTGGTTGCACAATCAACTTGTAAATAGTGCAGACCCTGATGAGACAGCTCCTGCAGGAGCTGTCTCATCTGGGTCTTCACTATTTACAGGTAGGTATATTGGCGTGAATAGCAAGAGAAGGGTTAATATCTGCTGAACGTTGACGTCATGCAGCTTGGTTCTGGTGTTTGTATATGCGAGTCTGGTTGCGAGTAACGGTAGTAGGGTTAAAATTACTACTTTGAATTACCTAAAGCTAGGCTACAATATCCACCATATGGCACATTTATGTTTTACATTCGCGATTCTCATATACGTTTTATTTCTTCAGAATATCATCTCAATGAGAATACATATTTCCTTCATCGGATATAAAATCCATGGCAAGCAAATATAAATTATACAAGAGAAATGTCAGTACGACACAGTAAGACTACAATAGAATCACTCTAATTCCTTCGCTGACAACGTGTGTCCTCTGCAAACATTGTCGTCTGCTATAATTTTCATTTTTATCCGTTTTCATTTTTGTATTTAAAAAAGGGTGACAGTGAAAACAGTTTAGATCCTGATGAGTCGTCGAGATACTCGGTGTCGGTGTTCATACGTTATCACAGATGAATTATTGGCAGCAAAAGATCTGAAACGACTCTATTAAATGATCGCCGTTGCTGTCTATTCAAATAGGTGGATGCTAGACGCAGGACAAAAATAATGCAGAAAGCTCTTTTGAGATGTATGGCTTTCGTCCTTCATTAAGCTATCACCTGCCTTGGCCCTTTAACTCAATATATGCGCAAAGTGTCGCCTTTACAAACAGAGTAGACCCATATCATACGGCTCCTGTAGAAATCTTGTAATACGTATCTATTTCCTTTACTTATGGAGGTATATATGTTCTGCGCATTATTGGAATATGGACGATTCCTGAATTGCCCTGTGCGCTTAGGAATCACAGTAATGGCGGACCATCCTAGAATTGCCTCGGCAAAACTTAAATGAACTCGATAATTATTCGTAATAAACAAGAACTTATAGACTAAACAAGAAACTGTTTTGTTAATTTTCCATCAGCATAAATTAGAATACATAAAACTAATGTTTAAAATGCATAAAGCTATGTAAATTAAGGTCAGTCAATAATGATTTGCAACAGATACTTCATTTGCAAGACCTATACACATATTTATAGTTTCTTGTAATTTATATATGAATTACATGGTTTCTTTACCGCTATGTGGTTGTCTTTGTATGATTGTAACCATGAAGAGACTCTAATAAAGATTATAATAATGGTAGATCGCTGGTTCTACCTGGATGTTCTTCTGTGCACGAAATAGTGCAATTTGTTTCGTGCACAAAAGAACCTCTGGGATCTTCATCCACCTGTAATTAGCTGGACGTCGTGATATGACTAAAATACTGTTAATACAACGCAAACCCCGATAAAAACCAAACAAACTAATCCCACTCATTTTTGAAGTTTTAACTCTTCTCATGTAGACAAAATATACTCTGCTAATACCTGGATCTGTTGAAAATTTATTTAAATCCGAGTCGTTCAAGCTTTCTGAAACTAATGACTGACTGTCAAACAGCTTGGATCCTAATAAGACTCCGAGTTACTTGGCGTCTGGTATGGATCCAAACCGTTTGTAAATGCGAGTCAGGTCGCGCTTAGCATTAGAAGGGTCAACAACTGAATTGACCTGTATTGGCATGATCCATAATTGAACACATGTGTAACACGTATATGCTATAAATAGTGTTCAGGTTTGGGATGTCGTTCATTTTGGTTCACATTGTTTCTTGGTTCTCTCGACTATACCAGGGTCTGTCAGTTGGTATACAGTAAAAGAATCTCTAAATCGGACTTAATCAAGTTAGTATCAATGCTGTGAACTCAAGGTGAAAGTAATGCAGAAAGCTTATTTAGGAGCTTTCTGTATGGTTTTCACTCTACAAAAGCCAGTCACCATGTCCGGCCTAGAGAAGATCTACGTTCTTCTTTACTAAGGTCTGGTTTGAGCAAATTTTATTGTACGGTTGTTTGTTTGTTTGTTTCAAGTATGTAATGTTTCAGATATATTTCAGGCGCTTTATTCTGTCTGCTAGGGTCTTATAAGAGCCTACACCGTTTCTCACTGTTAGAAGTAATGATAAATGGGTGAAACAGATATGTTTTGTACCAACTGTTTTGATTCCAACCGTGCTGGAACCAATCCAAAATAGCACGCGGTAATAAATGGGAAGATTCGCTGAAAGTTTTAAATAAAGTATGTGTTCTGATATGAAACATAACCAAACACTGGTCATGGAAATTGACGAAACACTCCCCGAAAGAAACCACAATGGTCACCCATAAATCATGTCCAGTATGGAACTCATTATACAAAGCCAGTCAGTCTAGCCTACGTATTCTTAACAAAGACAACTTACTATCATCTATCAAAATAAAGTCTCGATCCAGGCGCTTGGAACTGCAAGAAGCTGCCAATTAGGACAAATAAGCGTGGAATGTTATTTAACCCTTATTCTGTGTAACAGATTTTGCCTAAACATTTCGAGGGCTTGGTGCAAAACTATTCTAACTCCTTCACTTTAGTGAAGGAGTTAGAATAGTTTTGCACCAAGCCCTCGATTTACTCAGTGAATAATCATGTAAAAAACCATCAAATCCTGAATAATAATAATAACACGATTTATCTTTTTACGGCACATGAACACAGGAAAGTTTGGTCAATGCAGAAATTGTAAAACCAGATCTATGATCAAACAGCTCCTACAGGAGACATCTTATCTTGATCAGGTTGGGTCCAGTTACTCGGCGTATAATCTGGATCAAGGTAATTTGAAATTGCGAGTCAAATCGTGCTTACCATGGGGAGGGTTAAACTGCAGTAAAACCTCTCTATAAAGGCTATTAAATTACATCAATTATTTTGTGTTAAAGGCAGGTGGCTGCTTAAAGCAAGGTGAAAGTAAAACAGAACGCTCCTATAGGAGTGTTCTGCTTTACTCTCACCTTGATTTAAACGGTCACCTGCCCTAAATGCCAAATAATTAACACAATTTAGTGGCCGTTATGGAGAGGTGTTACTGTATTAATTTACAGAAAATATGTGTGCAGTATCCAAACTAATCAACAACATACAATGCTAAAATACATATATTTATTTGTCTGTTATTTCTATAAGTCATAAGGTAACACATAACAAGATGGCACTTTAAACCAGTCCTTTTCCCCGGGATATCCTGTACATAACATTACAGGATTTCATTAGAGCACTTGCTTCCTTCAGTTGTCAATTATTCATCATGTATATTACATTAGACCAAACAAACTATGTCTCTGACATTGTAATTGTTGTATATTATCAAAGATGCATTCGCCCAGACAAATAAATAGCTGAACATGGAGTTAGAAGACTATAATTTTTGAAAATGCTGGACGTTAAGAGCTTACGATAATTTCTGCCATGCGCCGTTAGCCTTAATGGTAGGAAGTTTGCCTTGATGGTAGCTATCTAGAATGTGGGATAAACTATTCGGCTGTCCGAGTAGTAGCGATAGTCGTAAGGTATGACTTCCGATTCTGGTGATACGATAAGACGGGCCACATGTTTGCTTACTTACGTTGTACATTCTAAGTTTTGTTCCCCATTTCTAGAATGAAGATTGTTGATATGTAAGAGATTGAAATACAACCTAACAGGTTTGCCATATGATTTCAGTAAAATTCCATAGTTATCCCTTATACAATGAACTGGAATTCATTCCGTTATATGAATTTGTTGTCCATTGTGAAAGTTTATGAAAGTTTGAAACAAATCCGCTCAAACTATAATAATCAAACACCTAACATCTTATGTTATTTAGTAAAAAGGACCATTTCTGAATTAAAACCATTTCTTGTCTTATTAGAATTTAATGTATTCTTAACTTAAAGATCTAGTCCAGTATAATTTTATGACTTTGTTGTTCATGAAAAGCGATTGATTTTAAATAGCAAGATGCAAACACGCATGATCAGGTAAATGTATTATTACAGTCATTATACAAAAAGTAGAATTTGGCTAATTTCCACTCACAATATTTCACTAGACTTTTTTGTGATAATAAATGCATTAAAATTCCGAACCTTGATGAAATACAATGTACTACTTAGTCCGAGGTTTAACCTAAATATCGCTTTTACTGATTGGACTTAACATATCAGAAGATTTCGGGAACAGCGTAAGGACGATAATATAAACGCATGAGCCAAACATTATGCATGTATGTCGCCCATGTTGTAGATACAACCAGTCAAAACTGTTGTTCAGACGAGCATGTATTGCATTGAGGCGGTACTTCCATCTTCCCCCTATTGTATATTTGTTTTGTCTTTTTGCGTCTCTTTATGTTTTTGATAGTTACGTATATTTGCTTTATTTTCTTATGTTGCTGTTCGGACTGCTGTTTGCTCTGTATGTAGTATTTCCTGCATGACTCATATTTGTACCTTTACCTTATTCGCATTAAACAAAGTTACCAAATAAGACGAATTCCGCACTTTCACTTTGTTTATTGATGTTTAACCAATCCAATTTGTTTTCGAAGGTGTGTCACTACAATAATAGATTACGGTGCTGCTAAACAAACGGTGCAGACCCTGATCAGAGGGGTCATAGAGGGACCATCTGGCCACATGAGGTATTGCTAAGGATGAGCTGTTGTGACCGATCATCATTCGTTGTTCGGTATCATCCATCAACTTTTAGTCTTAACATCTCTTCTGGAACCGCCAGGCGAACTTTACCATACTCTACCAAAGTTGTTCAAAGAATAACATTTAATACAGAACTCTGGTTGCCATTGCATTCAAACAGGAAATAAACTTTCAAAATTGTCTCAAGTTTTTAATATTTTAATCGATATGACCCAATGGTGACCCTGTTTTATTCAAACCATTATTCTTGCATATGACTTCGTAATAACTTGATTCTTTCTATCAACAAATGATTTTTCATGTCGAATACTCCATATTATACCATAATTATTTTATTTGTTAGTTAGGCTATGACAAGCTTTGTACATGGTGTATGTTTATGGTCTGCACCTAGAAGAATTAGAGCAAAGCAATAGCTTCAAAGTCTAATGTAACTGGGATATGATCCTATAGTACGACAACATACTGCATGTCTGGTTGTCAACCCTTTTACAGCTGGCAATCACGCTGCCCTCTTTTCATGTACGCCGACAGGAAAAGCCTAGTACTCTATGAAGTTGTCCTCTGAAATTAGGAAACGAGGGAGGACGTCGGATTTTTGTCGTACCCTTTATTATTTTTCTCTGGTTGCAGCTCAAGCATTGAGTACACTAGCGATAAGGTGGATCAAGTTTATTCCACTTAAATATATGTTCGTTCTACATGCAATTTCACAGTGTTTGCCATCGCGGTTGTTGTAGATTAGTCGGAGAGAGGATATGTTTATTTACAGTGTTTGTCTTTTAGGGTGGAGATGGAATGAGTGTGAGGTTGGGCGCCCCTAAACCGGTTTAAACCCCCAGTGACTATTTTCACTGACCGTTCCAAGATGGTACTCCCATCTTCCTCCTATTGTTTGTTAGTTTTGTCTTTGTGCGTCTCTTTGCGTTTTAATAGATATGTACATTTGCTGTTTTCTTGTTGTGGTGCTGTTCGGGCGACTGTGTGTTTTGTATGTGGTGTTTCCTGTATGACTCATACTTGTACTTTGTCTTATTGAGTATGAATATACATGTACATTTTTCTTGTTCTTGGATACGATCCTAGTTCTTATGTCAAAATTGACCTGGGCTCATATTCATAAAGCTCCTAAGGATAAACTTAAGAAAAGTCCTTAGTTTCTTGAATTTTCCTTAATCTTATAAAAGCAATACAAGTAAAGATATTTAAGAGAAATAAAGTTTTATACAAACTATATTCTTAACCAAATATTCTAGAAGTCATTGAATAAATATTTACTCAATAGTTTTGCTATAAATATAGACAGAATTTATTTTCTTAAGTTGTCCTAAGGTTAAGATATTCCTAAGGAGCTTTATGAATATGGACCCTGTTGTCTTATCAGGGTCCAGACTGTTCGACACTCGGTCAATAGTTTCGCAAAAGCTTGATCAAATCGGAAGAAGTCAAAGTGCTCCAAATCCAAGTTTGAGCAGATGTTATTTTTCACACCATGATTACCGATACACGTGACCATAAAAAACTTGAACCCTTTACTCCAAGTACGCCTTTCTACGTCTTTACAAACAGAGTAGACCCATATAGGAATAATAGACTACTATAGGAGCCGTCTGATCAGCTTCTGCTTTATTTGCTTATAATATAATATAGATATGATTTTACATGTTCTGCCATGGCCAAAAATGCATGTGTCCATGCACTATTGTAAAAATTAATCTCATTAATATGCATGATGTCATCATTTCTTACACATAAATATTCATGGCGGAAAGGGTTAAACGTTTTCTATGGTATTAACCTTTACAGGACTGTGAAAAGGTTTTTTGCAAATAATGCATTCAATGGCATTGTACATTGACAAAAATAAAATCAGAAAGAAATAAAAATCGAGAGAGAATATATCATACACAAATATACATTTAAGAAAGCACAAACACTAATATCTATAAAACGATGGTTCAATAACTGTTATAATATACTAAAATCCAGACTTTATAAAGTACTTTATACAATTAAAACATGCGGACAAAGTGTTTGAAATAATGCGTTTTTAATTTTCTTTTAAAAAAGGATTCAACATTTTCTGCTCTTTTAATCTCGCCAGGAAGCCCATTCCAAAGTCTGGGACCAAATGTCCCAAAACTTCTATCACTGAATGTCTTTCTTTTGTTGAAAGGTACAGCATACATCTCTGGAGCTTTGTCTGCCGATCTCAGACTGCGTGTTGGTGCTGGCTTTACAAGAAGTTCTGTCAGATAAACGGCCGCGTGGTTGAGAGAGCAATTGTACATGTATGCCAATATCTTAAAAGTGATCCTAGCCTTGATAGGTAACCATTGTAAGTCTTTAAGAGATTGCTTGGAGCTGTCTGATCATTTCCTATTCAAAACAGTTTGGTTTGTGTGTGTTTGTATCGGGGGTTACGTCGCTTTAGCCCGTTCCCTGTTCTACGTTTATTCCAAAATTCAATACCTACTGAATTTTTATGTAAAAAATGGTTACACCGAAATATGGAAGATGGAACATTGTAGCCATTTTGGAAAGTAAAGAAACATATTTTTCGATCTACCATTAGCAACCAGAGTAGACCCTGATCGGACGGCTCCTATTGGAGCCGTCTAATCTGGGTCTACTCCGTTTGCAAATATGTGAAACCACGTTTATATGAAGGAATGGGTTAACAATATTTCAGTCATAAAGCGACGTCCATCTAATTACAGGTGGAAGAAGACCCAAGAACTTTGCCCTTCATGGAACTAATTGCATTGGTTCGCGCGCAAGAGAACACCATAGTAGAACCATCGACCTACCGCAAGCCAGCTAGAAGGCTCCCTCACATGATAAATCGAAATGCCCAGGCTGAGATTTGAACCACTGCGGTGATAGTCTATCGAAGACCATATCAACTATGCCACGGAAGCCCCACAAATCAGGTTGGACCCTAATAAGACACCGAGTACACTGTGCCTTATCTGGATCCAAGTAGTTTGCAAATGCGAATGAGGTTTTGGGTAACAGGAAAACGGTTATTAGATTTATCGCTTTCATATAATTGATGTTCGTGCTCAACATATTAACTGGAATGCATGCCAATTGTTTGCTTGCTTTATTGTCACTGTATTTGCCGTCTTGCATATGAACGAAGGCAGTTTGTATTCAAAACGCATTGAATGAAATTATAACTGACGTGATGTGGTTGTAACAAATCCATGTATAGTTTTCCATCGAGTGGGGTTTTACAACACTTAACCACAGTAAAACCTCTCTATAACGGCCACTAAATTACATCAAGTATTTTGTGTTAAAGGCAGGTGGCTGTTTAAAGCAAGGTGAAAGTAAAACAGAACGCTCCTAAAGGATCGTTCTGTTTTACTTTCACCTTGCTTTAAGCAGCCACCTGCCCTAAATACCAACTAATTAACACAATTTAATGGCCATTATAGAGATGTTTTACTGTATAATCATATTATCAATGACGTGACTCATTTGCAAACTGCTTTAATCCAGATAGAACGCCGAGTAACTCGATATCCAATCAGGATCCAGGCTGTTTCACTTTGGGTCAATAGTTCCTCAAAAGCTCGTTCGAATCGGAAGTAGTCAATATGGCACCAGCTCCAGTTTTGACCAAGCGTGAAACCATTGTAATAAAGAGAGCATTTGCTCCTATATGAGCAAATGCTCTATTTATCACAATGGTTTCAAACTAAAAGAATCAAAACTTCCATTTTCTCTAGTTAATGCTCCCTTTGAATAGATTTATTCAAAGAGGTTGTATCAAAAAATAGCCTATGAGGTAATGGGTTAAGGTCACCTGAACAATTAACTCTTTTGCAGCCAATAAACATATGTGACTACCTATGCAAATGGTTTAGCTAGAGATGTAACCCGGCGTGTTACCATGATCCAATCTGGTTGTTACTGTGTTAATATATTTTGAAAACTAAACGAAAATTGTGACAGATGTCAAATTTTGCAGACGACAATATTTGGCAGCGAAAATGTGAAAAACAACCCTGTATTTATCATAATCAATGATCAGGATCATAACTTATGGTTTTCAATATTATGTCGGCTAAATCAATTGCGTGCAAATAAATCCCTTTCTGGGAATAGAGAAAAGCGCTAATCCACGTTGTGTTAGAATGTCGATGTTAATAGATAAAAACTCTCATGAAATTCGGAGTACTGAGACGCGAGTGTAAATTAAATTCCATTCGTGCATTCAATTATTATGAATGCTGATTACTGATAATGTGCTAACCTATTTTATATTGGTATTATGTCTCCAAGAATAACATTTCGTTTACAATAAATTCTTTGTACACCGATAACCCATTCTTATTCTTTGGGATTTCATGCAGTAAGAAAGTTGTGCAGAAAGCTCTCTTAGGAATTGTCTTCATTTCTTTCACTCTGCGTTAAATTGACGCAATCAACTGCTGTCATTTATGCATGTACACTGCAGTCTCGCCTATTGAACCTCTCGAAAGAAGTATAATTCTGGATTTTAAACCATGTGGTAGCAGGAACACTATATACTTCCAAACCCTTATCGCCCACATCCAGATGTACGCCTTACTTGTAAATTAAATTACTTCTCAGCTTTATGCGTAAAGGTGAAATATGATATACAGTATAACCTGTCTTAACCGGACGTTAATTTTAGTATAAATATCCGTCTTGGAGACAGATGATAGCTTAATGCGGGATGGAAGTCATGCAAAAAGCTCCTAGAGGAGCTTTCTGCATGACTTTTACCCTGCATTAAGCAGTCACCTGCCAAAAATATCTAAATATTCCTCTACTAGAATTCCGGTTAAGAGAGGTTTTACTGTAGTAAAACCCCTCTAATGCGACCACCTAAAGGAGGTATAATTCTGGGTGGTAGAGACAGATGGTAGCTTAATGTAGGACAACAGTAATGCAGAAAGTTCCTAGAGGAGCTTTCTGCATTACTTTTGTCCTGCATTAAGCAACCATCAGCTTATAACGACACCCATGTTTATTCATTAAGTGGTCACATTAGAGGGATCCTACTGTATTCATTATTATACGAACACTCTAGGCAGGTAGTCTAATTCTGGATATTTAAAACATGTGGTAGCTTAATGCAGAACAAAAGGGATGCAGAAAACTCTGTGTGAGCGTTGTACTTCACATTTGGCTACATTGAGAAACCACCTGCTGTCAGTATCCTATGTTAATAACTCATGTAATTGCTGTAGCGAGACTCTACTGTAATAGATATTATTCGACAAACATTTCCATTTTCCAATTTCAAATGAAACTGCGTCTCCGTTTTCAGTATTACACATTTAGCTGTGCGTGAATTATTTGAGCCTTTTACCGTTTTATAAAGATACAGAAACATCCCTGTAAAGGAAACACTCAAAAGAAGTCGTATTTGGGGGATTTTTTGATTATTGATGGAACTCAATACAGAACAAATGATCTGCGGGACAGGACGTTCTCTGCGTGACTTTCATACTACAGTAACCCTTACCCACACTGTGTCCATGTCTGATCAAAGTGTGATCTGGGGCAACTTGACTTCTTCCAATTCGATTAAGCTTTTGAGTACTTATTGACCGAGTGTCAAACAGACACCAGAGATTATATATATCATCCTCCAAGAGCCCTGTCATCTGGGTCTACACTGTTGCAAAGGACATTAGTGACTCGTTCCCGTACTTTAACCCATTACCTCATAGGCTATTTTTAGATGCAACCTGTTATAAATATATCTAAAAGAAGCATTAACTAGAGAAAAGGATTTTTTTAGAATTTTGTACTTTGAAACCATTGCGATAAATAGAGCATTTGCTCCTATAGGAGCAAATGCTCTTGCTCCTATAGGAGCAAATGCTCTATTTATCACAATGGTTTCACAAAGTGACTTTGAAAGAGTCGTCAAAAGTCGTCAATATGAGGGAAAGGGTTAAAAGTGGCGCTTACGTAATTACGGATAAGATTGGAATTTGCAATATCATGTATATGTCTGAATTTACCAAAACAAAATAATACTCGTGTAGATCATTATATTTCTAAACGTTTTCAGAATATTAATTCCATTATGTATGCCATTACTGCTTCTGAATACTTAAAATGGATTAAACAGATTCCATACTTAAAATTATATTGATTAATTTCTTCAATTTTAGTCAATTAAGAGATGATATCAGCTCATATTTTCATCCGTTTAGCGTACAAAACATCCTGCTGAATCGGAATACTTATTTAGTGCCGAAGCAAATGGTATGGAAAGAGTTGTTTGTATATAAAAGAGATTTTTATTACCTTTGAAATCAATGGAATCACATCCGGCAAGTTTACACGGAATCTGTCGTAAGAAGCAACGGTGTGTACAGAGTGAACTCGATGTAAATGTATGTAAAGCAATGGTGTGTACAATGTGACCTCAATGTTAATGTACGTAAAGCAATGGTGTGTACAATGTGACCTCAATGTTAATGTACGTAAAGCAATGGTGTGTACAATGTGACCTCAATGGTAATGTACGTAATTAATGGTATGTACAATGTGACCTCAATGTTAATGTACGTAAAGCAATGGTGTATAAAGGGTGAACTCGATGTAAATGGACGTAATTAATGGTGTACACAGGGTGAACTCGATGTTAATGTACGCAAAGCAATGGTGTGTACAGGATGAACTCGGTAAATGTACATAAATAAATGCACAGTAGACATTTTTACTATTTCGATTAAACACGTTAGTCATTGCTGTGAAACTCCACTTTATATTCATCGTGATATTCCCAAATCGGAAAGTGTCCGTTGATTTCCGTGTAATCGTCGATAATTCCGGCTCTTAAAATGTCGGCGGTTACAGCATTCAGATACCGTTAATATGTATCTCAATACGTGTACATGTATAAAACAAATTGTTGGAAAATAGACTGTAAGCTTTATTGTAATTACGTGAATACTTGTACAAGTTTTGAAATTGACTGGTTATGTACCCGAAATTATTATCAAGTAAGAATGGAATAGATTTTTCTGACATGAAGGCATTTATGGACGCTGGACGAACCACGTGTTAAATTGAATGTGAGGTCCTTCAGACGTCATTTAACCCATTTACTACACATATCTCATCTGTAATAACCTATGCAAACTGTTTGGGCCCAGATGAGACACGGTGTCTCATCAGGATCTAAACTGTTGGTACCGTGGTAGTTTTTAAAAGAAAGGGAAAAACGATCAAACAAACGACAATTATAGCAAACGGCAAAGTTCTCAGACGATAATATTTGGCAGCGAATGAGTTAACCCTTTCCTCCATAAATACGCCTTTCTACGCCTCTGTAAAAATCTCTTTTTGAAACCATTGTGATAAATAGATCACAATGGTTTCAAACTACAAAATTCTAAATTTTTCCTTTCCTCTAGTTAATGCTGAAAAGTGAATAGATCTAAAAATATCCTATGGAGGAAAGGGTTAATGTATGTGCCTCTCATCAAACGCTCAATACTGCATAAATACAAAAATAAGATCCGTTCTGTCTTTGTAATTCCGAGCCAAAGGCAATAAAGAATTGGATGCAGAGGCCAGTCAAATAAGTCTCTTATCAGGAACCAAGCTGTTTGACAAAAAATAGTTTAATCAGTAGATTGAATGACCCAGAAGTCAAATAATTCAACAAACGGGATAAGCAGATATCTTTTATTACACCAGGATAAAGGTTAGGAAGCTTTCAACTAAGTTCCGTTTAATTTTGCCCTTTACCTCATGAATATTTCTAATTAGTACTTACATCATTAATATTTTTTGCTGAATTTTCATAACGGAATATAAACACATGAATGTTTGGCCATTGCAGAAACTAGAATCAATTCTATACAATTCCATAAGCAAACAGAGCGTGACCTGGTCATATGATCTGAACCCTGATCTGGGTCTACTCTGTTTGCAAAGGCGAAAACGGTTGTTCCATATCAGGTAAAGGGTTGACTGGCCGTAAAACCTCTTCATAATAAATCAGCATCACTCATTTGTTTGCCTTCCCGACTGAGTAATAATTTATCTTTAGCCCGCTTAAAAATAAATACTGTCAACTATGAGTTGACGCAGGTGTAATTTGGACTACTCCGATTTTTTCATATTTATTTTAAAAGAAAGTATTGAGCGGGTGTCAGACGAATTGGTTCTTGGTTACACGCTGAATTACTCGGCGTCTAGTCTTGGTCCAGGCTATTTGTAAATACGAACCAGGTCATGACTAGCAGAAGAATGGTTAATGGTATGAAGGGAAACCCGTGCAAATCGCTCGACGATTAATCACACTCCTTGTGTCGTTTTTCCATTCCTAATCAATGTGATTTGTTTGTTAACCCTTTCCCTCATACATTTGACTTTGGGTCATTTTCAAACGGAGTAGACCTAGATCAGACAGCTTTCGTTGTGGCTGTCTGATCAGGTTCTGTTCCGTTTGAGTATGGAATAATATCGACCTGATTCTGAAGTTTCTGTCACAGCCAACGATTTCCTAGTTAGTTGGTAATTATGACATTTCAGTCCATCTTTATGTATGCAGTATTAAATTCGTAATCAACCAAGAGAGGGTTCAGCCTGAAATTTCGTTTTAACATTCATGATTCACATACCATCTTGCCAAAGCAGTTTTCATTAAATTTATGAAACAAATCTTAGAATTTTTGGTATGACAATGTCCAACGACAGGCGTCTTGCCATTCGCACAGCAACAAGGAAATATAATTATTTTTGTCTGTATTCTCGAGAACAGATATTTACAGTTTTGCAGTTTTTAACAAATTTGTCTTAAATTTCGATTTGTTTGCGTAGTTTGTCGTAAAAGGGCATGTGGGTATGCAGATGTGTGTGTGTGCGCGCGCTAGAGCTAAATTAAACAAGGCAGTCCAAAGGACAGCTATATCCCCCACCGCCGCCACCTAAATTAAGACATTGACCTTAAGGTGATACAATGGGTTTTAAAACTGCATTTCATGCGTTAGGATAAGACAACACAAGACAAGATAGTATTTAATTTGACAAAGTGTAATGATATTGTAATTGTTAATTACCAATAATGATTTCACTGTGGTAGCACAATCCAGGTCAAGAAATGGTCTGTGTAAGGTAGTGGAAACACTCCGGACTGGGTGTCAAAGTTAGAGTACGACATTTCAACGTGGTTGACATTCAACCTTCCAAAATAGGACGCGGAAACAAATATAATGGAAACTGAAGGTAAGAACCCGACTTTCAAATGTGACCTTGACCTTGAGCCGACATGACTGCCACATGTGTTCTGCATATCATCTCAATTCGGTTAATATTTGGCTCAAGTTTTATGAAAATCCTTCAAATGGTTTAGAAGATATGGAGCGGACACGAAATGTAATGGAAATTGAAGATTAAATCACTTGGCCTTCAAATGTGACCTTGACCTTGAGCCGACATGACTGCCACATATGTTCTGCACATTGTCTCAACGTGGTTAACATTTGAGGCAAGTTTCTTGAAAATCCTTCAAGGGGTATAGGAGATAACGAAACTATAATGGAAATTGAAGGTAAGAACACTTGATCTTCAAATGCGACCTTGACCTTGAGCCGACATGACTGGCACATGTGTTCTGCACATCGTCTCAATTTAGCTAACATTTAACTAAACTTTTATGAAAATCCTTCAAAGGCTTTAGAAGATATGGAGCGGACACGAAAATGTAACGGACATTAAAGGTTAGAACACTTGACCTTCAAACATGACCTTGACCTTGAGCCAACATGACTGTCGCATGGGTTCTGCACATTGTCTCAATTCATTTAATATTTGACTCAAGTTTTATGAAAATCCTTCAAAGGGTTTAGAAGATATGGAGCGGACACGAAACTGTAATGACAACTGAAGGTTTAAACACTTGACCTTCAAATGTGACCTTGACCTTGAGCCGACATATCTGCCACATATGTTCTGCACATTGTCTCAACTTGGTTAACATTTGAGGCAAGTTTCTTGAAAATCCTTCAAGGGGTATAGAAGATATGGAGCGGACACGAAATTGTTACGGACAGACAGACAGACAGGCAGACAGACAGACGGACGGACAGAAAGACAGACAGACAGACGAAGGCCATTCCTATAACCCCCCTCCGCTATGCGGTGGGGGATTAAAAATGTTTACAAGAGGAGTACCGATCTACGAATATGTCAAATCTTATTAATTGTATAATGATAAAGTTTGACGGCGAGCTATCAGAATCTCATCTACGTTTCCTAAATGACATGGTCCTCTTGTTTAAACCATTCAAGTAAAAAAAGAATGAAATCAATTCAATTCAATTTCAATATTTTATTGCATTAAACATCTACAAGATGCTTATTGCGAGCAGGAATTAACATAAATACAAAAGTACAGTAAACCCCCTCTAATGCGACCACTTAATGAATAAACATGGGTGTCTTTATAAGCAGGTGGTAGCTTAATGCAGGACAATAGTTATGCAGAAAGCTCCTAGAGGAGTTTTCTGCATTACTATTGTCCTGCATTAAGCTACCACCTGCTTCTAGCACCCAGAACTATACCTCTTTTAGGTGGTCGCATTAGCGGTGTTTTACTGTAGTAATCATGAATATTTGTCGGCTGAAGTGTTATAAAAGCATAAGCTGATTTCATATAGAGTATCTCCCTCTTCAAACAGATACACCTTCGGGGTTTGGGGGCAAGGGGGGTGTAGTATAGCGGTAGTAATGGCGGACACAGACAGTGAGCAGTTTAGCTTTGATCGGAGACAAACTGACAAGTCGATGACACCTTTCTGCGAATTTTCCTACGTCCGACAAAGTAATGGTAATCGTAATGGTCTGTCAATTTATTAGATGTACCTAAGCTTAGAGAAAGGGATCTTTACTGGCCACAATCTTGTCTCTACAGACCATAATTATGTCTAATCGCTGTTTGCGACCTTTAAATTTGGCCTCGCATTCTTGCATCGCAGAATCAGACATCCATTTCACTTAAATTTGCCGGAAATATGTACATGGAAAGTTTTCTACCATCTACAATTTTCCAACCGTGTGTTTTTGAGTGTTGTTTTTTTTCAAACAGCATAATAGCGCTAATGCGGTGGTAATGTTTTTTATATTTCATTCAGATTTAAAGCGAAACACAGGACCGTTTTACTACCCGGAAATTTTATCGCCGCTTTCTTATTTCCAATTGCAGAGTTAATCAGGAAAATATAACTCTTCTTATTGAAAAGGGCTACACAAGATGTTTGGGAAGAATCTATTATCATTTCATAAGCAAACACATTGACACATAAACATACGACTGTTACAGGTGCAACGTGTCCGGTATATATCCTATTATTTGGATACTATTATCCAGACTATGTACCGATGTCAAAACAATAAAATAGAATTTTCCCTCAAGCTACCTGCTTCTTTGATTGGAACAAAACGAATTAAAACGATTTCTATTGGAATATTTCCTAACTAAGTATATATACGATTTTTCTCTCAGCTATCTGCTGCTGAACAGGGTCAATGATTCGATAATAATTAAAAAAAACATATAATGAATCAACTCCAATGAATGAGTGTACTGACAAATTAACAAAAGCAACTATATACACTGGTTCAATGAAACAAATGCCTTGATACGAGGCAGTACTACTTCCCGGACCGTTTTATCAGCACTCGTGCCAGTACATCAGACCAAGACCTACAGCTCCAGTATGTCCCAGACAGATACTGAAACTCTACTTAGTGTCTACATAGTTCCCTGTTCTCTCTAACTGGATTCAGTCCTAACTTAAACCGACAGTGACACAGTCCCGGTATCATGTGCTAGACTCCAGTCCACGTTTCACTCTAGCACGGGCTCAGTCGCAGTACCCAGTGCTCCTTCAAACGGTACTGGGTATATTACATATCGTACATGTGCCTATGGGAATGAGTCCAGCTGCGACCCGGTGCTAGTGTTTAGGGTAAGAAGACGTTAAGGTCTGCAAAAACAAATGATCCCTTTCGGGTTGCAATTGTGTGAGACCAGGCTTCACTCTGTATGTCTTGCTAACTCCCTACACGAACCAAAGTCCCAGTAATAATTCTAAAGGTTTTCTTTCTGGTGAACCCTTCGACGGCAAGTGGCGAAATACACAGCTCAGTGAGAAATTGCTGCTTTTATAGCCTAGTCTGTTTTCCGATCATGCGCAGTGCCATCGTTTCCACGAGAGCCAAAATGGTGTCTGCTTTGTTTTTATAAAGCTACACAAAACACTATAACTATAATATTTGCTTGGCTATTTTGTATCATAATAATATATATACGAAGGTACGTGAAGAACAGATTACTCACATTTGATCTAGAAAGGCAGATATTCAATGTTGCTGCTTCTGTAACGAGGCTACATGCACGATTTCAAGTGAAAGTAGGGTCATGGATAAAATATTGACATGTTGTGGTACGGCTATATGACCAAGCCTCTGTTCGCCACACAGGGGTCATCAGATCTAGTTCTACTCTGTTTGTAAAGGCGCGAAAAGACGTCGATATATGGGAAAGGGTTAAAAATGGACGTGATATAGACACCTTATCATTTCTTTGCAAACATAGTAGACCCTAACCAGACTACTGTCTGTCTCACTCTGCGAAATATGTTTACCTACAGGGTTTAAGATCTATATAAATTATATGCATGTCAGCGCCGATAATTTGTATTTCGCTTTTATTTGGAGAATCTGTCAATTCAGTAGTTGATAGATTGAATTTATATGCGTGTTTAAGACAGACCTTGGAGTATGTTTGAACATATATGCATAGTAAAACTTACTAGTGCCACTTTATATTTGCACTCTTTGAATTTTGGTCTTGGTCATATTTTCAAGGGTGCACATGTTGACTCGAAACTAGTGCATTGGCTATATAAAATATTATGTAGTCAACTGGCCAATTTCCCGCCAGGTTTTCCCGTTAATTTACTTGTGGTTGAGGCAAAAATTATATATAAAAACGAAACATATATATATTATCATAAAAAACATTTATTTTATACTAGAATTTCCTGTGGTAATGTTAATGTTTTAGGATGCTTGGGGGGTTCTTTGCAAGCAGAATGGACCCAGATCAGAAGATTCTTATAGGGTCATATGATCAGGGTCTGCTCTGCTTGCTCATCGAATACTATGGATATGATTATAGAGTTTCCATTGAGGTATAACCCCTATGTTCATAAAGCATTATAAAAGTAACCATTAGTTTAAAGCTGTTTAGATTCTGGGTCCATGCTTATAAAGCTTTTAGTTGAGTCTGAGTTTTGTTCTCAAGTTTTTGATTGGTCAGATTTGAGTTCTCAAGCTTTTGATTGGTCAGATTTGAGCCAGAGGCTCAAATCTGACCAATCAAAAGCTTGAGAACGTACTCAGACTCACCTAAATGTTTTATAAGCATGGACCCTGATAGGATGCCGAGTTACGCAGCGTAGGTCCTGCTCAGATAGTTCCAGTAGGAGCAGCCTAATAAGTGTCTACTTTGTTTGCTAATGGAATTACAGCTGAACTTCGATATCTCGAACTCGGGTAATCCGAACTTCGGGATAACTCGAACTAAAAGTTAGGTCCTTCCAAAATCTTACAATACAGAATTGTTCTAAAATGTACCACTACGCATATCTAGAAACACATTTCACAGCTTAATGCAGGTCTACAGTAATGCTGAAAACTCCTGCAGGAGCTTGCAGCATTACTGTAGACCTGCATTTAGCTGTGAACTTGAGAAATTCTCCAGATTAGACTAACTTTTATAGTCCCTTGGAGTTCGAGTTATCGAAGTTCAAATGTATATAGATATGATCCTACATGTTGGCTTTTACCAGTAATGCTTGCACCAAAGAATTAGGTTGTTAAAGTTGTTTATTCAGCACAAAGCTTTTTTGTTACTCAGTAGTTTTGTAAACGTACAAATATATACAGAGACATGAACATACAGTAAAACCTCTCTATATTGGCCACTAAATTACATCAAATATTTTGTGTTAAATACAGGTGTCTGCTTAAAGCAAGGTAAAAGTAACGTTCTGTTTTATTTTCACATTGCTTTAAGCAGCCATCTGCTCTAAATACCAACTAATTATCACAATTTAGTGGCCGTTATAGAGAGGTTTTACTGTAATTCATTGGCCGTTATAGAGAGGTTTTACTGTACATTAGTGACCGTTATAGAGAGGGTTTACTGTAGTGTGATACGATGTGGAACTCTCCGCCAAACCCAATTTTGTGATCACTCTTTAGAATCGTCTCGAGGATTATGTGGCGAGGTGGCAATTTTAGTGTTGAAGTAGACGCCTTCACTCCCTATCGACTGTGTTACAATGAGGGGTGCGCCTGCGAGAGGACATGTTAAGGTTTAGTAACGATAACGTTAAGGCGCCTGCCTATTTTTTACACATATGCGAGGGAGGAAATACACTTTACGTTCGGTAAGTTGTTTATTTTTCTAATTTCGGGGGTTTTTTTATTCAATACTTAAGCAATATCGTATATTGCATCGAATTATACATCATACGTGCGCAGGAAATCGTGTTAATAGCAATTAGTGCACGGAAAAGGGGTCTTGAAAGTAATAAATTGTTCAAATCATTAAAATGTTGCTCTGTTTTACATTTCGTTTCACTAAAGGTGAAAAATCTTTAAACGATGTGTACCGGTGATGCCTTTTTTAACATGTAAAACCTGCATGTACACTTTATTTGCATGTAATAAGTTGCTTTTGACGAGTTTATCCATACTATCACATCCGTGTACATGTTACGGTTTCTTCCCAATCAACTGACGCATGTTACGCTCTCTTATCTACAGCGTTACGGTCTCTGCCAGAATGTCTGTAGAGGAAATTTCCTATGACGAAAGCACTTTCCTGGACATAAGCGAGGAAGTCATCGTGTCGCTGGACGAAAATAACAATGAGGCCTCGGATGACAACACTCCACCCACCCCACTAATAACATCTACATGTACACCTGTTGCCGTTGATAAAAGACTGTACAGGTGTATCAGGTGCCCGTACAAAAGTAAGTCCAGGGGCAATTTGTCTCGTCATAAACAAGCTGCTCATCTTAATAAAAGAAATCAGTGTACATCGTGCGATAAGACATACTCATCATTATATGATCTTCAGACACACATGAAATCGATACACCAAAAGGACCCGTTAATGTGCGAGACATGCAGTTTGAGATTTAATTCTCGCGGCTCGCTCAAACGGCATCGCACAATGAATTATTTGGGCCACTGTAAGTTCGTGTGCGACACGTGCGGCAAAAAGTGCTATGAGAAAGAAGCCTACGTTGGACATATAAATAAACACGTAGGATCGAAACCTTATACCTGCAACTTGTGCCAAGCATCTTTTGGATACAAATCGTGTTTAAGGAGACACTTGACCACCTGTCCGAATAAGACGGAGAGGAAAGAACACACGTGCGACACTTGTGAAGCAGTGCTAAATTCGAGGTCAGTCCTGCTAGACCACATATACAGGGGAAGCATGGTTCAAAAGATTTCTCATGCGCGTGCGGCAAGACATTTTCATGGAGACCGTCCTTCTCAAGACACAGGAAAAACTGCAAATTAGCTTAACCTGATGTGTGCATATGCTTCATATGGGACAGTGTTTATAAACAATGTTGAGCCCGAGCCTGAAATCGAAACCAAGCCTCAATTTTGCTTACAAACAAAATTGAAATATCTGCGCCCGAATTGAAATTGAGCCGCTAGTTGAGCGAATCCATAAATTTCCCTTTTAGCTCACCTGATCACCTGAGCCAAAGGCTCAAGGTGAGCTATTGTCACCGTCCGTCGTTCGTCCGTCCGTCTGTTCGTACAGACGCTTTCAATATAAACTGATAAATTCATTTGGTTGAACACATGTAGTGTTTATGAATACCCGGGCATTGTGGTAATGAGCATTAAGCAAGGGGAAGTACTATAATTGCCTTGTTCATAGTTAAAGTTTAAATTCTGTTTTATATTACATGTTTATCCATGTTTATGTTCTTATGATATTCGTTCAATAGTGTTTAACGTTAGTGATTAAAGTGAACCGTGTTGAAAAAGTCACTTATTAGTTTTGCATTGCTCTTGATACCACAGGGACCCGACACGATTGAATTAAAAAAAGAATATGGCAATAGGAATATATAGAGACAAGGGGTACAATTGATTTTCAGTTTATTCTCGCCCCATCCCTTCTAAGTTGAAAAAAAAACTTTTAAAATATCAATCGTGTCGGGTCCCTGTGCTTGATACAACTCCTATTGGTATGAATTCATTTGTGATTAGCCAAAAGAAAATAAGGCTAAGTTTCATTTCAAATACAGTAAATCCTCTCTATTGCGACCACTAAAAAGAAGGCTAATTGGTTGTAAGAAAGGCAGGTGGCAGCTTAGAGCAAGGTGAAAGACTGCCACCTGACATAAACATAGAATAATTAATGTTATTAAGTGGTCGTAATAGAGAGTTGTTACTGTATTGAAAAAAGAATAAAACAACTTATGTCTCAACTGATGACGCATTTATCCTTGGAGGTCATCAAGCAAAGAATTTCCGCATTTATGTGATCTGAATCTTCACGCATTGTTATGTCACTAAGTCAACATTCTCATGGCGACAGGCATATATTTTGTACTTCCATTTTACGTTTTGACACAGTTCGAAGACTGCAGAATTTAGAAGAGTTATCACTGTAACAGACGATTAGTATGGAGTTGTCTTGGGTACTCTAAAATGAATATTTTGTTTTAAATAAATTGGAAATTCTAATTTACCGAGTACTGTTATCATTATAAATGCTGTATTTCCACATGTTCAATCAAGCAACCTATCACCCTATGGCAGCAAGACAGGTCCCTATGGCTGCAATTGGGCGCTATAAATATGGATAAGCAATTGTCTCGATTAAGGGATAATTATGTAACACATAACACACATGTTTAAGGGTTTATACGATATAATATTACTGTACGGAAAGACATTATTGTGACAAAAATAGGTACGTTATTCAAAACAATGTCCCGCCTATCAAATGAATAACATGCCTCTTACAATAGTGTTTTGTAAGCAAATTTATTATCCAGTTTGTTTTAACTTTGCATAGGTATTGGCCCATCTTCATCAAATCCGGACGAAGCTTGGCCAAAACAAATGCCAAGTTAATATGACTGGATGATTTAACCCTATCAAATTTGCGATGGTATGCCGAAATTCAAAATTCATACCAGACATCCCAATGTTGAGGTGAATGATATGGACATTTAATGTTTGCAAGCAAAACATGCATATCAAGAACGTATATCATACATTAATGTACTGGAAATGCTGGCTTATGGGCAAACCGATTGCAACTAAGATGTTGAGTTATTGAATGCGTCTTACGTGGCTCCGCTCGGTATGTTCTATTTGTATAAGTAGTAAAGGCGGGTCCATTATCATCCGGGGTTATAATTATGGTACATGTATTTAACTTAGAGCTCCCAACTCTGTTTCAAATGTCCGCCTTGCCCATACAAGATCTTTCTTTGTTAAGTTAATACGACAATCTATATGTTGTCTGGCAACCCGTGGCGTACATGCGGCAAAATCTTAGAACTGTCAGCTTACGGGTCACACAAGTGCTGGTATTTAGAATGGGATACGTGTTCCATAATTTCGTTTAATACAACTTTCAGTTTAAATTGTAACCTCACTCAATATTTACGATAGAAACCAGTTTAGTTTTAGTCTTCTATCAGGCCTAAAACATCGATTCCGTACTCTCAAAAACACTTATTGTTTTCGATTAGAAACCGTAACTGTAAGTTTGGCTGTAGAGCATGAACCGTAACACCCTCTGGCACACGCCGTAACAATGCAGTTTTAAGAAATGCATCCGATGTGCCTTATAACCAGTCAACAGAGAGAAAATTTGTTGTGAAATTGGTCGATTATTAATTTTGGATTATACTTGTACATAGCACTGGTGTTTGAAACTTATATTCAAAAGACTATGCCATTTATTTTGCATTAATCCTAACGATTCACATTATCCTCTATTAAACGATGAAATCAGAACAAAATCAAACGAAAAACACCACATATCAATCAAATAACAGTAATAAGACTAACACGTATTTAAAACTTTAAACAAATCTTACTTTAATCACCTGATAATGTAATTTTTTTTCAATCTCGCCCGTGCTGTTGAATATATGGGCAGGCACCTTAACACAATGGGCAGGCGCCTTAACGTTATCGTTACTAAACCTTAACATGTCCTCTCGCAGGCGCACCCCTCATTGTAACACAGTCGATAGGGAGTGGCCTTGTCTATATTACAAACCGCTTTATGCTTCTGCTACTAGCATCTCTATCATATAGGGGATTAACAAAAGTAAACGTGCATCGTTATTTATTCAAGTATCTTTTGTAAGAAAAATCCTCCAAGTATAGATCAATAGAGGTTAGTGGATGCCTGGCCCATGCCAATTGGCAATAGTGGCATGGTTGTGCCATTATAGAACAACCATGTCATTATGGCCAATGGTCAAGGACCACATGCCAATTTACCCATTTTATTATACGTATGTGTGTATTAAACTGTAAATCTTTACTCTCATTTGTTGAACAACTATCTCTATTCAGTAACTGGGAGCATACAACTTGTTCGTTTCTCGGTAGATGTGTACAAATGCAGACACGACCAGAGGCATGAAGATAGTATTTATGTATAAAAATGTACATGTTTATCGTTACAGTCCAAAAGTTTCATACTTAGAATATGTTCTAAGTGTAGAAAAACATTCGATACATATGATAAAGTTTCAGACAACAAGTGTTCGGTGGTTAAAGAATTAAAGTATATTTTAAAACATAAATAAACTGTGATACCATGTAGATTAACTATCAGCAAGTTTAAACTGTATCTTTACATAATTTTCAATATGCAATAACTTACGGGTTATATTAAAGTGACGGTTCTTAGTATGAATTGTAATGTGTCTTGTGTATGTATAGTGTATGTGATAATAACTTGAACAAAATCCTTGATCAATATGTGTCAACTCATCTCGTTCTTGCAGAACTGCATATTTTAACACATTCTCCCCTAGTGACGCATTATTGCACATCTATAGAAGTCACTTTATGAAACCATTGTGATAAATAGAGCATTTGCTCCTATAGGAGCAACTGCTCTATTTATCACAATGGTTTCAAACTACAAAAAAAAAATTCCTTTCCTCTAGTTAATGCTCCTTTTCGGTAAATACATTCAAAGAGGTTGGGTCTAAAAATAGCCTAAGAGAGAGTTAAACATGTTTGAATTGTTCTTGTATACGCAGTAGCGGGACAGAGTAAAGCAAAGTAGACATACTAAAACAGTGATCCATAATTCTATAAGTAGACATACTAAAACAGTGATCCATACTTCTATAAGTAGACATACTAAAACAATGATCCATAGATTCGATAAGTAGACATACTAAAACAGTGATCCATAAATTGTATAAGTAGACATACTAAAACAGTGATCCATAAATTCTATAAGTAGACATACTAAAACAGTGATCCATAAATTCTATAAGTAGACATACTAAAACAGTGATCCATAGATTCGATAAGTAGACATACTAAAACAGTGATCCATAAATTCTATAAGTAGACATACTAAAACAGTGATCCATAATTCTATAAGTAGACATACTAAAACAGTGATCCATAAATTCTATAAGTAGACATACTAAAACAGTGATCCATAATTCTATAAGTAGACATACTAAAACAGTGATCCATAAATTCTATAAGTAGACATACTAAAACAATGATCCATAGATTCGATAAGTAGACATACTAAAACAGTGATCCATAAATTCTATAAGTAGACATACTAAAACAGTGATCCATACATTCGATAAACTACGATTAACACAGTATTCCATAAATGCACAGTTTTACCCCTTTGCATTCAGAATACATTATTATGAGATGGTTCCTTTAGGAGCTGTGGTCTGTTTGCTTATGACCTAATACAGATCTGATTCTACAGTATCTGCCATTATAAAAATCCGATATCCAAAATACCATTATGAATAATGAGTTAATTAATATTGCCGGTGCAAACATTTCTTGTATGGATATTCATGGCATAAATTCAAAAGGATACTAGAAATAATTTAATTGTTATGTCTGGATTTCAAATGATTTGGCACTTATGAGATAAGAGGTTTAGAAATGGATTTGCCAATTGTCAAAGTTGTAATGTTAAGAAATAAAAACAGAGACTCCAGACAGAATTCTTGGAAAGAACCGGAGTTCTATTGCTTCCTTAACGCTCTA
Organism: Azorinus chamasolen; assembly: GCA_963576725.1. Lineage (NCBI taxonomy): Eukaryota > Metazoa > Mollusca > Bivalvia > Cardiida > Solecurtidae > Azorinus > Azorinus chamasolen. The sequence continues at coordinate 19,694,984 of OY755242.1, forward strand.
CTCCATGAATATACATGTACATGTAAATATGACGTCATGAATATTCAATTAATTGTTTGAATAGCACATGGGCAATGACAGAAACTGTAACATCATATCACCAATGTTATAACCTAAGCAAACAGGGCAGACCCTGGTCAAACTGCTCCTATAGATGTCGTCTGATCTGAGAGTACTCTGCTTGCAAAAGCATAGAAAGGTGTATTTATGGAGTTTATGCAGTGTTAATATTGTGACACGTGTACCCCTTTTGTCTGCTCAAATCCCGGCCTACTGAACGTTGTACTGACTTCTGATTCACCCAGGCGTTTGATACTACTGAACGAATGGCATTCAGCTTGCATCCTGATGTGACGCCGAGTTACTTGGCATCTCGTCTGAATCCAATGTGTTTGCAAATGACAGTCAGCTGGACTCAGTTAACAGGCAAATGAGTATGTGCGAAGCGCGGTTCGGCCATATACACTTTTGACGCCAAATAATTTTCGTCTGCAAACAATGTCGTCTGTTCTTAGTTTTAGTGTGGATATTTCTTCTCGTATAACTTAATTGTTGTGTTGAATAGTTCCCATCCTGATAAGACGCCGAGATCAGATTTGAGCCAAAGGCTCAAATCTGACCAATCAAAAACTTGAGAACGAACTCAGACTTGAAACTAAAAGTTTTATAAGCATGGACCGGATCTAAACTGTTAAGGTAATCGCAGATTCGCTCATTACTGGAAACCCCGAGAGTTCGTTTGCTTTCCGGCGACTTCAGCGATGGAACAATTAAGTACCGCGTTTCTGTTATTTAAACTTCATAATTTGATTTGATTTGAGCGTAGGTGTATAAATAAATATCAATAAATACATCATGATCTGTTGCCATGGCAAACAGTAGAGATTGGGATCTGTAACATATTCATAAGCAAACAGAGGAGGCCATGATCACATATCTCCTAAACAATATTCTGATGTGAGTCTACATTGTTTGCAAAGTTGTAATATGGCAGGATTATCAATGACGGACTTAATCAAGTAAAGGGATAAATTACAGAGCGACAGATAAGGGTACGTACCAAAATACTAAAATCGTCATTTCTTCCACCAAACCCTGTACTGTGACCACTCTTTAGAACCGTTTCGAGGAGATGATTCTAAAGAATGGTCACAGTATAGGGTATGATGGAGAAATAATGGAGTTATTCTTGAAAATGTTTAAATTTAGGCATCTTATCTGGAGCTGTGACCTTATCAATATTATTAAACGTACAAAACATATCAGTAACGTATGATTCCATATGGCTCGTAAATCAATGATGCACAAATTGTAATACGTTCGAGTCTACTCCTACTGTGTGCGACATCATTTGTATTTGCAAAGAGCTGGCATCCAATCGACAAGCCGAGTAAGTCGGCGTCTGATCAGGATCCAAGCTGTACGACAATCTATTGATAGTTTATCAAATGTTTGATGGAATCCGAAGAAGTCATAAAAGACCTGAGTCCAGATATGAGTAAACATTTTTACCACATGGTTAACATAAGGGTTAAATCATTGCCAGCACATCTTAAGTAACGCTAAACATCTAATAGTTCAAACCTCGACAGCGGGTAGGCGGCTTATAGTGTCTTTTTAAAAATGTGTTTTGAATGTGGAAGATAATAATATAAGCAAACACACCATATGTTTGTATATTTTTGTAAAAAACTAGAACTATCACTAAAGGTGATGAATACCCCCACACGGCAGCCTTGATTGCAAATCCAAGTTTTGAACATGTAACAGGACCAAATTACTAAAATACCCAAAGTTTAAATAGAGAAAATTCTGTAATTTATGCCAAGTATCAAGTGAATCAGGTTGAAATTGAAGGAGGAGTTCAAAGTACAAGATTTTGCCTGCCAATTTCAAGGTCAAAGGTCAAGGTCACAGAGACCTGAAATTTGTGTCTTGCACATCTACTACTTCTATGTAACATTTATGCCAAGTATCAAGAAAATCAGGTTGAAAGTGAAGGAGGAGTTCGCCGTACAAGATTTTGCCTGCCATTTTCAAGACCAATTTCAAGACCAACGGTCAAGGACAAGGTCAAAGAGACCTGAAATTTGTGTCTTGCACATATACTACTCCTGAGTAACATTTATGCCAAGTATCAAGTGAATCAGGTTGAAAGTGAAGGAGGAGTTCAAAGTACAAGATTTTGTCTGCCAATTTCAAGGCCAAACGTCAAGGTCAAGGTCACAGAGACCTGAAATGTGTGTCTTGCACATCTACTACTCCTGAGTAACATTTATGCCAAGTATCAAGTGAATCAGGTTGAAAGTGAAGGAGGAGTTCAAAGTACAAGATTTTGTCTGCCAATTTCAAGGCCAAACGTCAAGGTCAAGGTCACAGAGACCTGAAATGTGTGTCTTGCACATCTACTACTCCTGAGTAACATTTATGCCAAGTATCAAGTGAATCAGGTTGAAAGTGAAGGAGGAGTTCAAAGTACAAGATTTTGCCTGCCAATTTCAAGACCAATTTCAAGGCCAAACGTCAAGGTCAAGGTCACAGAGACCTGAATTTTGTGTCTTGCACATCTACTACTCCTGAGTAACATTTATGCCAAGTATCAAGTGAATCAGGTTGAAATTGAAGGAGGAGTTAAAAGTACAAGATTTTGCCTGCCAATTTCAAGACCAATTTCAAGGCCAAAGGTCAAGGTCAAGGTCACAGAGACCTGAAATTTGTGTCTTGCACATCTACTACTCCTGAGTAATATTTATACCAAGTATCAAGTGAATCAGGTTGAAAGTGAAAGAGGAGTTCAAAGTACAAGATTTTGCCTGCCAATTTCAAGACCAATTTCAAGGTCAAACGTCAAGGTCAATGTCACAAAGACCTGAATTTTGTGTCTTGCACATCTACTACTCCAGAGTAACATTTATGCCAAGTATCAAGTGAATCAGGTTGAATGTGAAGGAGGAGTTAAAAGTACAAGCTTTTGCCAGCCAATTTCAAGACCAATTTCAAGGCCAAAGGTCAAGGTCAAGGTCACAGAGACCTGAAATTTGTGTCTTGCACATCTACTACTCCTGATTAACAATTATGCCAAGTGTCAAGTGAATCGGGTTGAAACTGAAGGAGGAGTTCGCCGTACAAGATTTTGCAGACAGACCGACCGCCGGACCGACCGACCGACCGACCGACAGGTTGATTCCAGTATACCCCCCCTCAAACTCTGTTTGTGGGGGTATAATGAGGAAAATGTCACTTTGAAACCTGAAATAGACAATACTCTTAGCAGAAAAAACTTAATTGAAAGGGTTATGTATAGGTTCGAACTCAAATAGAATGTTTCTACATCTAGTCGATTCAGATGTTGATCCTTCCAAGAAATCAAATGTATTTCAATATGAGCCACGTGCCAGACAAGTACCAACACGTCATGTGAATTCTGGGGTGACCAATTAGTTTTCTTTTCGGTTACGCACTTATTTTCACAAGACATTGACATACTTGAATTGCATGTATATTCGTCTGATTTAACCTATTACTCAATATGCATGCTGGTGTTTTCTCAAAAACGGAAACTTGAAAGATCTAATTGGCCTGCAGGTGCGGATCCAGGATTTCAGATTAAGAGTGTGTGGGGGGGGGGGGCGTAGACGTTTGTTGTTGTTTTGGGTTATTTTTTGTTGTGTTGTTTTTTGTGGGGGGGGGGTAGATTTTTATGTTTGATGACATAAATAAATAGTGTGTTTGTAATACATATTGAAAAAGAGCTGTGTCAAAGGCAGGTGGCTGCTTAAAGCAAGGTGTTCCCCTAGGAGCGTTCTGTTTTACTTTCACATTGCTTTAAGCAGCCACCTGCCCAAAATACCAACTAATTAACATAATTTAGTGGTTGTTATAGAGGTTTTACTGTATATAGATATAAAATATTACTAAACAATTGTTTTGGCAATTTTAGGGGGTGGGGCGTACGCCGGCTCCGCCCCTCTAAATCCGCGCCTGGTCTGTTCTGCATGAAATAGATCTTTGCAAGGCATCGCATTGGACAATGGACTGGGCCAACATCTTACTGAACACATCCTGGTGGAATGTCAAATAGTTCGGTTTCGCCGTAGCGTGCTAAGAATTAAAAGTTACATGCTTAATGTGTACGTTAAGATAATGGCAGATATTTATTTCATAGCACCGACTGCAGGGTTAGGTTAGGGCTAACCCCCAGTTGCGCGTCACGTATTTGTTCTTGATATTGTTCGTTCTCGCGTGCGTGCGTGTGTGTGTGTGTGTGTTGACGTAACGCTTTCCCTGATACATGTATAAACTCCATTTCACGCCTTTGCAAACAGAGTATACCCAGATCAGTTTGCTTATTGAATTTTATAGATTTGAGTCCAGTCTTTGTCAATGTACAGAAATTCCTATGTTTATGTTCTATTCAATTCAGCTAATATGTATTATTTCATATATGAATATTCATCAGGTAGCGTTAATATTTATACTGCTGTAAACATGCAATGATGCTCAAACTCTCCTCTTCAGCAGTAAACATCGATAGATGCTCATACTCTCACCTCGAGCTGCAAACATGGATAGTGGCTTAAACTCTCATCTCGAGCTGTAAACATGGATAGTGGCTTAAACTCTCATCTCGAGCTGTAAACATGGATAGTGGTTCAAACTCTCCTCTCCAGCTGTAAACATGCAATGATGCTCAAACTCTCCTCTTCAGCAGTAAACATCGATAGATGCTCATACTCTCATCTCGAGCTGCAAACATGGATAGTGGCTTAAACTCTCATCTCGAGCTGTAAACATGGATAGTGGTTCAAACTCTCCTCTCCAGCTGTAAACATGGATAGTGGCTCAAACTCTCATCTCCAGCTGTAAACATGGATAGTTGTTCAAACCCTCCACTCCAGATGTAAACATGGATAGTTGTTCAAACCCTCCACTCCAGATGTAAACATGGATAGTTGCTCAAACTCTCCTCTCCAGCTGTAAACATGGATAGTTGTTCAAACTCTCCTCTCCAGCTGTAAACATGGACAGTGGCTCAAACTCTCACGGAATGTAAGTCGATTACAAATGTTTAAAATGGCTTTCCATGATGAAAATACATGCCTATTTTAGTGTTTAGGCTGTTTTGAAAAGAAAAATCAGAGGAAAAGTTTAACGAGTTCAACGGTGATCCAGTTCAAAAAAGAAGACGCGAACATCAATGTAATGCATCATTTAAAGTAAATCATTGTACTTAAACGGGATTATATTCACATTGAGCAAAACTTCAATTGAATCAGTAATGCAGTAATTTCGCAATCCAGCAATTTACTCCTAGAATAGAACAAAATACAGATGTTTCTTTTGGAGATAAAATTAGCATGTAACAATTAAATACCATTAACGCGTTGGTCTAAACTAACGATTAAACAAACACGTATCAGAATACGTAAGTCTCTGGTTTCATTGTTTAAGGGAAATAACTCTTTCACTGCCATTAACGAATCTCAGATCATCAATGTAAACAGTTTAGATCCTGATGATACGCTGGGATCCAAACTGTTTGTCAATAAGGTCATGCTTGGCAGGTTAATGGTCAAATCCAGTTAATTAGAGTACATATTCGATAGCCGAACCCGTTGCATTATGTTGTATCCAGTTTTACATTGTGATGTAGATTCAAAACAGTAAAACAAATTTAAATAGGAATTCTAGCAGAGAAGAATTTAGATAGCTTTTATCCAGGCGTCTGCTTATCGCAGGGTGAAAGTCATGCAGAAAGCTCCTTTCTGCATAACTTTCACCCTGCATCTCCAACCCGATATTTATTGAGTACACAAGTGATAGGTGGATCCAGTTTGTTTCACTTTTTTGTTTTACATGCACTTTACCACTGTATTTGCCATCGCGGTTGTTGTTGATTAGTCGGAGAGGGGATATGTTTATTGACACTGTTTGTCTTTTAGGGTGGGAATGGAATTAGTGTAAGGTTGGGCGCCCCTAAACGGGTTTAAACCTCAAGTGACAATTGTCACTGACCGTTCCAATGCATTACTTCCATCGTACTCTGTTTTTTGTTTGTTTTGTCTATATTCGTCTCTTTCTGTTTTTTGATGGACATGTACATTTGCTGTACTTTCTTTGTGGCACTGTTCGAGCGGCTGTGTGTTTTGTATGTGGAGCTGCTTCCAGCATGACTCATACATGTACCTTTATACTAACTTGAACATCCGGTTTAGAGGAGTGTTACTGCTGGTGTTTCCAGCATGACTCATACATGTACCTTTATACTGACTTGAACATCCGGTCTAGAGGAGTGTTACTGCTGGTGTTTCCAGCATGACTCATACATGTACCTTTATACTAACTTGAACATCCGGTCTAGAGGAGTTTTACTGTATTATATGTATCATCTCTGGATTTAATGCGTTTTCAAATAATCATAAGGAGTCCTGTCTGACTTTCGTTGTCTATTTTGTGTACCAGATGTTCAGTTTTGACTCCACAAGCACTGTGAGAAATAATGAATGCATGAAATTAAATAGCCAAAATGTTTCTAATGGCAACACCAACAAAGGAACAATGGAACGTGTAGAAAAAACAGATATACAGTCCAATCCCTCTATGAAAGCGATTGACATCTTTTAAAGAAGATTCTTAATGCAAGACAAAAATAATGCAAAAACAAACTCCCATTGAAGTCTGCTGCATAACTCTTGCCCTGTATTAAGTTGAGCTATCACCTGCCTCTACGATCCTTTATTTTACAATTTTGGTGGTCGCGTTAGAGGGGGTTCACCGTACATTATCCCTGCTGTGTCTTACTCTTATATTGTACCTGATATGCTTGAATGTATCAGTCTGAAACTTTAATGAAATTGTGGTAATTTTCCTCATGTTAAGAGCGTATTGGTTGGAATAGCAAACCGCTTTGATCCAACCTGTCTGACACTCGGGCAATAGTTTCTCAAAGATTTCAATGAATCGGACGTCAGAGAAAAAATCAACAAATATGAGACTAACCAGACATTGTTTTTCAACATGAGCAGGTTGAATGAAAAGACCTACTGACCTTTGCCCTTCAATGTCTATATCTTATGGGTTTATTTATGTTTGTGGAAGGCATCCTTTCATATATATCGTTCTTAAAGATTTTTCTCATATTTATCCATTGGTGCCCAGTGTTCCTTAAAAAGGGGTATAACAGTGCAGACCCAAATCTGATGTTTTCTGAAGACACCTGTGATCAGAGGTTGCAATATTGGTTGAACGCATCGCTGTCAATAATTTGTTTGCTGTTCCACATAAACATGAAAAAGGATGGGTTCCAAAAGAATTTCTTGACAGATTTTCCATTAACCCTTCTCTTGCTGAATTTTAAAATACATTTCTCCTTCTTCACCCATGCCCTGTTGTATAATTACATATATCTTCACTGTGTACAAGTATTTCGTTGTGCAATCACTGCTGTGGAGTGCAGTGGTTGCAGAATCAACTTGTAAATAGTACAGACCCTGATGAGACAGCTCCTGCAGGAGCTGTCTCATCAGGGTATTCACTATTTACAGGTAGCTTTATTGACGTGAATAGCCAGCGAAGGGTTAAAATATGGAATTAAATTGCTACGGTCGTTTCTATAAATTAGAAAACATGTTCAAATACTTTAGAATAAACATTTCTTTTCTAGACCGTTTGTGACACGCTTTCCGATTAGCTTCTAAATCGCAAACTAATCTGCAACCATATCTATAAATTCTCATTACAGACATTGCATGTCCAACGTCAATATATAACATTTTACGTAGTCCATTCCAGACACGAGACGATCTTTGTACACAGGAATGGCATGTGTAACTTGTTATCACACTTTTAGTATGCCATGCCATATCAATGAAAACGTGTTTATGGTTTAAGCGATGTGTTGCTGAAATTTGAAACCAAATGTACATTTGTCAAAGTAGACAACATATTATTTCAAGTAGAAATAACTCTTTTAGGCAGGAGGTTACTTAATGCCTAGTGAATTCCATACTTCCAAAGGATCTTCATGACGTTCAGCCTTCATTAAGCCCTATATAGACGACGTTTGGCAAGCACATATGCAAACAGAATAGACCTACATAAGAGTTCCATTAGGAGCTGTCTGATATCGTCTGCTGTTTGCTTATGAATTAATGTACATCTGGTTCTGAAGCAACCAACACTGTTGTTATACCTTCTGATCCTTCGAGGTCATGAATTTCAGTACTTCTTGTTCTGAAAATTGAATACCGCTTAAGCCGGTGCTAGGGGGCGTGAGCAGTGTTGCACTTCCAATTACACAAATGCACTGCAATTTTCTCTTTTTGTGTTGCATTTTTTGCATTCGGGGGATCACCACCCTTCAGAATTTATTTCCTTGTTAATATGTGATTATAAAAATACCAGTCAATGAATATTCAAACATAAATAAATACTAACGCGTAAGGGGAAAGGGTTAATGATCAGCGTTGGTTTTAATTTGACAGGCCATGTCAGAGAGATTTCAGTGTAAAACTTTGTAAATTGCTTAATATATATCTAATGTCAGCAACGCCAATTTAATACCTTCAGCTGTTGCAGGCTGTCTTTAGAGGGCTTAGCGTTGCAGAACAGTGCAATTGATTTGATTTATTGTACATAGCAAATGGTACATGTCCGACTGCGCAATTAAAGTTTTCCCCGAGATTAAAGATTTGTTGTTGAAAACCAAAATGTTAACGATTCTAATCGGATATAAACTTTCTAGAACGGAGATCGTTGGGAAACAAAGCTGTGATAACATTTAAAGCTTCTTAGTATTTTAGAAGCGTCGTTTACTCGTTTTGATATTGATGCATGATTGTGCACGTGCATTGAAGTTTACCATAGAGTTCCTTAACCCTTTGAATGCTGAATATTGAAAGTGGAATGGTCCATCATTGTTCAAGAATATAGCCCATTCAGTATAGCCCATTCAGTAATTCAGTATGAACAGATATACCTTGTGCTAGGACTTTGAGTGACAGACTCTGAACAGGAGGGTTATACCTATACAATGACCCTAGGTCTACATAACCCGGGGGCAGATAGGGTTACCTTGCACTCCCGTCTGACGTTTTTCACGGGTACCAGGGTGTTTGGTAGGGTCTGCTGAATGGAAATAAAAAACATGTACACATAAAAAGCTCATTCCTGCTATGTGGTTTTCTGCCGTTTTTCCATGGCAACCAGTGATCTGGACAACGACGGTGGGTAGAGGCTATAATGTAATATATCTATGATATTTGGGCACTAAGAGTTTGAAACTGGTGCCAAACTAAAGATAGGACATTGGTCCTTAATTAAGAATATGATTTTGTTAATTATCTCATTTGCATAATCATGGATATTAATGTGAAAACCGAAAAATGAAGGGAAAAAGACAAGAACTTAAACCACCTGTGATGCTCATGACATGCTCAAAAACATACTCATGGATGGTTATTATATAAAACAAAATCGTGTCTCTATGGCTTATTTGAATTTTTATCCATAGTATCCATAGCGGACAGCGTCAGCGCATAGAGAAGATAACATTATATTCCAAGGCCAACGAGAGCTGGTAGCTAACAGTATCAACTTGTTACCAACCATAAAATAAATACACTGGTCTTTGATTTATAATGTCATGCTGTTAATAAGTTAATTAGCATATTCATCAATATTAATGAGAAACCCCATAAACAGAGAAAAAGACAGGGAAATGGTGAAATTTAGATCTGAAATAATCTGTGATGCTCCAAATGCATAGAGATATGTTCTTATACATAAAACCATCTCATTGAGAGTAACCTAGCATATATTATGTGAAAACGTGTCTCTATGGATCATCTGCATTTTATTAAGTTTTAGAGTTTCCATAGCGAATGGACGTCCGGACAGCGTCATTTATCTGGCCCCGGGGTAATACGGTTTGCAGTTGTATGTGCACTTATTTCCCTTATTTGTACGTATAGCGATCCTAGGTCTACACGGTTTGCAGTTGTATCTGCACTTGTTTCCCTTATGTGTACGTATAGCGACTCGTTATATCGGAACACATCGGTGAATGTTTTCTGACCAGGGTTTGCACTGTTTGTCATTCATAAACCTCTAGCAAAATTATGCCTTTCAGAATGAATGGTATTTACATTCACATAGTGATGGCATATTCCACTTGTTAAACTCAACATCCAAAGAGTTGACAGTTTGTTCGTGGATCCTGAAGACAACGAGGAAAAATCAAATGAAAGTAAACTGCCTCGAAACATTTAAAGACTCCCTGGTCACTTCCAACACGCTGAATCATTTAGTGACGACCTTGTAAACAGCTTGAACATATGAACCAAACTCAAGTGTGGTAAACGATATCGCTATCAAATTTCGATAACCAACTTTATGAACCATTTACCATCGATCGTGCAATATACAACCCGCAATTGAAACTGAGCGTATATTTGCATTACATTTTTTATACCAATGATTAAGTTACTGTTAAACGTTTCTGACAGAAACGCATTTATTATATTTATAAACAAAGTGGATCCAGATCTTATATGTCTGACTTTGTGTCTAATAAGGCCATTTTCTCTTTTATTTTCTCTTTTGTCATTTTAATTCTATATTTCATAAAGGCATCTTTCCAAACAGATAAACCCCAGATCAGACAGCTCCTGCAGAAGCTGTCTAATCCGAGTCTTGCTTATTGAACTCCACATAACTGATTCGAATGCTTCTGTTATGGCTAAACATCCCCTTATTATAAAACTTTAGTTAATAAATATTCATGAAGTCGTATATTGTTGTATAACTATCCATGGGTTAATCAATGTACATCATATTTACAAGTCAATTTCAAGACGTCTACGATAGATATCTAGCTATTTCTACCATGATGATGACGAATATCTTACCAAGAGAAATGTATTTCTTGACTCCAATGAATGGGAGCATGTCTTAACTCTTTCGGTGCCAAATGTTGTCCTCTGCAAACTGTGTCGTCTGCTACAAATCAGTTTGTTTAATGCTGTTGTTGTTTTTCTTAATAAACATTACCACAGTGACAAACAGTTCGATTCCTGGCGAGACATCGAGTTACCCGACGTCTAATCTAGATGTAAACTGTGTCTATGATATCACAAACCCGTCTTCATGGGTCCATGGAAGGAGCGAAATGCGGAGCTCTCAGCAGCTGATAGGTGCATGCATAATATGCCTGATATATATCACCTTAGACCTGAACCATTGTTTAGATGTCTACAAAGAAGAGTGACAGGATAAAGCAAAGAAGAATGCTAGCCATAACCCTATAAACAACGGATAATCAACCCTTTTTATTGATATAAAAATACATCACGGGAATAAATTATTGTCCGTTTAAACAACATGATTTTAACGGTATAACAATCAATTCGAGTGACCTGCTTTTAGATATTAACACAAAGACGTTGATTATTCTGCTTATAATATACATACATGTATTAAGTCCAAGGCAAAATAATGACATCGTCACTAGAAGTGATACCATCGCCAATAACGACATAAAATGTCACACAACAGGAATCTAGATAACCCTTGCTCGCCATCGGTGACTCTAGTCCCATTTACATACAGATGAGACACCAAGTAACTTCCCGATCCAAATTGTTTGACCACTGATCAATGTTTTCTCAAATACTTTTGTAATGGCACTTGTTCTCAAAAGCTGCATATAATCGGAAATCGCCAAAACTGAACAGATCCAAAGAGATGTTATTGTTTTACGCAGCGGTGCAAGAGTTAATTGAGAATCTGTGTAAAGCATTGGGGTATATAATAAAGCACGATTAATGCACCACATAGAAACAATGTTATACAGAGAAACAAACAGTTAAGGAATAAAGTCAATATCATGAAAAAGCATGCAAAACAGGATTTGTTTTGTTCGTTAGATATTACTCTAGCAAATCTTGAAACATATGATAAAAAGAGTTTTTGGAAAGCCATTAGACATTTTTGTTAAAAATATACAGTCAATATACCACCTCTCTGTGAAACTTGGGGTACAGGTGAACTTTTATATTTTACACCAGACCACGAAATTGCTACTGATCTAGTGAGACCGGGTTTTCTAAGGTATCAGAACAATTTTCTGACCAGCCATCCCAAACAATAGAGACATGTGATATATAGATTTGATTTAAAACTTTTCAATTTAATGTGAATTTCAATGTTTTCATAATACCCATTTTTTGAATACTGGTTGCAACATATTATCGATATGATCATTCCAATTACCATTTGCAACCAAAGTAACTCCCATGTGCTTGTAATTGTCTACATATTTCAAAAGCGTGTTATCAAAATCTAAATTTTGTGGTATCACGTGTGTGTGAGTGTGTATTACTTGCTTTCTATCGATGCTTTGGTGCTGGTGAACAACATCGCTTCAGTTTTGTAAGGGTTTAAATCGACGAGCCAGATTTTAGCTTATACAGTCATAATTGATTATTATTATTATTATTATTATACCACATTTATATAGCGCTCTTTTCACACAGGATATGTGCGTTCAAAAGCGCTTAAATAATACCTTCTATATTATTTCATGGTGATGCCGAGTAGTACAGAGGACTGGCATCTGCAAATAATCTAGCTAAACTTAACAAATAATTTGAAATATCATTGACATAAATTAACTACTAGTAGAGGTCCCAATACTGAGCCTTGGGGTACTCCTGCAGATAAAGGCTTGGCTGATGAGAAGATTGACGCAAAATAACATTTTGTGTTCTTTGACTAGAATAGCTTGTTACCCAATTTATAGGTCTTCCACCATTTTGGTTTTAATCTAAAACTAAGACTCTTATGCCATACGCGATCAAATGCTTTTGATATCATAGAAAACCATACAAGAGAATTGCTCATTGTCAAAGGATTGACAAATGTGGTGAAATATACCAATAAGTTGAAACGAGTGTTTTGGAAGGAATCCTGATTGGTATTTGTAAATTAAAAATGATCAAGAAAAAGATTATACATATGTTTAAAGACAACTCTTTCTAAATAAATTACAACAACCGCTAGGAAGAGAAACTGGTCGATAATTTGACGGTAGAGATTTGTCTCCATTTTTAAAAATTGGCACATTCTATGGGTCTGGGAAAACTCCTTCATTTAAAGACCTGTTGAAAAGTATAGTTGAAGGCTTTGAAACTGATTTTACAACCCCTTTCAGCATTCTATGTGATATTAAATCTGGTCTTGATTCATTGTTCGTTGCTAACGATCTAATGAGATCTTCAACTTCAGCATCAACTATAATGATATTTAATAGACTATTTGAAGTTTTTACAGTAAATTGGGGCAGAATAGCGTTTTCATCCCTTTCACTAGAAATTGAAACAAAATAGTTATTTAAGCAATCAGCCTTTTCTTGGTCTGGTGTCAAATATAAATGTTCACCCGTACCCAAAGTTTCGAAAAGAGATGGTCTATTGACTATACATGTAGTATTTTAACAAATGTCTAAAAAAAATCGAAAAATCTTCGTATCATAAAAATATTCTTATAATTTGTTTCCAATGAACAACAGGCTGTTTTGCATGTTTTTATGTTGTTGACTTTATTCCTTAAATGTTTGTATTTCTGAAAATCATTCTGTTTACCAGATTTTAATGATATACGTTTTAATCTATCTCTCACTCTACAAGCATGTCTTAATTTTGAATCGAACCATGGTTTGTCATCATGTCATACAATAATTGATCTCGATGGAATACATTACTAGTTATACATATCATTGGCTGGGTAACTGACTTTTTATTACCTGCTGAAGAAAATGATGTTGCCCGAGCCGTTAGGCGACGGCTACATGTATTTTCCTCAGCAGGGAATAAAAGGTCAGATACCCGCCAGTGATCTGTATAATGATTTTAAATTATTGTAAAGTTTAATATTTATAGCAATTAATTAACGTTGTTAACGTTTTGCTTTCTCCCAGGGGCCTCATACTATAATGTAAGGTAAGGGCCAATATCACTCTGCGACCCTAGTTCATCGTGTAATAACCTGTGGATGAAATGGGATCTTCCAGGTGCAATAGTTTCTCAAATGATTGAAGACTTTTAGTAGAGCAGAGATTGAGCAGACACTATTTTTCAGCTTGAAAACGGTTAAACTTAACTGAGGGGATGGTGCCATTCTGATGTCATTTGGATGACGTCAAAATGACGGTTTTATATTATTCAAAACAATGGGCATTGGAACGAGCGGCTAGACTGCATTTTACCAGTACGTGTACTGTGCATGTGCATAAAAAGAATCTGAATCGAATCGGGCGAGGATAGTCTTTGTAAAGGCAGGGGTTTGTGGGCTAAGAGGTACGTGCCTGAGCACTTTGACAACAATTCCAGCATCGGAGTAGAATAAGACATTCGCCACGTATCGGGGTTCTGTTGCTATAGATTTAGAACAATTTACATTGGTATACAACAACTTTAACAAAATCTTTCTCAATGGACAACTTCGTTCCGCCCCAAACTCTAGTTATTTCGCTTGAGAGCTGTGTTTTGGATCGAATCGACGAAGTGAAAGCTGTCGGCCATTTTGTTTGTTGTAGCAACGAAGAGACGACGGGGAAAATTCCATTGTATCTACACATCAGAATTCAGAGGGATACATCACCCTATATTCATGGCTTATTGACCAGTCAAAATTACAGTATGCTAAAACTTTGAGAAATATTTCCGTAAATAGCTTACACGGAAATTCATAGAGGAATCTCCTTTGGAAACATTAATATGTCACCTACCTAAACGGCCGGTATTGATACTAATCATCTGAATGACTGTTTAGAGATGTTTCACTGTATATTGTATAAAATATTTCAAAACTCAATTTTCCAAGTGTCAAAGTCGTAACGTTAAGAAATAAAACAAATATTTCAGATAGGAGCTTTAGAGGAGATTGGAGTTTCTTTGCAATCTTAAATGCCAGTGCCATTTATTCGCAACTTTTGATGTTTTCTATCCTTGAGATAATCTACAATTTCGACTTAACCAATTCCCTCATATTGACGACTTTTGACGACTCTGCAGAAGTCACTTTGTGAAACCATTGTGATAAATAGAGCACTAAAATAATTGCTCCTATAGGAGAAAATGCTCTATTTATCACAATAATTTCAAACTACAAAATTCTAAAATTTTCCTTTTCTCTAGTTAATGCTCCTTTTCGGTAAATTTATTCAAAGATGTTGTATCTAAAAATAGCCTATGAGGTAATGGGTTAAGTCTTATGTTTTATTTTTCAACGCTCATAATTAGCCTAAAGTTTCCTTTTGTTTAATTTTAAAAGTTGAACACATATTCATAACATTTACGAAATGCTTATAATCTATTTACCATACAGTATATACATATCAGCTAAACATTAACGGTATCTGAGTATTCTTAAATATTTTATTTTTTAAAAAAAAAAGGGGGGGGCACCAACTTTTTAAAATGGAAACCGACGGATACGTTAGACAAATCTCCAATTTCCGAACAAACACAGTGAATATTAATTTAGCTTTCACAACAATGGCTAGCGTGTGTCTGTAGAGAAGAGTGAAAACATCAAAGGAAAGTGTCAACAACGCAATACTCTAACTACATAGACATGTACATCGAGTACGCCCGAAACACCTACTTGATTTAGAACATTTTATATCCAAGGCAATTAAAATTATCTTTTCGATACAAACAACTCTTTCCTTACGATTTGATTTAGCACTAAGTTAGTTTCAAGTCACATAGATTCTGCTTCTGAAGTTATGTTGTTACGCAAAGACGCTTATTGCCCTGACAAACAGTAGAGATTTAGATCTGTGACATATTTATAAACATGTACGTTGATACCCTGATTAGGCAATAATCCTGGATGAGCTGTCTGACCTGGGTCTACTGTGTTTGCCAAAACACTAAAAAGCGGGATTATTAAGTGAAGGGCTACACGTCAGTGTAATTAGACGTGCACGCAATTCAATATGACTCGTGATGTGATTCATTTACAATACTACCACGCACATCTCCGATGTCATCTTATATTTGAAATCATGGCAGCCGGTAGGCGGCTTATAGTATCTTATTGCAAATGTTTTTATTATACTGGAAGAGATAATGTAAGAAAACACATGCTGTCATTATACTGATAATTTCGTACATCCTCTATAAAATGCACCAAGTTCTTTCTTTTTCTAACCACAAACATTAACCCTTTCAGTGCGGGTAACAAGTCACAGATGTAATTTTTCCAACAGGTTAAACCCAGATGAGAGGATGTGTACTGTTTGTAACACTTTTCTTTAAGACCGTCTCTCAGTATTCGCGGTAAACTTAGCCTAATTGGTTTTTGAATACTGCATTTGAAAATCCAACGATGAAACAGTTAACACTCGTAGGTATTCCCTCATAGGTTATTTTTAGACCCAACTTCTATAAATGATCTACCGAAAATGAGCATTTACTAGCAAAAAGACAATTTTTAGAAGTGTGTAGTTTTGAAACCATTGTGATAAATTGAGCATTTAGTAATTTAGTAATATATTACGTAATAATTGGGCAATGAATGTTAAGTGTCTACTTGATACCTATGGGTTCTCCTACGTATGGAACAACCCTTTTGCTATTAATGTTAATAATTTTCATTTGATGTGTTATTGACTGTTTTAAACAACGGTGGTACAGTGATATAGAAAACACTAGAACACTCGCTACATATAGATATATTAAGCAGACATTTGAAATGGAAACTTATCTACATCTTATACCGCGTAAATCTAGGATAGCTTTATCGAAAATCAGACTCTTCACATCGTCGGCGTACAGAGACTGGACGCAGTGGACGGCATGGTCCAAACAGAATAGCACTTGCACGGTAGATATTGTAATTGTTGCAATACATGTAATTTGAATATAAAAGAGGAGTATCATTCTACACTGCAATATCCCGCTTATATGCATATTTGACAAACGTTTATTAAAAGTTATTATTATAGAAATCCTAGTGTTCACAAGTTAATTTTGTTGATGAAAGCGACTAATGTAAATGTTGTGAGTAATCTTGGCAAATATGTTATTGAAGCATTAGATAAACGTAATCAGATTCTAGTATCTAAACTTTTAATATCCAGATAAAACGAACTTCTTAGTCAGTACCCTATATTTCATGTACTTGTTTGTCTTGTAATAGTCAATGTATTTGTTCAAATCATAATAGTCTAATAATTGATCATTCTGTTGAATTTCATTTTCCTGTATTCGATGCTGTGTTGCATTGTTTACTATATTTCTCAGAACTAAGAGTATAATTGTAAGTTCTATCAGACTCCGCATTCATATATTTATCATTATAGATATTCTACGCTTTAGGGCAGTTGTGTGATTATAATAATACAAAATATTGGACAATTATGTTACTTTGACAACATAATTATATGTTATTGACTTTGTATGACAAGAAAACCCTGTATTTTACGTCAAATAAAGTATCTTTCTATCTATTTATAACAATGGTTTCCAAAAGTGAATTTTACAGAGGTGTCAAAAGACGTCAATTTGAGGTGATAGGGAAGGGTAAAAATGCGTCAGCATGAGTGATGGGTCAAAATGCGTCAATATGAGGGAATGGGCCTAATGGCGTCAATATGATGGAATGCGCTAAATATGTCGTCGCCCACATTGTTGGTAAAGATAATCACAATGTCGTCCGTAGTATGCGGAAAGTTCATATAGACATCTTTATCCTTTAGTCTGGTATGAAAAATGTTCAACAAACTGTTACAAGCTTCTGAGGGGCTGTTTACCGAGTGTCAAACAGCTTGAACCATGATGCGATGCCGATTTACCTGGCCCCTCATCAGGATGCAAACTGTTTGACACTCTCTACAACTTGAAACAGACGAAACGTTCTCCCCAGGCGACGATAATGCTGGCACTGAAAGAGTTAACAGGTGCAGCAGTACTGTGAGTTAAAAGGTGCACACAGTACTACGAGTTAAAATGTGCACACTGTACTGTGAGTTAAAATGTGCACCAGTACTATGAGTTAAAAGGTGCACCAGTACTGTGAGTTAAAAGGTGCACACAGTACTACGAGTTAAAATGTGCACACTGTACTGTGAGTTAAAATGTGCACACTGTACTGTGAGTTAAAAGGTGCACACAGTACTAAGAGTTAGAAGGTGCACACAGTACTTTGAGTTAAAAGGTGCAGACAGTACTAAGAGTTAGAAGGTGCACACAGTACTAAGAGTTAGAAGGTACACACAGTACTAAGTGTTAGAAGGTGCACACAGTACTTTGAGTTAAAAGGTGCAGACAGTACTATGATTTAAAAGGTGCCCACAGTACTACGAGTTAAAAGGTGCACACAGTACTGTGAGTTTCCCTGTTCTATGTTTATTCCAAATTTCAGTACCTACTGACTATTCATGGACAAAATAGAAGAAATATGGAAGGTGGAACATTGTAGATATCTTAGAAAGCAAATAAATATATCTATCAAATTATATTAGCAAACAGAACAGACCCTGATCAGACGGCTCTGGGAGCCGTCTGATCTGGCTCTACTATGTTTGCAAATGCGTGAAAACATGTTTATATGAGGGAAGGGGTTAAAAGGTGCACACAGTACTGTACTATGAGTTAAAAGGTGCATACGTTTAAACGATTACAGATATTTATTTCATAGCACCAACTGCACGCACTCTCAGTCGCGGGTGACTTCCTTTCTTTATGTGTTTCGTTTCATTGCTGTCTAGTTTACCAGATGCATACGTAGCTAGTCTGCTAGTAGTCTTGAAGTGCTCGGGATAATATTTCGCAAGTGCTATTTGACCCCGGTCTCAGTTTTCAAGCATGGTGATAAGGGTTCCGTCTCGATTCGAAATGTCCCATGTTCTTTATTACTTACGTTGTGTATAACAATTAACGTATCTTCGATTATTTCGCTAGCCAGAGTGCTAGTTCACTTCTTTACCAGACGTGGGTCCCATATGAGAGACTTAATCTTTATCCTTCTACAAACAATGTAACAATTTATGGCTGTTCAAATTCTGATCTGGAGTTTTTTTTATTGACTTGCGAATCGTTGAATCGTTAGAGAAAATTTATTCGGTGTTTCATCCGGACCCAAGCTGTTTGCACATGCAAGGCAGGCGGACCTAGGTAGAGTGACGGTTAACCCATTTTAACACCATTTGGTGCAATTTCTCCAACGCAGCATATGTATTGTCTGAGATACAACATTTTCACATACATGTTTCTTTGAATAAAACAATGAAAGACATTTCAAACCGTTTCCATTCTCAACGAAACTGTAAACATATAATGTATTCTTGAAAATTCTTCATATGTCTGTCTCCATTGGCATTTTAATAGACATTGTATATTAAGATACTAAACACACATTTCAAAGTTAGTTTTGTTGCGAGTAATTAGTTAAAATGGCATTCCATGATTAAATTATATGTTTTATTAAATTATGATTTCGTTTTAGAAATGAAGATCAAAGTGGGCGGTTTTAACAAATTCGACTGTGACCCATTTAACATTTAAAAAGGAGCCATCAGCATCTGTAGGTACATACATCACCTTGTAACTATAAAACATCCTTTAAACTGAATTATTGCAATCAACCGAGCTGTAAATTCTCACTGAGAAAACAACTGCAATTGAAGCAGTAATGCAGTTATTTCGAAAAGCAGCAATTTCTCTTTGACGAAAGAAATACTGATGTTTCTTTTGGAAATAAATTTAGCATGTAACAATAAAATACAATTAACTAGGCGTCTGAACTACCCATCAAACAAACATGTAACGGAAAACTGAAGTCAATGTTTAGGAATCATTATTTACTCGGCGCAAGTGAGATTAAATGTTTCACGGTCTTTGGCAAATCTTTCAATAACTATACAAGCCGTTTGGGTCCAGACGAGACGCCGAATAACTCGCGTCTCATCAGGGTCACAACTGTTCGGTCTTTGTTTTCGAAACAAATAAGAATACAAATACAGTAAAAACTCTCTAAGCCGGGCGTTCAAATTACAGATGGCAACTTAATGCAGGGTGAAGGTCATACAGAAAGCCCACAAAGGAGCTTTCTGTATGACCTTTACTCTGCATTAAGCAGCAATCTGCCTTAAAAATATCTAAATTGTTCTGTACTCGAATTCCAGTGTCAATGCTTATAAGACCTTTAGTTGAGTCTGAGTTCTTCTAAAGTTTTTGATTGGTCAGATTTGAGCCTTTGGCTCAAATCTGGCCAATCAAAAGCTTGAGAACTCAAATCTGACCAATCAAAAGCTTGAGAACGAACTCAGACTCAACTAAAGAGTTTTATAAGCATGGACCCTGTTGATGGGGTATTTAAAGCAGACAAGTAAATTTGCAGATAGATACGACGCACTATGCTGACATCAAACAACACGAGTATCAGATGCATTTCTTGTTAGAGAGAAACAACATTTATTCCCATGTCATAAAAAATCAGATATCTAGTATTTATTAAGACTATCCTGTTCTCGTCTCATTTTAAAATTGTGTTACAACTGTTCAGATAATGTTGCTTTTGTGATTTTATTTCAAAAGAAATACAACATTATGTATCTTTCGAAACAAGCTTTGTGAACTGTAAAATATGCCAAACTGAAGATTTATTAGGACTACACGAATTGCCCCTATCGCCAATACCGACCAGGAATTAAACCATTGCTGTTTCAAACCACACTTCCGTGAGGTAGTATCTCGTTTAACCCATCACGTGATAGAAACACATTTCGACGCCTTTGCGGCAGATTTTGCGTTAAGCAGCCACCTGTCTTAACGACCTGCATTGATACTAAATTGAATTTCCGGTACATTCCACAATGTCTCAATAAAAATGAAATGATAATGTCAAATAGAATGAATTGTCAAGCGACTCCGATTTACTGTTATAGTCTTTACATAGTAGACCTGTAGAAAACGTATAAAAACACATCTATGCACATATTGCCCATACAACACAGGATTCATCATCATTGGTATCAGTTACCGGATATGTTCTCTTATTATTCGAGTTTGACCCTTATCCTGTCAAGAATTACCTTACTGGCGTTTGCAAACAGTTTAGATCTACATGAGATGCCGAGTAAATCGGCGTATCATTCGGGCCCAAGCTATTTGACACTCAAATAAGAGTACATATATTCTAAAACACTTGAACGAATAACAAAAAAAGATTTGCAGTAATACAGAGTATGAGCAGACATAGTTTTCTAAGGCAAGATAAGGGTTAAATTATCTTCCGGAAGTGTAGCACTGATATCATTTACATTTAACCCTTCCCCCCATAGGCTAATTTTAGATCCATCCTCTTTGAATGAATCTACCCCAAAGGAGCATTTACTAGAGAAAAGTAAAATTTGAGAATGTTGTAGTTTGAAACCATTCTGATAAATAGAGCAAATGCTCCTATAGGAGCAAATGCTCTATTTATCACAATGGTTTTAGAAGTGATTATTACAGAGGTGTAGAAAGGCATATTTATGGAGGAAAGGGTTAAACAATACTTTTACTGCAAAAAGCTGCGCCATTGTGTTTTGAAAACCATAACTCTCGCTTATTTAAAATAGGAGTCTGCAAAAGGAGGCGATTGATTAATGCAAGGCAAAATTAATACAGAAAGTTCCTATTTCTGTTCCTATGGGAGTGGTCTGCATTCTGCAGAACCATTTCACGGTATTAAACTATCATCTGTTTAAAAAATCCAAAATTATTATACTTTTACTGAAGAGGTCATTTTACCAAATGAGCATTCCAAATGGGCGACAAAGAAAATTAATTTACATCCTACGGACGAATCTGTGATGACAATTTGACAAAACGCAGAATCAACAAAAGATAATAGACCTTAAAGAGAGACAAACGGCACACAATCTAATCAGTCGCCGCATTTCATACACGAATGATGATCTGTTTCCGCACTACAAGCAAAACTTATAAATGTTTTATGTAAAACGAGGCGCATAGTTCTTAGAACTATATTCAGCCAGTTTTCGTATAAAAGAATCCAGACCAACAGTTGCGCAAATACTTATATGATTAAAACATGTTACTACAGTATCTATTCAAATAGTCAGCTAAATATTAATGATATTTTAAAACAAATGCTAAATTCTTGGAAAAGAGACGGAAACATTCGTGGATTTTTATGGATATCGACTGACATATTCGGCCAAACTTCAATTTTCGGGAACACTACAGTGATGGGTAATTAGAGTTTTACAACAATGACACGGACCAGTCTAAATTGAAACAAAAAGCGAAAGACAAAATCTACTGTGTAATAGTTAACGTATATATACGTCGAACTGAGATCGTCCGGTACACAAAAATGATTCCGGTGAATGGCGGATGCGTTTCGTTGCTTTCCGTAGCAATATTTTCTTCTCAGTTTTTTTTCTCAATTGTTTTCTAAACAAACAACTTTTTCCTGACCATGGTCTTTAATTCTAGTATAATTTCAAGTCACATAAAATCAGGTTCTAAGAATTCATTTCGCTACGCAAAAATTGCTAAAATACAGTAAAACCTCTCTATAACGACCACTAAATTACATCAAGTATTTTGTGTTAAAGACAGGTGGATGCTTAAAGCAAAGTGAAAGTAAAACAGAACGCTCCTATAGGAGCGTTCTGTTTAACTTTCACCTTGCTTTAAGCAACCAGCTGCCCAAAATACCAATTAATTAACACAATTTAGTGGTCGTTATAGAGAGGTTTTACTGAGTATGTATGAGCAAAATACCTCATTCGAAATTCTAACAAAAACCAAGGTTGCAAGTATAATCTCTGTAATCGCTACACGGTAAATGTCGTTTATTGCTCAAGATTTATGCCTTCAATTGTGTGACCTTTAACTATCACCATCATAAATTTTAGGATAAATGTCAAACAACACAGTTTAAGCTTATAGGTCACAGTCGCAATATTTCTTTCTAATAGTAGAACATAACTTACATTATGTGTTCTTACGTAACGTTTTCCATTTTATCACATGAATATTAGATTGAATAATTGACAACAGAAAGCTTAATGATTTCAACAAGAATATAGCAATGCATTGAATTTATTTCTTCAAAGACCTTTTACCTTGTATTATATAGCATTGTTGTTAAGGATATATACTGCGCAAATGTCCGCAAATTTTGCGTTTCAAACTGACTTCAGAATCAGAATCTATGTACCTTAAACACTTATTTAACATTAAACAGCACAGTTAGTAAATGGTTGTTTGTGTCGAAAAAATAGAATAATGGATTGCTACGGAAACCAACGGAACAGCATTCGCCATTGGCCGGAATCTGTCGTACGAATCAAATTTACATACCGGACTCATTCATTCGATGTATATGTAGCCCAACAACCAGTGTCAGTCATTGTAAATGTAGTAACAACCTAATTAATATTCAAAGCGTTGTTCAGAAAAAGAACCGGAGCCATTCAGAACTTGGCCGAAGCTGTCCGCTGATTTCGTACAAAATCCCCGTTTCTAAAAAGGAGGCTCCTTTTAAAGAATTAAGCAGTATTCGGATAGCGATTATATTTGGCTGAACAAATATATCCTGTCGGAAAATTGGTTGTAAGCATTATTTTCATTGTATGTGTATGTGTACAGCTATTGGTGTTGATTGATTAATACGAAAAATGCGCATAATACATCTTTAACATATGTCTTGCTAAGTTGCTAGTGCCCCTAACATAAGATACAGGTAATCAGAAGAACTGTGATCCGGGTTTTCACTGCTTGCTGAATCATTTCTCTAATGAAATACTATCAGTGAATGACTCATGAATATTCATAAACTATTTTTGTAGAATCTGATCTATATAGTTCCGAAGGCAAGCAGAGCAGATTCTGATCAGACAGCTCCTACAGGATCTAACCTGCTTGGCGTAAAAAGTGTTTGTATGATAGAAGTTGTTGATTTATTACTAAAAGTCACTTTGGCAAAAGCATTCATCAAGTAAACCCCTGGAATGAATATAAGATTCAGTGAAATGCATAGGTTAAAATGTCACTATGGCAATGTGTTTGAGAAGGTAAACCGCCAGCAGTAGATGCTATAGGGAATGCGTCGTTCCATCCATTCCTGAAAAAGACTTTCATCAACTTCTCACCCAAAGAAAGTTATTTCCCACCCAGAATTCTATGGTAATGTAATTTCTCACCCAGAATTATATGGTGATGTAATCTACACACTTAGGAAACTTCGGGGTCATATCCATTTTCATGATTTGTTTATTATAACGAATTAAAACTTTTTGGAAGAAAGGTTATGACCCCTTTATATTGCAATGCACTGCATGTTTGGTTATTGGCCCCTTTACAGTCGATAGCCACGCTTCCCTCTTCGTTTGCGCGATGACAGACCGAGGGTAGTACTCTATACTACCTAGTACACTCTTAAAGTCAGAAACGGGATGAGCTTACCAGAGCCATGTATTGCCTTTTCTCTACTGTGCCCTAAACGGCTTCCCTGCCGTTGCTCTGACTTCAGCAAGGTCAATGAGTACATATTTGACGGATTTTCACAGTTGTTATATGCTATGTGTTACATATTGTCCTATGTTTATCGTCTTCGATGTTGTTGGGAAGTCCGGCGGGGCTGCCATTATTTACACTTTTTTGTTTAACCATGGTGAATTTGAGATAAGTGTGAGGTTAGGACGTCCGTAAACCGGTTTGAGTTAGGACGTCCGTAAACCGGTTTAAGCCTTGCCACTGACCGTTCCAAGGCAGTACTTTCTTTGCCACCCTTACTTTTATGCTTGTCTTGCGTTTGTGTGTATTTGTACTTCTGCGTTTGTTGATGTTTAAAATCCTCATCTCTTGTGTGTGTGCATTTGTGTGTACGTGTGTGCGTACGCGTATGCATGTATGTGGCACTTATTTTCTATCGATGTTTTGGTGGTGGTTGCGTCTTGTCTGTGGCTTTTCCTGCTCTGCTTGTCTTTACTACTTTTTAATTTATTTTTTGTCATAGACATCCTTCTGATCTATATAATCCAATGCCGTATCTATAAATTCTCATTACAGATAATGCATGTCAAACTATAATGTATAACACTTTATGTAGCCTGCTCTAGACATGTAGACGATTGTTTACAATTACACGACAGTAGTAACTGTTAGCACTCTCTAAATAAGCCGTGCAATCTTTATGAAAACTGTTTATGGTCCAAACAATGTGTTCTTGGAATTTGTAAATCAAACGTACTATAAAGACCTAATTGTGCAGATTGACAGCTTTATGCTTGTAGCAGCAAGAAGTAAAGAAAATGTTTTAACCCTTACACCGCTAACCACGACCAGACGCTAACCACGACCAGGCTCGCATTTACACAGGCATAAAATGCACATTAGCCTCTTCCCTGTTGTATACAGTAAACCTTTTCTATAACGGCCACTGAATTGTGTTAATTATTTGGTATTTAGGGCAGGTGACCGCTTAAAGCAAGGTGAAAGTAAAACAGAACGATCCTATAGGAGCGTTCTGTTTTACTAAGCGGCCACCTACCTTTAACACAAAATACTTGATGTATTTTAGTGGTCGTTATAGAGAGGTTTTACTGTATTTATTCTAAAGTTCAATACCTACTGAGTATTCATGCACTTAATAGTTATACGTGTAATGAACTGTAGAAGGTAGAATATTGTAGTCATTTTCGAAACGAAAGAAACAGAGCAGACCCTGATCAGACGGCTCTTTCTTATAGAGAATCTGATCTGGATCTACCCTGGTTGCAAATGCGTGAACATGTTTTAGAAAGGGATTAACTCGGTGTATCATCAGTATCCAAGCGGAGTAACACCAGGACAGTGTAGAATTTAAAACGCGTGTTTCGAATTGGAAGTAGACAAAACTGTACGAGAAGCAATAAGCATGATATAAAGAGTTAAACTAGTATCCAGCATTAAGCTACCACCTCCTTTAAGGATCCAGATTTGGACCTTCATAGCTGTTACTGTTCTTACATGGCTATATTAATATCTAATTAATAATACATGTAGTTGGTATACAACAATGAAACAGTCATTAAGTGGCCGGTCGTTAAAGATTGAAGACAGAACAGACTCATTCTAACGACCGTGTTTTCATTGATCAAACTACAAGACGAATCTCTGCAATACGAAAATAAATGTTTCTAATTTCGGGATCATTGAACTGTTATCAGTGTATTCAATTAAGCCGGTTGTCCACAATTGAATAGTTCCTTTTCTCTTGAAAGATAAAATATGAAGTCAATAAAATGTTATCGACAGGTATGCGTTGTGAAAGAACCTGTCGTAACCCTTTCCCTTTAAATATTCATGTACTGAGTTATAATGACACCATGAATATCTATTACTTTTTTTGTAATCGGACATAAACAAATGCAATTTTTAACTTTGCAGACACTGTAGAATCATATCTTTACAATTCCATACGAGAGCAATTTGATCTGGGTCTACTCTGTTTTCAAAGGCGTGAAGGCATCTATATTAGGAAAGGGGTAAAGCGACCTTAAATAATTGGACACAGGAATCATAAAAAGCAGGTAGTTGATTAATGCAGGACGAAAGTAAAGTAGAAAGCTACAATGTGAACTTTCTGCATCCCAAGGCGACACTGAGTTACTCCACCAATGTATTGCAAAGATGATCACTGATGACCAACTATACACCGACTGATAACTGAAATATCAATTCATTTGTGATGGCATTCAATTAAATCAAAACCAATTAAAAAAGATAAGGTAAATGTATTTTGCCAATAAGCATATATACTGATAAAGGTGGAGAAATAAACTGATAAAGGTGGAGAAATAAAGAAACTGTTGTTGAAAATGTTAACATTTCCGCATCTTATTTGGACCTCTGAATAAACATAAATATAAAGGGAACCGTATGTCGTTTATATTCGCACTATAGTAAACCGTTTAACAGAAGTCTTAATTCTGGATTTTTGAAACATAAGGTAGCTTAATGCAGGTCAAAAGTGATACAGAAAGCTACTGAAAGATACGTCTGCCCTGCATTAAGCCACACGTTGTTTTTACAGTATCCTATGTTAATAAATCATCTGGTCTACTGTATTTGGAAAAATAACATACTCTGCGTACACTAGAATCTCTCTACAGCGCAAATGTAATATAAATCCGTTCGTCTCCGTTGGCATGCGTTTCTTGCCTGTTTCTCATTCGGCATGTGTGCTTCTTGCCAGGCAGGGTCCGTTCAGTCCGGCGGAATGTTTTGGACATGCACAAAACTCAGAACGGACTCCACCGGACAATGGCGCCCGCTGGACGTACGGTACCTATGCGCTGGCATGCGGTTTGTTCAGAATTCGTATGTTCCTTCTCCTGAACTTGCGTTCCCTGGACTTGTCCAGTTCGAATTCGTTTATACCCGGTGGACCTGATTCAGGACGGAACACTACATGTGCATGTACTGCCTAACATGCAACGGGTCAACCGGAGGTGTTCCGGACAACGTCATTCGGAGAACGTCTTGTCAGTTTCCCATGCGTTGCAATTTCGTTTTACCCGGTACGTGTCCGTTAATCGTACGGTGATGTCCGTTAATGGGCCGTTCATTTTTCTTTACATGACTGGTTATCGTGCGGTCATTGTGTGTTTCATGCGCTCCTTACACCGATCGCGAGAGCCTCGAGCAGCAGTGGGGACGACTTTCATCACAAACTTTCTGTTACATTTTTATCCGTATGCCATCCGTTTACGCTTTCCGGCAAGGAGTGACAGATACTTTTATTGGACTCCTTTCAAGCGTAGTTAATTTGCCAAACACAATATCCATGCTATAACCATACCTCTCTCTGATAGGTAAAGTTACATACAAGTTTCTTGATCCTTATCATTATCTATTAACCCATAGCCCGCCAGTCACAACCCCAGTTGCATTTGCAAACAGTGTAGATCAAAATGAGAGAGCTCCTATAGGAGTTCTCTCATTTGGGTATACACTGTTTTCAAATGCAAATGGGGTTGTGACTGGCGGGCTATGGATCTGCAGTGTTTACCTGGGAACATTCTCTATGTTTTTGCCTAGGACAATCATTCCCATATATCCTGTTTTTATTTTGAAAATATTTGCCTAGTTAATATTTAAAGACAGCGTAATAAAAACAATATGTGACAGGCTAAGGGTTAACATTCCAATGACAAGATAGCCTGCTAAACCATTGATTTCTTATAATATTCACTTACATCTGATTCGTTTAGAATGCAGCTGAACTTTGAAATCTCGAGTTTCAAGGGACCATACAAATTACTTCGTAATAACCAAAGTTAGTGTTATCCAATTTCTAATCAGGCAATGTCTCACGTTCATAGCTAATGCAGGTCTAAAGTAATGCTGAAAGCTCCTGTAGGAGCTTTCATCATTACTTTAGACCTGCATTAATCTGTCACATGTGTTTTTAGATATGCGTAGCAACACATTTTATAGCAATTTTCTACAGTAACTTTTGGAAGCACCGAATCTTTAGTTCGAGTTATCGGAGTTCGAGTTATCCGAGTTCGAGTGATCGCGATTCCACTGGATTCAGAAACTATTGACCGGGTGTCAAAGAGAGGTGCTCGATGTATCAGATGGATTCAAGTTACCGTATTTGCAAATGCTGCTCGGGTCGCCGATTTGTTTGAGAATGGCCAGACCAGTTCGATTTTCCATATATGTTAACCCTTCGCTTGCTATTCACGTCAATATACCTACCTGTAAATAGTGAAGACTCAGATGAGACAGCTCCTGCAGGAGCTGTCTCATCAGGGTCTGCACTATTTACAAGTTGATTGTACAACCAGTGCACTTCACAGCAGTGATTGCATGTAGCAAAATACTTGTACACGGTGAAGATATATGTAATTATACAACATGGCATGGGTAAAGAAGGAGAAATGTATTTTAAAATTCAGCAAGAGAACTGTATAACAGTATTATCTTATAACTTGGTCAAACCAATCCAAAGATAAGTGCAGATCCAAATCACACTGGTCCGAAAACAGCAGTTTGATCAGGATAACACAAACTGCTACCTCTTTAGTTTCGTTTAACCCATTCCCTCATAGGCTATTTTTAGATCCTACCTCTTTGAATAAATCTACCGAATATGAGCATTAATTAGAGAAAAGGGAAAATTCAGAATTGTGTAGATTTTAAACCATTGTGATAAATAGAGCAATTGCTCCATAGGAGCAAATGCTCTCTTTATCACAATGGTTTCATAAAGTGACTTTTATAGAGACGTAGAAAGGCGTATTTATAGAGGAAAGGGTTAAAGATATCAAAACGGTGCAGAACTGATTAATTCAACTTCAAAAAACAAATGAGAGGGATGTGAGGGTGTCTAAATATTAAGAGTAAATATAGGTAACCATAAACCTGAGTAACCCGAACACTCAAACAAGTACAGTAAACCCTTCTAAACCGGACTTCTAGTAAACAAGAATTCAGATACTTTTAGACAGGTGGTTGCTTATTGCAGGGTGAAACTCGTGCAGAAAGCTCCTTAGGCTACCACCTATCTGCAAGACTGATATTTATACTACAATGAACGTCCGTTTTAGAGGGGGTTTACCGTATCATTATCCGTCTTTTAGACAAGTGGCAGGGGCTTTAGATGACTTTCAACATGCATTAAGCAGTAGTGTGCCTAACTAGTTCCCAATTCTTATGCACTATATATTCGTACTAGCTAGGTTTTACGGTATTACAGAAATTACTGCTGCTTTGTCTAAACGGTGATTTACAGAAGTAGCGGATTCTAATGACGCAATGCACTTGTCTCAGCTTCAAGTACAGTCGTACATTGGGTAAGGCAAAGCCCATATCCCGCTACCAGTTACCCGACTCACATGTGCAAACAGCTTGGAGCCCAATTAGACACCTAGTAATTCGGCGTCACATCTGGATCAAAGCTGTTTGGCACTCGGTCAATAGTTTCTCAAAAGCTTGTTCGATCAAAACATATCAAAAATGCACCAGATCCAAATTTGGGTGGACACTATTTTTCCACAGTGGGATAAGTGTTAATATACGAAAACGATAGACATCGTATTTATAGCCACTTAAAGAGGAAACACAAACTTGGTTTTTTTGTGTCATTTTGTCCAATCTTTGTTATTTATTTAGATCGATTTTATCTTTATCTAGAATAGAGTAAATCACGACCTTCACAAACCACATGCCACAAAGTATGTGGGTTTAAAAGATTTATATCGTTTGGCCATAAATCATTATTATTTGTACAAGTTATCTGTTATCTGTAGTTTGCACTTATGGCAAAGAACCGTGATTATGCAGCATGGTGAGAATCAGCGTTATAGTTATATTCTATCAACACTATAGACAAGTTTGTGATGACTTTGCCCTTTCCCTTATATAAACTTGTTTTCACACATCTGCAAACAGAGTAGATCCAGATCAGACGGCTCCTATATCTGATCTGGGTCTGCTCTGTTTGCTAGTGGATTTTGATAGATGTGTTTCTTTAGTTTCTAAAATGACTACAATGTTTCACCATCCATATTTAATTTTAACTATTTTGTCCATGAATATTCTGTAGGTATTGTTTGGAATAAATTTAGAACAGGGAATGGGTTAAGCAAACAGTTTGGATCCAGACGAGACACTTAGTAGCTCGACGTCACACCAGAATACTTTGAAGAGAAATGAAACTCGTGGGAGAAATAATGACATTATGCGTATAATACAGCTGGGTGTATTTATAATGGCATATGAAAAAAAAGAAAGATTAGACCGTGACAGAAGCTGAAGAACCAAATATATATTTTAATTATTCCATAGACAAACAGAGCAGATCCTGATCAACCAGCTCCTACAGGAACCATCTTATTTCGATCTACTCTGTTTGCAAAGGCCTGAAAAGGCAACTCTTTCAGGTAAATAGTAAAAAAACAATTTCCCTATGTTCCGTCGTAGTGATTCGTTGATATAATTCGCTATTTAATTACTCATCCAGTCAAGGTATGATTTCACTGGCCTATCAGCGTCAATTAAAACTGCAGTATTAGATACTTAGGTGCGTACCTGTATGAATCACTGAAATTAAAAGAACATATCAAAACAAAGTGTAGAACTGCTATGTTGAACTATCTTAGAATAAAAAATAGCCGTAAATACCTTACTGAAGACGCTACTAAGATTCTGGTTCTTTCTTTAGTTATGTCTCATCTCGATTATTGCAATGCCATATTGTTTGGAACCGCAGATGCTGACTTAAACAAAATGCAACGTATTCAGAACAAGTGTGCCAAACTTGTCTTACTACGTGGAAAGTATGAAAGTTCCAAGGAGGCTCTCTTTGATCTTCACTGGTTACCAATCAAAGCCCGCATAAACTTTAAGATTCTGTGTTTTATGTATAATTCTCTGTAGGTAATGCCCCGGTATATCTTAGAGAACTTTTAAATAAACAAACTCCAAAGAGAGCGGGTTTGCGCTCCTCAGACACTGCAGAATTGTTATTTGTCGTTCCATTTAAAAAACGGAAAACATTTTATGACAGGAGTTTCAGTACCGTAGGACCAAATCTATGGAATAAGCTTCCGCTGACCATCAGACAATCGGCTTCCTTGGACTTGTTTAAAAAACAACTGAAAACCCACTATTTTAGAGAGTTTTACACACTGTTTTAATTTAGTGTGGTAGTATACATAACTTATATTGCTTTTACATTTTAGGTCAGGTTTTAATATTTAAGTTGTATAATATATATCTTAATTGTTCGATGTATATTTCAAAATATTGCATGTAATCTTAGAAATTATGTAGATATTTAAAGTTCTGTTTGTGTATTATGAGGTGTACCATATACATATTCAACAGAAATCTGGGTCATTTATGATATTTTAGTTATCATAAATATTTCAATTTGTGTTTATATGTTATATATTACATGTACAACGCCATTGAATATGTATCTATCATAGAAATAGGCGTTTAATCAAATAAAACAGTTTAGTTTAGTTGTTTAATTAAAACTGCAACTGTTATTTTATTATTTTAATCAACAACTGCTGCAAACGTTTTTCAACACGTCATATGATCTGTGCTAACACTTGTTGCAACGCTGAACTCATTCGTTGGCTATAAATTTCGGTTGTTTTCAAATATGTTCAGTAGTCTCCTTTTATTTAAAATCAATCACAATAGTAACAAACAGTTTGGACCCTGATGTGTGGACTCATCTGGGTCCAGACTGTTTGCAAAGGTAATCATAGATGTGATATTGGCCGTGTTAAATATTGGAGCTTTCGGAATTACTTTCGTCCTGCATTAAGCTACAATCTTTCTTAAACATCCAGAATGAGACATATTTCTGGTTGCCGCTGTAGACAGGTATTACTAGGCATTGTATATCGCTCATTTACACGTTGTAATGTTTAATTATGCCCGACCTCCTGAATATAATTTCGTCAGCGTCTTTTGAAAATGTCACAACTAAATACATGTATGTGGCCCGACTAAATGTTAACATGTTATAAAGGTATAGTGATCTCGCCTATAGATTGCTAATTTGTGAACGCTTGATTACTAATGTCACATGTGCCATATAATGGCGTCTTTTATATTCGCCGATAAAAACAACATAAACGCACATTTAAATAAATATCGTCGCTATGCAAATGTAAAACAGTAGTATAGTTTACGAGAACAAAACTTGAATTCTCAATTAATCCCGCGAGCAATGTCCGATTCGACAATGAACTTCTTTATCGTCCAAACATGGTCTGGTATAAAACTACAGACCACGAAGAAGATTACATAACTATATGATATCTATGTATAGTTTTTTTACGACATGAACGAAGCAATGATAAAAACAGAACTACAGTAAACCCTAAACACCTCTACACTGCAGCCATACAAATGAAGGCTGAGTGTAGGCCTTGAGACAGTTGGAGACTTACTGCAGTACGAACGTTATGCAGAATGTTCCTATTGGAGCTATTGCTCCTATTAGAGCTTTCTGTATGTATTACCTTCGCTCTGTATTAAACCATTCCCACTTAGGCTATTTTTATATCCAACCTCTTTGAATAAATCTACCGAAAAGGAGCATTTACTAGAGAAAGGCAAATTCTAGAATTGTGTAGTTCAGAAACCAATGTGATAAATAGAGCATTTGCTCCATAGGAGCAAATGCTTTATTTATCACAATAGTATTATGGAGGAAAGTATAAAGAACCACAGACTGTCGTATTAACAAACCATCCATTTGTAGTACTTCTACTGTTTCCTGATTTATGTCCCAATGCTTTATTCATTTGCATTTTAATTACAAGCGATAATGTCAGCCTGACGCTATCTGAAGCGAGCGTGTCAATTGAATTCCTAAGACATGTCCTCCTATCGATATTGTCATATAAATTGAGAACAATACCAAGAAATTTTGACCGAGTTCTTAATTGCCTTGACCCAATATTAATAACACGCGGAATTATTTTATGCTTTGCACTATCAGCAGCCATACGCTTTGACGCTTTTTTATACACGTAGATACGCATTGGAGCACCTTTGCAAATATGTATACTCAGGTAGGACGGCTCCATATGACCCCCAGCAGTGTCTGCAGTGTTTGGTTATGCAATAACATTGACCTGATGCTACAGTTTACGCCATGGCCAAAACGTCCATGTATTCAAACACCATTATAAAAACGTATTTCTATTTCGAACCTCAGACTCAAACTGTCTCCTAGAGGGATGGGTCGGTTGTTGCGTGTTAGAGCAGGGGTGTTCGCGAAAAAAACTTGTTTTTAATTTATTTTTTTTAGTTGGGTCAGAAAACGATCTTTTGGTATGTTTTAGATACTTATGACATGTGATTTAAAATATAATGTATTTGTAATGGATTTAATAAGTACCATTAATATATTTATACAATATGCAAGTGAAATTCTGAAATATATACAAGATATTTTATAATAAACATATCAATTTGTACAATATACAAAAGTTATTTACCATATAGATATTGAATTTTAAAATACAAATATAATATTATAAAACATATACAGTAAAACCCCTCTGAACTGGAATCTTAGTAGAGAAGATTTTAGATACGTTTGGGCAGGTGGCTTCCTAATGCAGGGGATGTCATGAAGGAAGAGCTCCTAGAGTAAATTTCTGCATGACTTTCACCCTGAATTAAGCTATCAAATGTTTCCAAGTCCGATATTTATGCTAAATTTACCGTCGGTTTAGAGAGACTTTACTGCAGATCCGATTTTAACACATAAAGATACATAATTTATATTGGATTTTCTAAGGCCTGAAACGCCATAATCTTCGTGGAAATGCCTCGTAAATATCCGTTCATGGACACACTGTTTTGTGAAAATTTGTGATTTGCACGAGCCAACTCATCATCATAATATTATGAAACCATGCACATTCAAACATTGTAGATTTTACGAGATCACTTATTTATACCGAGTCAGTTTCTTAGTTTTATGTTTCAAAGGGTCACAATTGTTTCCCAAACTTAACCCTTTCCGTCATACAGACGCATTTTCATGCCTTTGCACACACAGTAGACCTAGACCAGTCGCAGACGCGGACTTAGAGTGGGACAGAGCCTGCGTAGGCCCCCTATAAATTCCCCAAACAAACTTTTTTAGTAATATTTTAGATCTAGATCTACTAAAAATCAATAAAACATTGATTTAATCTGATTTTTGTTATAGCACACTACAGTAAAACCTCTCTATAACGGTCACTAAATTGTGTTAATTAGTTGGTATAAAGGGCAGTTGGCTGCTTAAAGCAATGTGAAAGTAAATCAGAACGCTCCCATAGGAGCATTGTTTTACTTGCCACCTTGCTTTAAGCAGCCACCTGTCTTTAACACACAATACTTGATGTAATTTAGTGGCCGTTATATAGAGGTTTCACTGTATTTATTTATGTCATAAAACATAAATATCTACGCCCCCACCTTCCAAAATAATTTCTACGCCCCCCCCCCCCCCCTCCCCCGGATCTGAAATCCTGGATCCGCACCTGAGTCGCCTCCAACAAGAGCAGAGTTGTCTGATCGGAGTCTGTTCTGTTTGCTTATGAGCTCATAATAGATTTGACAGCTTCTACAATTACCAAAACGTCATGTGCACATATACCATTAAATATAAAACCAGCTACTAAATATCCATAATGTCATTATTTCTTACATGACAATTCAACTGAGAAAGGGTTAAATTAATATTCCTGAATATGCAAATTCGTGTTGAACGTAGCTAGTCAATATGACGGCTTCTGTATTGTAGTTTCCGAGGTGATTAACATAAAAAATCCGAGATTAGTTCCCATTGATACAGTAATTAATGATATAAGGAATAAAACTATTTTACCTTGGCCTTGTTTGTTATCAGTAAGAGGATTGCAAATTCGAATATATTACTTGAAGCCATGTGGACAAAATTATCATGTGATCTGGATTAGATTCAGAATCTAGTCTTGATTTCGTTGCAAATAAATTATTAAAATCTTAACGTAGGAGATCCTTCAAAGGCTAAAGCAGCAATGCGAAAAGACAAAATTGCAGACTCAGTTTTAAAGGGGATATCCCTACATTTGACGCGTTTCATAAACACTTAAAATGTACAAAACTCATATGTTTATATGCTGAAAAGTAATATATCGCAAAAAGCCCCGTCCAATTACCGTTTATAATGACAAAACGTCCATGTGTTATCCCGGTTTTACTCCCCGATGTTTCAGTTTTATTCGGGTTGGGTTTTAGTTTCGTAACTGTTCGCCCTATTCGCGATTCTCCGACCACTTCCGAGAAAGCTATAACGTAAACAATGGAGGGATCCGGTGATCATCGGCAAAACGCGGAAGAATTTAACGGTAAAGGCCGATAATATGGTGTTGTAGAACAAAAATTATCAGTATTGATGAAATCGGTTTATTTGTATCACAGAGGCATTTTTCGATATAAGTTCAAATTGGGAACCTTCATAATAATGATATTGGCATAACAAATACCAAGTTTTATGATACTATTGAAATTATGCGATCATTGTAGGGACTTCCTCTTAACGAGTCCGTTCATGAGTAGTTGATTAAAGCGAAACACTACTCACGTCCCCCTATCACCTGCTTTAACGGTACTAAAAGCATTGAAATTCACGATTCCGAAGGACCAGAAAAACATATAACAACACGTTTAATACCGAATAGCCCAGCTTCAAGACAGATGTTCTGCCAAACCTTTATATTTACAGTAAAATCTCTCTATAACGGCCACAAAATTACATCAAGTATTTTGTGCAAAAGGCAGGTGGCTGCTTAAAGCAAGGTGAAAGTAAAACAGAACGCTCCTATAGGAGCGTTCTGTTTTAATTTCACCATGCTTTAACCCTTTCCCAGTTCTATGTTTATTCCAAATTTCAATACCTACTGCACATTTATGGACAAAATCTGTATAATGAAATATAGAAGGTGGAACATTAGAGCGATTTTAGAAACTAAAGAAACAGTTATATCAAATTCCATTAGCAAACAGAGCAGACCCTGATCAGACAGCTCCTATGGGAGCTGTCGGATCTCTGCCTACTCTGTTTGCAAATGTGTCAAAACTCGTTATAAGGAAAAGGGTTAAACAACTACCTGCCCTATATACCAACTAGTTAACACAATTTAGTGGCCGTTATAGAGAGGTTTTACTGTATTGTGTAAGAGAAGGAAACGGCTAGAGGACCGTCGCTTGATGGTATGAAAGCTTGGTAAAATACAGTTGATGTCTGTAAGCAATCCCGGAAATGCATATAACTATTTCAATAACTTTTTTTCAATCCAAATACATGTACATGTAGTTCAACAAAGATATTCACAGCGGAAGTAGATACGGTACTATAGATCATCTTGCACACAGTATCTAAGTCGTATGCACATGGCCTGATTGCCTTCGAACTTTGCTCATCTTGGTTACCAGATATGTTTTTTCTCACTTAAAAGTTACCAGTTTTACAACCCATCCCTGCATTCAGATACTTGAAAATTAACTCGTGTAACATTGGAGCCTGGTGATAGCGGTTCTATAAGCATGTCTGTCAAAGACATTCTTTTCTGTCACGCAATTGCATTCTTGAGTAACCTTCCCTTTTTGTTTGTAAGATATCATAGAAGAGGATCAATCAGGAGCTGTTTCTATTTGCACGAGGTTCGACATGAATAGTCGCTCGCAAATAGCGAAGCCAATGAAACTCCGGCAGTTTATTTTTGCCAGCACAATGAATGAAGCCACCATTACAGTAGCAACTGCATATAGTGGCCATATAACTGATAATCATAGAGGTCAAATAACTGATAAACATAGTGCTATATAACTGATAGACATATCGACCATATAACTGATAGACATAGCGGCCATATAATAACTGTTAAACATAGCGGCCATATAACTGATAAGCATAGCGGTCCATATAACAGAAAAACATGGCTGCCATATAACTGATAAACATAGCGGCCATATAACTGATAAACATGGCGGTCTATAAGATCAGGTGGTTGTTCCATGCAGGATAAATGTAGTGTAGAAAGCTCCTAAAGGATTAGGCTACCACCTATCTTAAAACTCCAGAAGTAGACTTATTGTCTGTGGTCGCTGTAGACAGCTGAGTATGAAAATGTAATTCATTACAGTACGTTACAATATTTACGTTTGCATTACCACAGGCTTTACAGTAAAACATATCTATAGTGACCACCTAAAGTTAGACCTGTGGTAGCTTAATGCAGGACGAAGGCTACGCAAAATCTCCTCTGGAGCTTTTTATATTACTTTTGTCCTGTATTAAGCAACCAACCGCTAGAATCACATGTTTATACATTATATGGTCACTAAAGACAGGATTTGCAGTATAGTATATTGTTGTATGTCTTTTTTTCTAAAATGTGTAAATTTTAGCTGTGTAATGTTGCATAGTAGTTTGTCCAATTAGTTTAGACCCGCATTAATGTAAGAAAACATTATGTATGAATATCAATTGACGGAAATTTCATAACGGAAAAAAAAGTCAAGATCGTATTTTGGAAACAGTCCGTTTTTCATACTGAGGGGGCATAACAGACAAACTTTTTGCTGGTATCGGCCATTGTCACCGATGGATTCTGCAAACAATGCAGATCCTGGCGCCAAATAGTTTTCGTCTGCGAACAATGTTGTCTGTTTCAAGTTTGGAGGGTGGACTTTCCTTCAATGTCCTCTCTAAATCATAAGTGCAGCGTCAAGCAACTCGGCTCCTGATGAGACACCAGTTTACTCGACCTTTCATCTGGATCCAAACTGCTCATTGAAGCAGCCAATGTGAGTCGCTTTCCGGGATTTCGGTGGAGATATTAACCCTTCGCTTGCTGAATTTTAAAATACATTTCTCCTTCTTTATCCATGCCCTGTTGTATAATTACATATATCTTCACTGTGTACAAGTATTTCGCTACATGCAATCACTGCTGTGGAGTGCACTGGTTGCACAATCAACTTGTAAATAATGCAGACCCTGATGAGACAGCTCCTGCAGGAGCTGTCTCATCTGGGTCTTCACTATTTACAAGTACGTATATTGACGTGAACAGCAAGCGCAGGGTTAAGATCTGTGCAAACAAAGTAGACCTAAATCAGACAGTTCTTGCAGGAGCCGTCTCATCAGGGTCTGTTCTGTGTGCTTAAGAAATTATATTATTATTATTATTATACCATATTTATATAGCGCTCTTTTCACACTGGATATGTGCGTTCAAAAGCGATTCACATGGATGCAATCACTAACCGGAACGATCCGCATGATTATCTATCCAGACAATGAAAGATGTACAATATATATGAAATCGCTAGCCGGAAGGAAATACATGATTTTCCATCCGGTCAGTGAAAGATATGCAAAAGATATACAATATATATGAAATCACTATCCGCAAGGAATAGCATAAACTGTATTAACAAACGTGATACAGACAAGTTGTTGACTGAAAGCCATGCTCATCAATATCACACATTAGAATAATCTATATTAACAAACTTGATATAGACAAGTTGACTGAAAGCCATGCTCATCAATATCATAAATTAGAATAAATGGGCTGACTGAAAATCATTCCATTTATATGACTATTGGGTCAACTGTTAGCTTGATAGGTTGGCTGAAAGCCATTCCTATCCTGAACTCAGTTGCCACTATCTGGGTCCATGCTTATAAAGCTTTTAGTTGAGTCTGAGTTTCGTTCTCAAGCTTTTGATTGGTCAGATTTGAGTTCTCAAGCTTTTGATTGGTCAGATTTGAGCCAAAGGCTCAAATCTGACCAATCAAAAACTTGAGAACGAACTCAGACTAAACTAAACGTTGTATAAGCATGGACCCTGACCATAGAGTGATTGTCTAAACCAACACTTCCCTTTTAATGTTTATTAATGAATATTCATATTTTAGTGATATATTCATGCATTAATGTTCAACAGGGAAGGGATTAATGCAACACCAGACTAATGCAGATAGCTCCTTTCTACATTCCTTTCCTGCTAGATTCATTCTCTTGCTGGATTTTAAAATGCATTTCTCCTTCTTTACCCATGTCCTGTTGTACAATTACATACATGTATATCTTCACTGTGTTCACGTATTTTGCTGTGCAATCAGTGCTGTGGAGTGCACTGGTTGCACAATCAACTTGTAAATAGTGCAGACCCTGATGAGACAGCTCCTACAGGAGCTTTCTCATCTAGGTCATCACTATCTACAGGTAGGTATATTGACGTGAATAGCAAGCGAAGGGTTAAGCTGCAAGTACCCCCTATCTTAACCCTTTACTCCATGAATATTCATGTAAGAAATAATGGCATCATGAATATTAATTAGATTACTTGTTATAATATCACATAGACACAGAATGTTTGGCCATGGCAGAAACAGCGTGATCATGTCTATATTATTTCATAAACAAACAGAGTGGACCCTGATCAGACGACTCCTATGGGTTAGCGTAGGAATGAATCGGTATAGAAGACAAGAGAGATAACAAAAACTTAACTATATAGCATTGACAGAGAAGCATTTGTCTACCCTGAACTGAACAGCGCTGGGAATGTTTAATTCCTATTCCATGTATATGATGGCGTTTTTCTATAACCACATAACGTTCGCGAACACGTTCAAGTAATTTTCGTAAAATTTTATAATTAAGAAAAAAATGATCTGATAGTGCCCAGTACTACCTCCCCTTAACCTGTAACTTTATTAACCCATTTCCTCGTATAAACGTTTTATGCCTTTGTAAACAGTGTAGATCCAGATCAGACGGCCCCTTCTGACCAGGGTCTGTTCTGATTGCTTATGACAAGATATAGATCTGATTCTATAATTTTTGTCAAAACAAACACTTCTCTTGAAAAGTTTACATTATAAAAAGTCAGCTAATAAATATGCATGATGTCACTATCTCTTACACGAATATTGAACAGATAAAGGGTTTAGATTATTCCTAAACCTCTTCATTAAATGGTTTGCGAACCTGTTTTTGAATGGCTTTGAAGCTGTTAGATAACTGAATTCACGAACACGTTCAAATCAAAATAAATTAAGTGATGGAAGTTTAACGCTTTCCCTGTTCTATGTTTTTTTTCCAACAAACATGTTAGTGAGTAATAAGCTGTTACATTGTAACCCTTTCCCTGTTCTGTATTTAGGCCAAATTTCATTACCTACTGAATATTCATGGATAAAACAGTTATAATGAAATATAGAAGGTGATACATTGCAGCCATTTTAGAAAGTAAAGAAACAGATCTATCAAATTCTATTAGCAAACAGAGCAGACCCTGATCAGACGGCTCCTCTAGGAGCCGTCTGATCTGGGTCTACTCTGTTTGCAAATGTGTGAAAACACATTTATTTTAGGGAAAAGGTAAAGTGGTGACAGAAATATGCCACCATACTATCAGGCATTAGTTATTCAAGTTCTATACTGAAATGCAATCAAAATGTCAAACAGTTTTATCCTGGTGAGACATCGAAACCATCGGCTTCTCACCAAGATTCAAACTATTACCAAACGTGATCACGAATTTGTTACCTGGACTGTATGGGGTAACATTGTTAAAATACTCACAAATTTGTCACCGGGACTATATGGGGTAGCATTGTTAACACTAATCTCAACTCTGTCAC
Organism: Azorinus chamasolen; assembly: GCA_963576725.1. NCBI lineage: Eukaryota > Metazoa > Mollusca > Bivalvia > Cardiida > Solecurtidae > Azorinus > Azorinus chamasolen. Next base: position 19,736,231 of record OY755242.1, read on the forward strand.
GTAGACTGTATGGGGTAACATTGTTAAAAATACTCACACATTTGTCAACAGGACTGTACGGGGTAACATTGTTAAAATACTCACAAATTTGTCACGTAGACTGTACGGGGTAACATTGTTAACACTAATCACAACTTTGTCACGTAGACTGTACGGGGTAACATTGTTAAAAATACTCACACATTTGTCAACAGGACTGTACGGGGTAACATTGTTAAAATAATCACAAATTTGTCAACAGGACTGTACGGGGTAACATTGTTAAAATACTCACACATTTGTCAACAGGACTGTACGGGGTAACACTGTTAAAATAATCACAAATTTGTCAACAGTAACAGGTACAATCACCCCAAAAATACCACTATGAAACCACTTGCCCTCCCAGTACTAAAGTAACTTGTACAATACTTGCCATGACATCATCCCAAGTACCACTATGAAACCACTTGCCCTCCCAGTACTAAAGTAACTCGTACAATACTTGTCATGACATCATCCCAAATACCACTATGATACCGCCTTCCCTCCCAGTACTAAAGAAACAGGTACAATGCTTATCATGACATCATCCCAAATGTATCACTATGATACCACTTGTCCTCCCAGTACCAAAGTAACAGGTACAATACTGTATACACGTATATTGTTTAACCCATACTCTGTTGAATGATTTTATAAGACTTCGTGAATATTTATTTTCATAATGGCCAATGAGCAAAGTGTTTTTGCCATTTCAGAAACTGTAGAATCAGACCTGCATTATTCCATAAGCAAACAGAAGTAGACCTTGATCAAAGGGCTCCTACAGACGTTTATATATAGATATGAAGTAAAGGGTTAACTCTTTCGATACCATGTACTGTCGGGAGTCCAATGTGTCTTTTTGTACATTTTCGTTTTTTAATTCTACATGTGTTTTCAAAGTTCATAATCTCAGTATCAAACAGGTTGGATCCTGATAAGACGATGGATTGCGTACGTGTGTGCGGTCGGGCGCGCTAAGGGCAGGCGGGCGGGCGGGTTCCGGGCGGTCGGGCGGGCGGGCGGGCGTGCAGGCACATGCGTGCGTGCGTGCGTGTGTGTGTGTGTGACAGAGAGAGAGAGAGAGAGAGGTAGAGAGAGGAGAGAGAGGGGAGCGTGCGTGCGTGCGACGAATGTGTGCATGCGCACGTCAGTGTGTCTGAGTAACTCTAGGTTTGTATGTTTGAGTTCAGCATTTAAAGTTTCAGTTTTGTGACCTCTCTCCGTCCGTCGTCCGGCGTCCGTCCACATTTTCAAACGACATCTCCTCTGAAATTCAACCAGACTTTGTCAGAAGCATCAGTAGTTGAGGGAATGAAATGTTGTTCAAAGTTTTTGGCTAGAGTTATTTCCCTTGCTTTGGGACCAGTTTTTCTGACATAACCGTATAGATCACTTTTAATTAATAGGAAAATCTTTAAAATTCTCCTTCTCTTAAGCTAAAATGCCCAGACCTTTGATATTTGATATGTATCATTTTATAATGGTCCTCTGTCAAGATTGTTTAAATTTTGACCCCTGGCTAAAAATGGCCCCGCCCAGGGGTTTATCAGTTTTACATAGGAAAATCTTTAAAAATATTCTTCTCTGAAATTAAGATGTCCAGACCTTTGATATTTGGTATGCGTCAATATCTAATGGTCCTCTAAATCATTACTCCCGTGCCAAAAATGGCCCCGCCCAGAGGCTTGTCAGTTTTTCATACGAAAATCTTTAAAACTCCTCTTATCTGAAACTAAAATGCGCAGACCTTTGCTATTTGTTATATACATGTATCATTATTTAATAGTCCTCTACCAAGATTTTTCAAAGTATGATCCCCAGGCCAAAATAGCACCACCCCGGGGATTTTCATTTTTACATATAGACTTATATACGAAAACCTTTAAAAATCTTCTATTCTGAAACCATAAGGCCAATACCTTTAATATATGACGCACAGCTTAACCATATAGTCCTCTACCGAGATTGTTCAAATTATGACCCTTTGGTAAAAAATGGCTCCGCCCGGGCATGTTAATTCTTCATAGACTTACTTAAGAAAGCCCTTAAAAATAATATTTCCTAAAACCATAAGGCCCATACCTTCCATATTTGGTATGTAGCTTTGCCTTGTGGTCCTCTGCCAAGAATGTTCAACTTACAATCCCGGGCGAAACTTGGCCCGCCCTGGGGCTTATCAGTTTTTCATGGGGATCTTTGGTTAATGGCATGCAGCTCTGCCTTATGGTTCGCTACCAATGTTGTACAAATGATGACTTTGGGGTTAAAAAATGGCCCCATCCCGGGGGTTATCTCAGGTGGGCGCTTCAGGGCCTCATGACCCTCTTGTTTAAATTTCTTCTTCATAACCAGGATGCAAAAATATATTTACAAGGGAAGTTACTCAGTCGTGCATACGTGAATTGGATTAGTATACTGGGACTACGGTGCTACATACGTATATTGGCTTAGTACTGGGATTACAGTGCTACATACGTGAATTGGATTAGAACTGGGACTACAGCGCTATATGCGTGACTTGGATTAGTACTGGGATTACAGTGCTACATGCGTGAATTGGATTAGAACTGGGACTACAGCGCTATATGCGTGACTTGGATTAGTACTGGGATTACAGTGCTACATGCGTGAATTGGATTAGAACTGGGACTACAGCGCTATATGCGTGACTTGGATTAGAACTGGGACTACGGTGCTACATACGTTAATGCTATTCATTAAATCCTGTAATCTAAATGCCTCAAATTCTACATTGTTTCGTAAGCTCTATTTTTGCTGTACAGTTTCTATATTTATAGTATAGCATGGCAATTCCCATTGTAACGAATATATTTACCATAAGTTCGTATTACACATACCTATGCCAAATTGGTCAGTATCGATTTTCTCTTTAACCCTTTGAATGTGGGAAATGAATCTCCAGATATTTGCAAACAGTGTAGACCATGATCATGGGGCTCCTTTAATAGACTTCTGAACAGGGTCTATACTGTTTGCTGTTCACAACACCCACAAGCAGTATAGTGTACCCAATAGCTAAACGCTGGTGAGTCATTCTAATTTGACTATTAAACACGTAGCTCTTTGTGTACAGAAAATTTTATTACTAATATATTGCCAGAGGTTTGACTTCAAATCATCCAGAACCTAATTGCCTACCGAGTGTGGCGTGTTGAAAGTTCACTGCCCTTTGCAAATACTTGCGAAAACGAAAGTAGAGCGAAAATACTAAATGCAGTTAAGAGAATACTCGTATGGCGAACGGTGACTTAGATGGTGAATCTTGTTCGTATGGTAAAGACCTGGGTTGCGACGGATCTTGTGTGGATCTGGATGATAGATATGATAGTGCACAGTGTTCGGATATATGCTCAAAATACCACTGTATATGTAATGGTGAGAAAAACATTAGTCTGGATACTCTTCTAAAAGATGTGTTCTTCGGCGATGAACAAGACGGAGATGAAGAAATAAATACAAGTAGTATCTCTGATGCACTGAACTTATCTCCATATGCTATCAGTTCAGCTTCAGAGGATGTCAATGGCTTATCAGTTTACCTAAATGGTGTAAGTAATGGTTCTAAACGAAGGAAGGAAGAGTATATAAAATCATCACCCTCTACTGCTAGTTACTGGAGAATTATTTTGGAACCTGACAAAGATGGTGATAATTTAATTTTCGTATCAATTATACTTGGTATGCCAGGCCTTTGCAAAAAGTTCCTTGATTTGATTCCAAACCAGGATGTTATACAAAAACGAGCGAACAACATGTTCCAAACTGCACTCCATCTTGCTGTGCTTACAGACAATGCATTACTTGCAAGACGGATTCTTGTAGCAGGAGTTGAACTTGACAGACAAGATAAACACGGAAACACGGCTCTTCACATAGCTTGTAAAAGGATGAATAGTGCAGTCGCTAGCGAGCTGCTTAAACCTGTGACCTCATCCGAAGCGAAACAAAATGCTTATAGAATATATTATCCGAAAGTACCTCAGAATTTGGAAATACGAAACTACGAAGGCCAGACTTGTTTTATGATTGCAGCCATCAATGGCGATACAGCCATGATGGATTTATTGGTTTCAAAACACGCCAACATTAACGTAAAAGATATCAAAAGTGGTATGACATGTCTGCATATACTGACTGAGATGGGAAATGTAACTACAGTAAGACATCTTCTAGCTATGAAAAATGTTGACATAAATGCCAAAACATACTCGTCTTTTACCGCTCTTGATATCGCAAACATACGGGGACAAAGCAAAATCGCATATTTGTTGCTATGCGCAGGTGCAACTCCGAAACTTCGGCCAAAGGATTCTACCGACTTCCTGGCTGAATCTGATTCGGATGAAAATGATGACTGATCTGCAACTAAATCATTTTATTCCTAATTTTGTTCTGTAGTTTATCATCATTATATTTATATCTCTTCCGAAAGTATCGCTTTGTCTCGTGAAATATTCATACAACACATATCTACAGCATGGATATCAATGTGTTCATTTATTTTGTAATGGCATATGTTCACAGGATTTTTACCATTACAAATAAAAACAGTATGATCACCAATCAGGTCTGTACATTTTACCTTAGAAAATAGAGCAGACCCTGACATCTCCTACAGGAGCGGGCTTATACTGATATACAGTAAAACCTCTCTACAATGGCCACTAAATTACATCAAGTATTTTGTGTTAAAGGCAGGTGGTTGCTTACTAATATACCAACTAATTAACACAACGAAGCTCGTGTTTAAAAAATATTTAAGACTTAACCCTTTCATACAAACAGCTTATCACACTTTAGAAAACGTAGTAGACCCAGATCAGATGAGAGTCATCTAAACTGGGTCTGCTCTGTTTGCTTATGTGCACATATGCCATTATAAAATTTCAATCAATACATATTCATGATGTCATTATTTCTTATATGAAAATTCAACAGGAATGAGTTAACTCCTGTGAGTGTATATGTATGTATTGCACTGTAGTTAAACTGACATTTGACAGGTAGATATAGCGATACCCTTACAGGTAGATACAGCGATAGATATTCAGACATCCAATATCTATCGGTTTGTAAAGCTGAAAAACGCCCCGTTAACACCATTGTAATAACTTTAACTCATTACCTCATATGCTATTTTGAGATACAACCTCTTTGAATGAATCTACCGAAAAGGAGCATTAACTAGAGAAAAGGAAACTTTTGTAGTTTGAAACCATTGTGATTTATCACAATGGTTTCACAAAGTGACGTTTACAGAGTCGTCAATATGAGGGAACGGGTTAAACATTTTCATCATATAAACGTATTTTCTTGAATTTGCAAGCAGAGTATACCCAGATCAGGCGGCTCCCGTAGGAACCGTCTGTTCAGGAAACCTCTCTATAACAGTCACTAAATTACATCAATTATTCTGTGTTTGAGGCAGGTGGTTGCTTAAAGCAAGGTGAAAGTAAAACAGAACGATCCTATAGGAGCGTTCTGTTTTACTTTCTCCTTGCTTTAAGCAGCCACCTGCCTTAATATACCAACTAATTAACACAATTTAGTGGCCGTTATAGAGAGGTTTTACTGTATATAGGTTTGGTTGCAGATTATGTCAATGTAAAAATAACATGGGTTCATGTACCATTATAACATTCATTAAATAAGTATTCATTATGCTGTTATATTTTACATGACTAATGAAAAGCGCTTTGTTACATGCTTATACTATGTGGGTAACTGAAACGGTTGTGCTCGCTGTAATTTGACAATGAGAAATAACAGATAAATAACTGAAAACTACATTGATGCAAAACTACTTGCAAAAATACTTTCAATTTTCCTGGTATGCCGTTCATATCAATTCTTAGCCTGTCCGTCCATTGATTTAACTGTTGACTCAGTTTTATTTTATTTGTCGCCCTTTTCTTCTCCCCTTTACATCTCTATCTATCTACTTTCCTCTGTTATTGCACCAGCATTTCTATTCGCACTGTTTAAGCCATTGTAAACCCATGGACATGTAAACTGTAGGGGGAGGGTCGTTTACTAATGTTGAGAGAACTTGTGGCCCGATCCCGTTTCTATGTATAATTAGAAATAAAATATGTTTAAACTAACAAGGAGAAGGTTAAACTAGACTGATATAATAACATATAAAGCCGTTATACATAGGTATGCACTATTTGCCTAAGTTTACCCTTTCCTTCATATAAACATGTTTTCACGCATTTGCAAACAGAGTAGACCCGGATGAGACGGCTCCTAGAGGAACCGTCTGATCAGGGTCTGCTCTGTTTGCTAATAGAACTTGAAATACCTGGTTATTTGCTTCCTAAAATGCCTACAATGCTCCACCTTCCATAGTTCTTTATAACTATTTTGCTAATGAATACTCAGTAGGTATTGAAATTTGGCTTATATACAGAACAGGGAAAGGGTTAATTCTGAATTCATAGGGTAAGTAAGATATGCACTACTGCCACTTCACAAAGGAAATGAGACAGGTTTCTGTAAACCTTTACCTCGTAATAGAGTATTCTTATAAGAAATAAGGACATCTTGTAATAAACCATTTATAAACTGATTTTTATAATGATATGTGAATATTAGCCACATCCGAAAATGATGAATCAGACCAATATAATCCCATAAACAAACAGAATAGTCCTAATCTTGGTCTACTCTTTTAGCGAAAACATCAAAACATGTCTCTATCAGGTAAAGGTCAATATACTTTCGTACTTGCAATCCGTATACATGTAATTCTAAGAACAAGCGGTAGTTTCTTTTTCTACTTATATATCTACCTGGAACATGTCCAACTTCATCGTTGTACATTTATCATATAGGTGTTGTACTTGTTTGTGTGTGGGTTAACATCGCTTTAGCCCTTATAATGCGAGACACGAGTCACTAATGTCCTTTGCAAGTAGTGTAGACCTAGATTAGAGGAGTGTTAAAGGAGCCCGCTCATTTGGGTCTGCATTGTTTGTCATGTTCCACTTTTGTTCAGAAGAATTCCTGAATATTCACCAAGCTTGACCTGTTTGGTAAATCGAATAGTTCATTTGAAAATTCAGCGTTGTAAGGGTTGACAATATTTCAGTCTTATCGAGACGTCCATCTAATTACAGGTGGAGGAAGGAAGACCCCTGGGGTTTTAAAGTGTACAGAACAAATTGAGTTATACCACAGGCGTACCACAAGCCAATATTGTTGTTGTTGTTGTTTTTCACCATAACAAACTCATGTTTACTGGATATCATACAACACATGCAAGCTAATAAGACAATATTCCGTTCTGTTCAGACAATAGTTTGTGTTCTGTAACATTATTAAAAGTATTAACCCTTTGCTACATGGGTGTTCATGTAAGAAATAATGTATGTATTGATTTGAATTATCTTAATATGTATGATGACATAAGAACAAGAATGATTTGGGCACTGGTTAAACGTAAATAACAAAATCCATTTAACAAAGCAGTCCCTGATCTGACGGCTCTATCGGAGCCGTCAAATATGGGTTTAACCCTTTCCTTCATAGGCTATTTTGAGACCCAACCCCTTTGAATGAATCTACCCAAAGGAGCATTTACTAGAGAAAAGTAAAACTTTTAGAATTTTGTATTTTTAAACCATTGTGTTAAATAGAGCATTTGCTCCTATTGGAGCAAATGCTCTATTTATCACAATGGTTTCAAAAAGTAACTTTTACAGAGGCGTAGAAAGGCGTATTTATGGAGGAAAGGGTTAATATGTTTATATAGTTGTTAAAGGTCGTATTTATTTGAATAACTGATTAACCTTATTGAACTCGTGTGCAATGTGTGTATAACCCTTTCCCTGATACATCAAATTTCAACACCTACTGAACATTCATGGACAAAATAGTTGAAAAATGGAACCTAAAGAAACAAAACTATCAATTTCCATTAGCAAACAGAGCAGTCTCTGATCCTATATGAGCCGTTTGATCTGGGTCTACTCTGTTCGCAAATGCGTGAAAACACGTTTATATGAAGGGAAAGGGCAGTACGTGAAGCGTGTTTAAGTTAACCCCTTACCTCACGAATATACATGTATATGTACTAATAAACAATGGTTGCATGAGCTGAGTTTTTTATGATAGAATTTTGACCATAAGCTGTAAAAGCATGTCTGTACAAATTCATAATCATAGTTGAAACAGAGCAGACCATTATCAGACGGCTCTCTGGGTCTACTATGTTCGCAATATATGATGTTAAAGTGCGCATCGTCTCTCTTAATACTGGCTGTTCACTTTTTTTTATAAACGAATGTTACTCTTTAGCCACCAAACGGAACGATTTAAGGAAACCTTTTGCAGGCAGTTTTGATCCAGATGAGACGATGAGCAACTCGGTATCTCATCTGGGTCCCTGTTTATAAAGCTTTTTAGTTGAGTCTGAGTTCGTTCTCAAGCTTTTGATTGGTCAGATTTGAGTTCTAAAGCTTTTGATTGGTCAGATTTGAGCCTAAGGCTCAAATCTGACCAATCAAAAACTTGAGAACGAACTCAGACTCAACTAAAAGTTTTATAAGCATGGACCCAGGATTCAACCTGTTTGTTATTATGGGTAATATTCTTTTAAGTAAATGGTAGATCAGTTAAACAAACGCACATTATAGCAGACGACAATATATGACAAAACTGGGTTAAATCGTCTCCAGCTATTTGAAAACCGCTTGAGTCCAGACGAGACGCCGACACTCGATCGATATAGCAAGTACAAGTAGTAGCCTAGCCAAAATTGTATCAGATCCCATTTGTTTTACATTGTACATGTATGGGTTAATAGATGACCATAAATAAGTAAATATTTATCACCGGTACTTGGGGCATGTTGTACATAACTATTTAGTTATTCTAATACATACGTCTGAGAGACAGAGACTAATTAAACACTTTACCTAATTAATATTCACGCAAGGTCACATCCATAATGAATATTACTGAACTGTATTAGAAAATGTAAAAGAGGACATGTAATGCCATAGCAAATTGATGAGAAGGATCTAGAACAGAGCAGACATCATAGCCAGATCAGACAGATCTGTAACAGAACAGACAGGGCAAACCCAGATCAGATATGACAGATCTGTATCAGAGCAGACAGGACAAACCCAGATCAGATCAGACAGATCTGTAACAGAATAGACAGGGCAAACCCAGATCAGATCTGACAGATCTGTATCAGAGCAGACATGACAAACCCAGATCAGATCAGACAGATCTGTAACAGAACAGTCAGGGCAAACCCAGACAAGATCTGACAGATTTGTAACAGAGCATGCCTAGATCAGACAGATCTGTAACAGAACAGACAGTGAAAACCCAGATCAGACCTGACAGATCTGTAACAGAGCAGACAGGGCAAACCCGAATCAGATCTGACAGATCTGTAACAGAGCATTCCTAGATCAGACAGATCTGTAACAGAGCAGACGGAACACACCCAGATCAGACAGATCTGTAACAGAGCAGACGGAACATACACAGATCAGACGGATCTGTAACACAGCAGGCGGAACATACCCAGATCAGACAGATCTGTAACAGCAGACGGAACACACCCAGATCAGACATCTGTAACACAACAGACGGAACATACCCAGATCAGACAGATCTGTAACAGAGCAGATCTGTATACCTACCATTGATCATTCCTGGATTATCATGTCTCCCAATTTAACCATTGTCCTGTTGAATATTCATGTAAGAAATAATGACATCATGAATATTTATTAGCATATTATACATAGAGTTCTTGTAATTGGCTGAAACTTTAGAGTCAGATCTACAGCAGAGCAGATCCTGATCAGTGACCAGGGTCTTCTCTGTTTGCAAAGGCTAGAACATGTTTATAACGAGAGAAAGTGTTAATTAACTTGCCGTCTGCTAAAACAGAAAAAACGAACTAAGTACGTGTATGCCTATACTAGGTGAATGCAGATTACATGTAGAGCTATAACAAAGACAATAGCCCTGTCCTGCATTTTTGAAATATTTGAAGATCATTCGGAAATAACAATGAATGTTTTCACAATTGTGGTTAATGTTTTGGGGTTACTTGGTTCTTCTATGTGCCCACGTTGACCCTTTATTCCACAAAGGCACCTTTTGGCACATTTGCAAACATAATATACTTCAATGAGACAGGATTTGTCTGATCAGGGTCTGCTCTGTTTGCTCATGAAATAACATAGGTCTAATTTTACAGTTTATGCCATGGTAATAAAGCTCTTGTTCATCATGCAATTTTAAATGTTCAGCTAATTAACCCTTCGCTTGCTATTCACGTCAATATACCTACCTGTAAATAGTGAAGACCCAGATGAGACAGCTCCTGCAGGAGCTGTCTCATCAGGGTCTGCACTATTTACAAGTTGATTGTGCAACCAGTGCACTCCACAGCAGTGATTGCACAGAGAAATACTTCTACACAGTGCATATATATGTAATTATACAACAGGGCATGGGTAAAGAAAGAGACATGTATCTTAAAATTCGACAAGAGAAGGCTTAATACTCATGCATAGTCATTATTTCTGACGTGAATATTCACGGAGTAAATGATTAAAACATTGATCAATGCATGCTTGTGTTTTTTCCAAGAAGCTATCACATTATCCTGATACCGGGTTTGCAGGGTTGTTGTAACTGGCTGAAACTGTAGAGTCTGATCTACAGCAGAGCAGATCCTGATCAGTGACCAGGGTCTTCTCTGCGAGCAAAGGTGAGAAAACGTTTATAACGAGAGAAAGGGTTGATTAAATTGTCGTATGCAAAAACAAAAACCGAACTAAGTGTATGCACGTCTATACTAGTGCATGCATTCCTATGCCAAGTGCATGCAGATACTAAGTGCATGCATGTCTATACTAGTGCATGCATTCCTATACCAAGTGCATGCAGATACTAAGTGCATGCATGTCTATACTAATTGCATGCAGATACTAAGTGCATGCATGTCTATACTAAGTGCATGCAGATACTAAGTGCATGCATGTCTGTACTAAGTGCGTGTATGTCTATACTAAGTGCATGCATTTCTATACTAAGTGCATGTATGTCTATACCAAGTGCATGCATGTCTGTACTAAGTGCATGCATGTCTATACTAAGTGCATGTATGTCTATACCAAGTGCATGCATGTCTATACTAAGTGAATGCATTTCTATACTAAGTGCGTATATGTCTATACTAAGTGCATGCATGTCTATACTAGTGCATGCATTTCTATACTAAGTGCATGCATGTCTATACTAAGTGCATGCATGTCTATACTAAGTGCGTATATGTCTATACTAAGTGCATGCATGCAGATACTAAGTGCATGCATGTCTATACTAGTGCATGCATGTCTATACCAAGTGCATGCAGATACTAAGTGCATGCATGTTTATACTAAGTGAATGCATGTCTATACCAAGTGCATGCAGATACCAAGTGCATGCATGTCTATACTAAGTGCGTGCATGTCTATACTAAGTGCATGTATGTCTATACTAAGTGCATGCATGTCTGTACTAAGTGCATGCATGTCTATACTAAGTGAATGCATGTCTATACTAAGTGCATGTATGTCTATACTAAGTGCATGCATGTCTGTACTAAGTGCATGCATGTCTATACTAAGTGAATGCATGTCTATACTAAGTGAATGTATGTCTATACTAAGTGCGTGTATGTCTATACCAAGTGCATGCATGTCTATACTAAGTGCATGCATGTCTATACTAAGTGAATGCATGTCTATACTAAGTGCATGTATGTCTATACTAGTGCATGCATGTCTATACTAACTGCATGCATGTCTATACTAAGTGAATGCATGTCTATACTAAGTGCGTATATGTCTATACTAAGTGCATGCATGTCTATACTAAGTGCGTGTATGGCTATACTAAGTGCATGCATGTCTTTACTAAGTGAATGCAGATATTAGATGCATGTAGCGTTATGATAAAGACATTATTCCCTTTCCTGCATTTTTGAAATATTTTAAGATCATAAGGAAATAATAATGAATGTTTAAACACTTGTGACTAATGCTTTGGGGTTACTTGGTTCTTTTACGCGCCTACATTAACCTTTTACTCCACAGAGATACCTTTTGGCATGTTTTTAAACATAATATACTCAGACCAGACAAGATTAGTCTGATCAGGGTCTGCTCTGTTTGCTCATGAAATAACATTATAAATTTACAGCTAATTAATATTCATACAGTCATTGTTTCTGACATGAATATTCATGGAGTAAAGGATTAAAACATTGATCAATGCATGTTTGTATTTTTTATCAACAAGCTATCACATTATCCTGATACCGGGCTAGCAGGGCCTACACAATGATCAATAAAACAGTAACCCCTCTCTAACATTCTAATAAATATCAGTACCAGTCTGCACGGCACGTGGCAGCTTAACTCACTCCCTTTACTTTAAACCCAACCTCTTTGAATAAATATACCGAAAAGGAGCATTAACTAGAGAAAAGGAAACTTTTAGATTTTTGTAGTTTGAAACAATTGTGATAAATAGAGCATTTGCTCCTATAGGAATGGTTTCAACAGGTGACTTTTACAGAGGCATAAAAGGGCGTATTTATGGAGGAAAGGGTTAAACAATCAAACCAACCTCTTTGAATAAATCTACCGAAAAGAGGTCTTTACTAGAGAAAATGATTTTTCAGAAGTTTGTAGTTTGAAGTTTGTAGGAGCAAATGCTCTATTTATCACAATGGTTTTAAAAACGACTTTTACAAAAGCGTCAAAACACGTCAGTAAGGGTGTTGCTAAATTTAACTATTTTAAGGACAGAGAAGCCGTCAGGCGCTGTAGAACTAATTCGAAGGATACTGACTTCTACATTAACGAACAATTTCCAAAAGACATTGCAGACAGGCGCAAGAGACTCTATCCGGAACTGAAAGCGGCGAAAAAAGCTGGCCGTAAGGCTTGGATTAGCTATGACAAGCTCCATGTCGAGGAGAAGCCGAGTAATGATAGTGAATAGGGGCGTGGACAGGATGAACTTAATGTTTATGTGTGGAATTGTAATGGTTTGACATCGACAAAGTTAGATTCTCAAGAATTTTGCTCTATTTTCAATAATCATGATATTATTTTCCTACTGGAGTCATGGACTGGTGAGGATAGTAATGTAGAAGTTCTTGGTTTTAATGTATTTAATTATTATAGAATGTTTCAGAACAGAAAAGCGAAACGTAAAAGTATATGTGAGGAATGAAATAGCCCAAGGGTTAATGTAATAAAAGTTCACCATGATACGATTATTTGGCTCAAGCTTGATAAAGATTTCTTCAAGTTCAATACTGATCTTTATTTATATGGTGCATACATCTTGGGTGCCTATTCGACACAATGGTGATACAGACACCTGCTAAGTAATATATATTTTCTATCTAAAACTACGTAGTTATCTAGGGTTTTTTTATAGAACACCGTAAGGTCTATTATTGAATTTATAAGTAACTATGGGCTGAACTTATGGATTAAAAGGAACACGTCGTGTTTATCTGTTACAAAGCTTAATTTTCAAATGGATTTTTTCCAAATTTCAAACAGATCAACCTTAGATCACCTTTGCTGTCAGTGATTATTCATAAGGCCATGCAACATTGAATAACGTTCAAGCGAGAACGGGTTAATCGATATGATATACATGTACTGTAATTGATAGGTATATGTTACTATTGCAACTGATCTAAAATTAGATATAGTGTGGTTTCCCATCGTAGTTCATTTAAACTAAATAGGTGTCTGCACAGACAAAATGGCATCTTCTTCAATTGTTGGTTATTCATAAACCCTTTACGTGTTTTCACGCATTTGCAAACAGAGCAGACCCAGATCAGACGGCTCATGTAATTTGAAAAAAATTGTTTCTTTACTTTCTTAAATGGCTACAACATTCTACCTTCCATATTTCATTTTTACTATTTTTTCCATGAATATTTACAGTGCTCCCTCCCTATAACGGCCCTCTTAATAACGATTCCCTCCTTACAACAACGCATGTCACTGTTTCCGAAACAACAAGGCCCCAGAAAACAACCTTTGTCCATCGTATTTTCTTTATGCCTCTATCAAACCCTATGTTGTGACCACTTTTTAGAATCGTCACTTTGTGGCGATTCTAAAGAGTGGTCACAACATAGGGATTGGTTGAGGCATAATGGTTTTAGTTCTCGAAATACACCTTATCTGGGGATCTGCAAACGATCTCATTATGTTTGATTTTCCCTCCCTATAGCAACTCCCTCTGAACAATACATACAATATTCGTATCCCAAAGGGTGTCGTTGTAGAGAGGGAGCACTGTAGTAGGTATTTAAATTTTGGAATATAAACAGAACTACAAAAGTGTTAATAGGATGCCAAACAAGTTGAATCCTTATCGCTAATCTATTCACCGTCTAAGCTTGATCAAGAATGCTTATTTGTGTTATCAGGAATTCGGGGATTGTGAAACAGCGAACCCTTTACGCGAATATTGTCCACGCCTTTATAAACATGGTAGACCCAGATCGGACGGGTGCTATATTAGCCGTTTGATCAGGGTCTGCTCAGTTTGCCAATGAATTTATAATATACACTAAAACCTCTCTATAATGGCCACTAGCTTATGTTAATTAGTTGGTGTTTAGAGCAGGTAGCTGCTTAAAGCAAGGTGAAAGTAAAACAGAACGCTCCTATAGGAGCGTTCTGGTTTACTTTCACATTGCTTTAAGCAGCCACCTGCCTTTAACACAATTTACTTGATGTAATATAGTGGCCGTTATAGAGAGGTTTTACTGTACATGACTCAACCGTTACATTGTTAAAATAATCACAAATTTGTCAACAGGACTGTACGGGGTAACATTGTTAAAATAATCAAAAATGTGTCAACAGTAACAGGTACAATCACCCCAAAAATACCACTATGAAACCACTTGCTCTCCCAGTACTAAAGTAACTTGTACAATACTTGCCATGACATCATCCCAAGTACCACTATGAAATCACTTGCCCTCCCAGTACTAAAGTAACTCGAACAATACTTGTCAATACAATACTTTTCATGACATCATCCCAAATACCACTATGATACCGCTTTCCCTCCCAGTACTAAAGAAACAGGTACAATGCTTATCATGACGTCATCCAAAATGTATCACTATGATACCACTTGTCCTCCCAGTACCAAAGTAACAGGTACAATACTGTATACACGTATATTGCTTAACCCATACTCTGTTGAATGATTTTATAAGACTTCGTGAATATTTATTTTCATAATGGCCGATGAACAAAGTGTTTTTGCCATTTCAGAAACTGTAGAATCATACCTGCATTATTCCATAAGCAAACAGGTGTAGACCTTGATCAAAGGGCTCCTACAGACGTTTATATATAGATATAAAGTAAAGGGTTAACTCTTTCGATACCATGTACTGTCGGGAGTCCAATCTGTCTTTTTGTACATTTTCGTTTTTTAATTCTACATGTGTTTTCAAAGTTCATAATCTCAGTATCAAACAGGTTGGATCCTGGTAAGACGATGGGTTACTCATGTGATAGGTTACTCGTTGTCTAATCTAGATCCTCAGTATCGAACAGTTTGGATCCTGATAAGACGATCGATTGCGTACGTGTGTGCGGTCGGGCGGGCTAAGGGCGGGCGTGTGGGCGGGTGGGTGGGCGGGTTCCGGGCGGGCGGGCGGACGTGCAGGCACATGTGTGCGTGCGTGCGTGTGTGCGTGTGTGTGAGAGAGAGAGAGAGGGGCAGAGAGAGGAGAAAGAGGGGGAGCGTGCGTGAGTGCGACGAATGTGTGCATGACTACGTCAGTGTTTCTATGTATGTTTGGGTTCAGCATTTAAAGTTTCAGTTTTGTGATCTCTCTCCGTCCGTCGTCCGGCGTCCGTCCACATTTTCAAACGACATCTCCTCTGAAATTCAACCAGACTTTGTCAGAAGCATCAGTAGTTGAGGGAACGAAATGTTGTTCAAAGTTTTTGGCTAGAGTTATTCAGTTTTCTGACATAACCGTATAGATCACTTTTAATTAATAGGAAAATATTTAAAATTCTCCTTCTCTTAAGCTAAAATGCCCAGACCTTTGATATTTGATATATATCATTATATAATGGTCCTCTTTCAAGATTGTTTAAATTTTGATCCCTGGCCAAAAAATGGCCCCGTCCAGGGGTTTATCAGTTTTACATAGGAAAATCTTTAAAAATATTCTTCTCTGAATTTAAGATATCCAGACCTTTGATATTTGGTATGCGTCAATATCTAATGGTCCTCTACATCATTACTCCCGTGCCAAAAATAGCCCCGCCCAGAGGCTTATCAGTTTTTCATACGAAAATCTTTGCTATTTGGTATATACATGTATCATTATTTAATAGTCCTCTACCAAGATTTTTCAAAGTATGATCCCCAGGCCAAAATAGCACCACCCGGGGATTTTCATTTTTCCATATAGACTTATATACGAAAACCTTTAAAAATCTTCTATTCTAAAACCATAAGGCCAATACCTTTAATATATGACGTACAGATAAACCATATAGTCCTCTACCGAGATTGTTCAAATTATGACCCTTTGGTAAAACATGGCTCCGCCCGGGCATGTTAATTCTTCATAGACTTACTTAAGAAAGCCCTTAAAAATAATCTTTCCTAAAACCATAAGGCCCATACCTTCCATATTTGGTATGTAGCTTTGCCTTGTGGTCCTCTGCCAAGAATGTTCAACTTACAATCCCGGGCGAAACTTGGCCCGCCCTGGGGCTTATCAGTTTTTCATGGGGATCGTTAGTTAATGGCATACAGCTCTGCCTTATGGTTCGCTACCAATGTTGTACAAATGATGACTTTGGGGTACAAAATGGCCCCATCCCGGGGGATATCTCAGGTGGGCGCTTCAGGGCCTCATGGCCCTCTTGTTTAAATTTCTTCTTCATAACCAGGATGCAAAAATATATTTACAAGGGAAGTTACTCAGTCGTGCATACGTGAATTGGATTAGTACCGGGACTACGGTGCTACATACGTATATTGGATTAGTACTGGGATTACAATGCTATATACGTGAATTGGATTAGAACTGGGACTACAGTGCTACATACGTTAATGCTATTCATTAAATCCTGTAATCTAAATGCCTCAAATTCTACATTGTTTCGTAAGCTCTATTTTTGCTACAGTTTCTATATATATAGTATAGCATGGCAATTCCCATTGTAACGAATACATTTACCATAAGTTCGTATTCCACATACCTATGCCATATTGGTCAGTATCAATTTTCTCTTTAACCCTTTGAATGTGGGAAATGAATCTCCAGATATTTGCAAACAGTGTAGACCATGACCATGATGCTCCTTTAATAGCATTCTGATCAGGGTCTATACTGTTTGCCGTTCACAACGCCCTCCAGTTGTTTAGTGTACCCAATAGCTAAACGCTGGTGAGTCATTCTACTCTGACTATTTAGCATGTACAAGGTTAAACAATTAGCTCTTTGTGTACAGAAGATTGTATTACAAATATTGGCATAGGTGTGATTTCAAATCAACGAAAACCTAATTGCTTACCGAGTGTGGTGTGTTGATAGTTCACTGCCCTCAAATACTTGCAAAAAACGAAAGTAGAGCGAAAATACTAAATGCAGTTAAGAGAGTACTCGTATGGCGAACGGTGACTTAGATGGTCAATCTTGTTCGTATGGGAAAGTCCTGGGTTGCGACGGATCTTGTGTGTATCTGAATGATAGATATGATAGAGCACAGTGTTCGGATATATGCTCAAAATACCTCTGTATATGTAATGGTGATAAAAACATTAGTCTGGATACTTTTCTTAAAGATGTGTTCTTCGGTGATGAACAAGACGGAGATGAAGAAATAAATACAAGTAGTACCTCTGGTGCACTAAACTTATCTCCACATGCTATCAGTTCAGCTTCAGAGGATGTCAATGATTTATCAATTTACCTAAATGGTGTAAGTAATGGTTCTAAACGAAGGAATGAAGAATATATAAAGTCATCAACCTCTACTGCTAGTTACTGGAGAATTATTTTGGAACCTGACAAAGATGGTGATAATTTAATTTTCGTATCAATTATACTTGGTATGTCAGTCCTTTGCAAAAAGTTCCTTGATTTGATTCCAAACCAAGATGTTATACAAAAACGAGCGAACAAAATGTTCCAAACTGCACTCCATCTTGCTGCGCTTACAGACAATGCATTACTTGCAAGACGGATTCTTGTAGCAGGAGTTGAACTTGACAGACAAGATAAACACGGAAACACGGCTCTTCACATAGCGTGTAAAAGGATGAATAGTGCAGTCGCTGGCGAGCTGCTTAAACCTGTGACCCCATTCGAAGCGAAACAAAATGCTTATAAAATATGTTATCCGAAAGTACCTCAGAATTTGGAAATACGAAACTACGAAGGCCACACTTGTTTTATGATTGCAGCCATCAATGGTGATACAGCCATGATGAATTTGTTGGTTTCAAAACACGCCAGCATTAACGTAAAAGATATTAAAAGTGGTATGACATGTCTACATATACTGACTGAGATGGGAAATATAACTACAGTAAGACATCTTCTAGCTATGAAAAATGTTCACATAAATGCCAAAACATACTCGTCTTTTACCGCTCTTGATATCGCAAACATACGGGGACAAAGCAAAATCGCATATTTGTTGCTTTGCGCAGGCGCAACTCCGAAACTACGAACAATGGATTCTACCGACTTTCTGGCCGAGTCTGATTCGGATGAAAATGATGACTGATCTGCAACTAAATCATTTTATTCCTAACTTTGTTCTGTAGTTTATCAGCATTTTATTTATAGATCTTCCGAAAGAATCGCTTTGTCTAGTGAAATATTCATACAACACATATTTACAGCGTGAATATCGGTGAGTTCATTTTTTTTGTAATGGCATATGTTCACAGGATTTTTACCATTACAAATAAAAACCGTAAAATCACCAATCAGGTCTGTATATTTTACTTCAGAAAATAGAGCAGACTCTGACAACTCCTACAGGAGCCGACTTATACTGATATATAGTAAAACCTCTCTACAACGGCCACTAAATTACATCAAGTATTTTGTGTTAAAGGTAGGTGGTTGTTTAAAGCAAGGTGAAAGAAAAACAGAACGCTCCTACAGGAGCCACCTGCCGTAATATACCAACTTATTAACACAATTTAGTGGTCGTTATAGAGAGGTTTTACTTTACTCTTATTTCAAAAAGTGTCAAAAGATACAGAATTCTATGATATCCGTTCCAAATATTTGGTTTTCACATGAGCCATTGAGTCACCCCCGTCTCATCAGGATCCAAACTTTATAATACGTTGATTATGTTATGCGACGAAATTAAAAACAGTTCATCCTGATACCTGAAAAAGACATGAACTTTAGCAGACGGTGTGCATTTAGCTTCTAAAGAGCTCATGAGTGTAATTGAGTTAGGTTTGCTAAAGGTATTCTTATACATTAACCCTTTCAACCTCGGGACACACTCTGATCAGGGTTTGTATTGTTTGCCATTCAAAATCCTCTAGCAAGTTAATGTCTTTCATTCTAAATGGACTCTATGGCTAGGCACTGGTGGACCATTCCAGTCTTAAAATTCAGTTTAAGTGTCAGTACATTCAAGCCCATTACTATTTGTTGGAAATATTTGGGTTGGCCAATATTGAGGAAATGATTCATAGTTCGTCTTGTGTATCATTTAAACTACGTACGAATAACCCACTGCCAACATAGGTAACAACGAAGCTCGCGTTTAAAAATATTTAAGTATTAACCCTTTGATACAAACAGCTTATCACACCTTAGAAAACGTAGTAGACCCAGATCAGATGAGAGTCGTCTAATCTGGGTCTGCTCTGTTTGCTTATGTGCACATATGCCATTATAAAAATCCAATCAATACATATTCATGATGCCATTATGTCTTATATGAATATTCAACAGGAACGAGTTAACCCCTGTGAGTGTATATGTATATGTTTTGCACTGTAGTTATACCGACATTTGACAGGTAGATACCTTATCACAATAGGTGTTCAGACATCCAATCTCTATCGGTTTATCTATCGGTTCGTACCGTTAACACAATTGTTATGACTTTAACTCGTTACCTCAAAGGCTATTTTGAGATACAACCTCTTTGAATGAATCTACCGAAAAGGAACATTAATTAGAGAAAAGGAAATTGTTTACAATTTTGTAGATTGAAACCATTAAGATAAATAGAGCATTTGCTCTATTTATCACAATGGCTTCACAAAGTGACTTTTACAAAGTCGTTAAAAGTCGTCAATATGAGGGAACGGGTTAAACCGTAACATCATATAAGCGTGCTTTCTTGCATTTGCAAACTGACTATACCCAGATCAGGCGGCTCCCGTAGGAGCTGTCTGTTCAGGGTCTGCTCTGTTTGCTTATGGAAGTACAGTAAAACCTCTCTATAACGGTCACTAATTTACATCAAGTAGTCTGTGTTAAAGGCAAAGGGTTGCTTAAATCAAGGTGAACGTAAAACAGAACGTTCCTATAGGAGCGTTCTGTTTTACTTTCTCCATGCTTTAAGCAGCCACCTGCCCTAATATACCAACTAATTAACACAATTTAGTGGTCGTTATAGTGAAGTTTTAATGTATATAGATTTGATTGTGCAGTTTATGTCAATGTAAAAATAACATGGGTTCATGTATCATTACAAACATGATAACATTCACCAAATAGGTATTCATTATGCTGCTATATTTTATATGACTAATGAACAGGGCTTTGTTACATGTTTATACTATGTGGGTAACTGAAACGGTTGTGCTCGCTGTAATTTGACAATGCGAAATAACAGATAAATAAATGAAAACTACATTGATACAAAACTACTTGCAAATATACTTTCATTTTTTTCCAGTATTCTTAGCCAGTCGGTCCATGAATTTAACTTTCGACTCGTTTTATTTTATTTGTCGCATTTTTCTTCTCCTCTTTACATCTGTATCTACTTTCCTGTGTTTTACACCAGCATTTGTATTAGCACTGTTTAAGTCATTGTAAACATATGGACATGTAAACTGTAGGGGAAGGATCGTTTACTAATGTTGAGAGGCCGTGTTGTCTGACCCCGTTTCTATGTATAATAAGAAATAAAATATGTTTAAACTAACAGGGAGAAGGTTAAACATATAAAACCGTTATACATATGTCTGCACTATTTGTAAATTAACCCTTTCCCTCATATAAAAGTGTTTTCACGCATTTGCAAACAGAGTAGACCCAGATCAGACGGTTCCTAGATGAGCCATCTGATCAGGGTCTGCTCTGTTTGCTGATAGAAGTTGAAAGACGTGTTTTTTCTTCATAAAATGCCTACAATGGTCCACCTTACATATTTCTTTATAACTATTTCGCTAATGAATATTCAGTAGGTATTGAAATTTGGCCGAAATACGGAACAGGGTATAAGGGCTAATATGTCTGAATACTTAGGGTAAGTAAGACATGCATTACTGTCACTTCACAAAGGAAATGAGACAGGTTTCTGTTAAACCTTTACCTCGTGAATAGAATAGTATTAAAAGAAATAAGGACATCTTGTAACAAACCATGTATGAACTGTTTCTTATAATGGTATGTGAATATTAGCCACAGCCGAAGATATTGAATCAGACCAATATACTCCCATAAACAAACCGAATAGTCCTAATCTTGGTCTACTCTTTTTGCGAAAACATCAAAACATGTCTATCAGGTAAATATAGGTTAATGTATTTTCGTACTTGCAATCCGTATCGTTCTAAGAACAACCGGTAGTTTCTTTTTCTACTTATATGAGTATCTACCTGGAACATGTCCAACTCATTTGGGTTTACACTGCTTGTCATGTTCCACTTTTGTTCAGAAGAATTCCTGAATATTCACTAAGCTCGACCTGTTCAATAGTTCATTTGAAAATTCAGCGTTGTAAGGGCTGACAGTATTACAGTCTTATGGAGACGTCCAGCTAATTACAGGTGGAGGAAGGAAGACCCCTGAGGTTTTACAGTGTACAGAACAAATTGAGTTATACCACAGGCGTACCAAAAACCAATACTTGCTGGGGTTTTGTTGTTGTTGTTGTTGTTTTTCACCATAACAAAACTCATGTTTACTGGATATCATACAACACATGCAAGCTAATAAGACAATATTCCGTTCTGTTCAGACAATAGTTTGTGTTCTGTAACATTATTAAAAGTATTAACCCTTTACTACATGGGTGTTCATGTAAGAAATAATGTATGTATTGATTTAAATTATCTTAATATTTATAATGACATAACAACAAGAATGGTTTGGGCACTGGTTAAACGTAAATAACAAAATCCATTCAACAAAGCAGTCCCTGATCTGAGGGCTCTATCGGAGCCGTCACATATTGGTTTAACCCTTTCCTCCATAGGCTATTTTGAGACCCAACCTCTTTGAATGAATCTACCCAAAGGAGCATTTACTAGAGAAAAGTAAAACTTTTAGATTTTTGAAATCATTGTGTTAAATAGGGCATTTGCTCCTATAGGAGCAAATGCTCTATTTATCACAATGATTTTAAAAAGTGACTTTTACAGAGGCGTAGAAATGCGTATTTATGAAGGAAAGGGTTAATATATTTTTATAGTTGTTAAAGATCGTATTTATTTGAATAACTGATTTACCCTATTGAACTCGTGTGCAATGTGTGTATAACCCTTTCCCTGATACATCAAATTTCAACACCTACGGAATATTCATGGACAAAAACAGTGAAACCTAAAGAAACAAAACTATTAATTTCCATTAGTAAACAGAGCAGACTCTGATCCTATATGAGCCGTTTGATCTGGGTCTGCCCTATTCGCAAATGCGTAAAACACCTTTATATGAAGGGAAAGGGCAGTACGTGAAGCGTGTTTAACCCGTTACCTCACGAATATACATGTATATGTAATAATAAACAATGGTTGCATGAGCTGAGTTTTTTATAATAGAATTTTGACCATAAACTGTAGAAGCATGTCTGTACAATTCCAGTTTCAGTTTATTTCGAATAAGCACAAGTCCTGCAGTGAGCAGGCGCCATCAGCATAAATATAATAACATAAACAATTCACAATGACAAATGGAGAAACGGCTAATCAAATATGAGTTGATATTAATTTCTTCGAATATACGGTATGCATGCATGTGTTTAATGCCAGGTCGTGTGAGAATCCGACTGTTTTCATAGATAACCACATCGTTTCAGTTATAGGAAGTATATGAGTGTCAAACAGCTTGTGTCCTTGGTAGATGTAAAGTTTATTAACATCAAATCGAATCCAAACTGTTTCTAAATAATAAGTTTGCGTCACGTATTAATATTCTAAACAATAATTGTACGTACCGCATATTAAAGACGTTAATACGTTCGTAGTAAGACAAACACATGAACAGATATATTAGTAAATAAATAAACCGAGTAAATACATAGGAAATGTCAGACTATGTATCTATTGTTCGTCTCATCAACAGGGGAAGTCCGGTTGGATCCAATTCTGGTATTTGATTAGCTAATAACCCGATATATCCAACTCAGACGGCATTTATAGTAAGTGTAATTCAATTGCAATGTCAAGTACTAAAGATTTAATCTTCTGTGTCTTTATCCGGTCGAAAGTTTCAAATTTAGAGTGATTACAATGCATTTGTGAGTTACCAATACATAATACCTTTAACAGTACATACAGCTTGGTTAATTGATAACAAGAATATATTTTACTTGCACTCGTATTCCCGTATTCCCCGCTCCAACGAAACGAAATATGGAGCGGAATCACAAGTACTATATATATATGAGAGCTAATACCAATAGATTATAAGGATCTATTTCACACTCACTCGTTTACCCCGCTCCAACGAAACGAAGTATGGAGCGGATTTACAAGTACAGAGAGAGAGAGAGAGAGAGAGAGAGAGAGAGAGAGAGAGGGAGAGAGGGGGGGGTAGGTGCGGAGGGGGTAGAGTACAATGCAATACTGACTGACAGAGGGCAGTGATGTCATTTATATCTATCGGTCGGAGGTAATATACTGCGCTGTCAATTCGCTGTTTACAACAGCTTGGTGTTTTCCTCCATAAAACTAGCAAAGACAACGGCTAACATAAAACTTGATGCGGGTGTACAGTAGAACAGGGGAGATAATAAGTGAGTCTGACAGGAGTGATACTTCCTGTTTCGTACTTGCAACAGGGAGAAGAAAATAGGCGATGAGGACAGGTACATATTATTTACAGTTTTCTACAAGAACATTAATACATATATGTACATAATTTACATAGCCCTTATTCCGCAGCTGTCTATTTACATATATATGTACATGTATACAGTGTTACAGTATACACGCACATCATATACAATAATTAACAATATGTACTGTGTATTCGGACCACAAGTGTCCCAGTCAGATCCGAAACAGCGTGGTCTTACACCTGTCCAGAACGGACATTTCTTACAATAATACAGAATCGGATAATGCCTGCGTGTGTTAGCGCTTGCAAACAGTGCCGACGCAGTCCCGACAGCATGCCGGATGTGATGCTCGATCTTGATCTGCACAGTTTGGGCTAATAACATATATACGCCATATTTTTTGCTACAGTATCGGTATGTATAAGTCGTTTACAAAAGTCTGTCTTGCTGCTCCTTATAAGATTTATTATATATCTAAGAAGTATAAATTTCTTTTTATCGAGAGATGTTAATAAACTAACGTCTAAAATATTTCATGATCTTATCACAAAACATGCTCAGCATCTCAAGTTGTATCCTGTCTTCTGTATGGAATAATTTAATGAACTTTACCATATTCGGACCGTTATATGCTTGACTGTCGATGAATTTTCTACGTTCTTGTGAGAATAAAGGACAGACAAGAAGGTTGTGATATTCGTCACCAACATCTCTACAGTTTGGGCATTTACGCTCGTTTGCTGGTATATTTTGCCATCTCCCAATTTATATTGGTAAATTATGATTTCTCGTCAAAAAGGCTAAAAGTCTTTTACAATAATATGTTGTTAAGATATTTATATAACTACCTTGTTGGAATATGCTTCTGATGTGTTTGTATATATTTGTATCAGATGATCTTCCTAGATCAGATTGCCATTGTTGAATGAATATATCTTTCAATTTTCGGTAAGATGATTTAATTAGCCATTTAGAATTTATGAAGCTCTGGCTGTACCAAATCCCAGAATAACCAGCGTTGCAGATTACTGTTTTTAGATTGTCAAACCATTGTGATTTTAATTTCTTTTTACTATACATTTCGTGTGCTATCAAGTACATTTTAGATGCAAGTTTAGTAGTAATTGTTTCACTTTCTATATTTTCAATTAATCTTGTCCAGTATGCGATCGTCTTGTTATTTATATCAATATATAATGGTGTTACTCCCAGTTCTCCATATATCATGTATGACGGCGTTGACCTTTTTAAGTAAAATATATACTTATAAAATTTCAATTGAATTCTTTCTAAATCATCAATATTTCCAAAACCCCAGACCTCACTTCCATATAGTAAAATTGGTTTTATAGTTTTCTCAAATAGTTCAAGTTGCAAATCGTATGGAAGAGATAACCTCTTAATTTTTCTAAGTAGGGAAAACATTGCTTTATTTGCTTGTTCGGCGATGTACTTCTTTGTTTTTCGGAAAGAGCAATTTTTAGAAAAGAACAGACCTAGATATTTATATTCATCGACATTTTCTAGTTGTTCAGTGCCAATTTTGAATATTCGCCGATTTCTGATATTTCCTTTAGAAATTGTCAATACTTTTGTTTTCGAGACATTTATTTTCAACTTCCATGTATTGCAGTATTCAGTAAAGATATCTAATGCCTGTTGTAAATCATTTTCATTATCACTGAAGATGACGGTATCATCGGCGTATAGGAGGATAAAAAGTTTCAAGTACATACGTGAAGTTTCATACATTGATTCTAATGTGATTCCATTTACATCATTGCTGTTCAAGAAAAGTCGTTCAAGTAGATAGAAAATAGGAACGGTGAAAGGTTTTCACCTTGTCTTACCCCAACCAGACAGGAGAATGGAGGGGATGTTCCTTCCGGTGTACATACTTTCGACTTTATATTTTCATATAAGTTGTATATTATATTAAAGCATTTTCCATTTATATTTTCGGTTCTTAACTTTGACCATAGTCCTTCCCGCCAGATTGAGTCAAATGCTTGTTTAAAATCGACAAAGCAGCAGAACATTTTTTTCTTATCTGATTGTACAGTATCAATGAGACTTTTGAGAATAAATATATTGTCAACCGTTGAATGGTGTTTTCTGAATCCTGCCTGGTTTTCATTTATGCTATTGTTTTTCTCCGCGTATGTGTTTAGCCTGGCGTTTATTATAGACGTAAAAGGTTTACCAAAGCAACTTAACAAGGATATTGGACGGTAATTTTCCGGTTGTTTCGGATCACCTTTCTGTTTGTAAATTGGCTTTATTATACCTTCTGACCAGCTCACTGGAATTATTCCTGTGTCAAATATAATATTGAAAATTTTTAAATATATAGGTAACATCGTATTTATCGAATGCTTTATTTGTTCGTTAATAATATTGTCAACCCCCGGTGCTTTATTGTTCTTTAATGTCTTAATTGCTAATAAAATTTCTTGCTCTGTTATAGGCATATTTATCTCTTCATTTACATTTGTATCATTATATCCATTATGTGTGTTGCAGTTTCTACCACAAGTCGGGATGTTTTCGTTTAAGTTCTTAAAAAAAATGATAAAAATCATCTAGCCTGGCACTTGGTTCTGCGTGTTTTATATCGGAATTAATTATTCTCCAATATTGCTTTGGATCTTTTGATTTGAGTTGTCTCAATTTCTCTACCTTCACTGCTTTATACGAATTATGTGACCGGCGAAGTGTATTTTTGTATTCTTTACTGATTGATTTGAGAATATGCTTTAGTTGTGGTGTTTTATGTTTATTATATGCTTTACGTGCTTTATGATATTTACATCTTATTTCTTTACATTTGTGGTCAAACCATGGAGAAAAAGTGCGCTTACTATTATGTACTTTATAAGAAGTTTTAACGGTGCCAAATGTTTCTTTGGAGCAAGAACTGAATATTAGGTTAATTTGGTCTGTGACATTATCTATATCTGCCTGGGTGCATGCCCCAGAATCTGCTATTTCATTAAGCTTCCGGTCTATATCTCTAAGGGGGATGGTATTCAGATTTTCTATAAATAATTCTGTTTTATTTTTGTCCCACAATTTAATTTTTTCAGGTTGTTGTTTATTATTTGCAATAGGTGAATCATGATTTAATTTACACCGTAAGTATGCATATAATGGGCAATGTGCATCAGAGAATAAGTCACAGAATGGCTCAACACAGAATTCAGCTACATTTTCAAAAACAGATGAAGTCGACAGAAGGTAGTCAACCGTACTTAGATTTTTACATGTTAACGTCGGGTGCTTTGCATCGGAGCCTAACCTTCCATTCCAAATAAACATATTATTACTTCTGCAAAATTCTATGAAAGTTTTGCCATAACTATTCACAGTATGATCAACAACTTTTCTATTTAGAGGGATATTGTTAATTTCAAAGTTCTTATAGATATCAGATTCCTCGTCATGCATGGCCTGCAAATCAAACATTTCATATAACCAGTCATCAATTTGCAAATAATCAGACAAACTGCCACACCTGGAATTGAAATCCCCAAGTAAGAGGATATTGTCACTTCCGGTGCAGTATCTCAGTATTTCATTTTGTATTTCAAAGTAAGGGTCGTTGTGAGAATACCTTGAACCAATAGGTGGTATATACACTATACCACATAAGAGGTTGTCATTATCAGTATCGTTCTGTATACCGTAGATCTTTTTAGAAACGCTGAAAAATTTGACCAAGGTACTTTTAGAATGTTTATCGATAGTGATATATTGAGAAATGCCAACTTTAACCAACAGTGCGAGACCACCAGAACGATACCGTGACAGTCTCTGTCTACTATAACTATACACGACAAATCCGGGTACTTGGATATCGTCAGTTTCATCAGTCTTTGTTTCTTGTAAGCAAACTATGTCAAATTTGTTTATATACTGAATAAAATCAGGGCAACTGAGTCTAGAGTTTATGCCACAAACATTTAAAGAGACTATTTTCAAAAGACCAGTATCAACCTGGGAATTTGCAGCTTTATGTCCGTACAGTTCGTTACTGCCATCCCGTTCACTGGCAGAAAGGGGACAGAAGCCGTCTCTCGCGTTTCCCTATGCATTATCTCCCTTGTCGGTCGTTTCGTGTGGTAGCGGCTTTTCTGTTGCGATTTGAATCGCGTCATCTGTCTCTTTGCTCGCTGTGAGACTACACTCATTGCAGTTGTCTTGCTGTTGCGCGCTGGCTTGCGACGTACACACGTAACGCGTACCCGCCTGTGATGCTGGCACATCAGGCACGTGCGCTTGCGACTGAGACTCGCGCACATCAGCCACAACCAAAAGCATAGTTGAAACAGAGCAGACCATTATCAGACGGCTCTCTGGGTCTACTCTGTTCGAATATGATGTTAAGGTGCGCATCGTCTCTCTTTATACTGGCTTTTCACCTTTTTTCTAAACGAATGTTACACTTTAGCCGCCAAACAAAAATATTTAAGGAAACCTTTTGCAGGCAGTTTTGATCCAGATGAGACGATGAGCAACTCGGTATCTCATCTGGGTCCCTGCTTATAAAGCTTTTTAATTGAGTCTGAGTTCGTTCTCAAGATTTTGATTGGTCAGATTTGAGTTCTAAGGCTTTTGATTGGTCAGATTTGAGCCTAAGGCTCAAATCTGACCAATCAAAAACTTGAGAACCAACTCAGACTCAACTAAAAGTTTTATTAGCATGGACCCAGGATTCAAACTGTTTGTTAATATGGGTAATATTCTTTTAAGTGAATGGTAGACAAATTAAACAAACGCACATTATAGCAGACGACAGTATATGACAAAACTGGGTTAAATCGTCTCCAGCTATTTGAAAACCGCTTGAGTCCAGACGAGACGCCGAAACTCGGTCGATATAGCAAGTACAAGTAGTAGCCTAGCCAATATTGCACCGGATCCCATTTGTTTTACATGTATGGGTTAATGCATGCCCATAAATAAGTAAATATTTATCCCCGGTACTTGGAGCATGCTGTACATAACTATTTAGTTATTCTAATACAGACGTCTGAGAGACAGAGACTAATTAAACACTTTACCTAATTAATATTCACGCAAGGTCACATCCATAATGAATATTACTGAACTGTATTAGAAAATGTAAAAGGGGACATGTATTGTCATAGCAAATTGTAGAGAAGGATCTGGAACAGAGCAGTCATCGTAGCCAGATCAGACAGATCTGTATCAGAGCAGACAGGACAAACCAAGATCAAATCAGACAGATCTGTAACAGAACAGACAGGGCAAACCCAGATCAGATCTGACAGACCTGTATCAGAGCAGACAGGACAAACCCAGATCAGATCTGACAGATCTGTAACAGAGCACACAGGGCAAACCCAGATCAGATCAGACAGATCTGTAACAGATCAGACAGGGCAAACCCAGATCAGATCTGACAGATCTATAAAAGAGCATTCCTAGATCAGACATATCTGTAACAGAACAGACAGGGCAAGCCCAGATCAGATCTGACAGATCTGTAACAGAACAGACAGGGCAAACCCAGATCAGATCTGACAGATCTGTAACAGAGCATTCCTAGATCAGACATATCTGTAACAGAACAGACAGGGCAAACCCAGAGTAGATCTGACAGATATGTAACAGAGCATTCCTAAATCAGACAGATCTGTAACAGAGCAGACGGAACACACCCATATCAGACAGATCTGTAACAGAGAAGACGGAGCATACCAAGATCAGACAGATCTTTAACAGAGCAGGCGGAACATACCCAGATCAGACAGATCTGTAACAGAGCAGATCTGTATACCTACCATTGATCATTCCTGGATTATCATGTCTCCCAATTTAACCATTGCCCTATTTAATCTTCATGTAAGAAATAATGACATCATGAATATTTATTAGCATATAATACATAGGGTTCTTGTATTTGGCTGAAACTTTAGAGTCAGATCTACAGCAGAGCAGATCCTGATCAGTGACCAGGGTCTTCTCTGTTTGCAAAGGCTAGAACATGTTTACAATGACAGAAAGTTTTAATTAAATTGCCGTCTGCTAAAACAGGAAAAACGAACTAAGTACATGTATGCCTATACTAGGTGAATGCAGATTGCATGTAGAGCTATAACAAAGACAATAGCCCTGTCGTGCATATTTGAAATATTTGAAGATCATTCGGAAATAACAATGAATGTTTTCACAATTGTGGACAATGTTTTGGGGTTACTTGGTTCCTCTATGTGCCCACGTTGACCCTTTATTCCACAAATGCACCTTTTGGCACATTTACAAACATAATATACTTAAATGAGACAGGATTTGTCTGATCAGGGTCTGCTCTGTTTGCTCATGAAATAACATAAGTCTAATTTTACAGTTTATGCCATGGCAATAAAGCTCTTGTTCATCATGCCTTATAATTGTTCAGCTAATTAACCCTTCGCTTGCTATTCACGTCAATATACCTACCTGTAAATAGTGAAGACCCAGATGAGACAGCTCCTGCAGGAGCTGTCTCATCAGGGTCTGCACTATTTACAAGTTGATTGTGCAACAAATGCACTCCACAGCAGTAATTGCACAGAGAAATACTTGTACACAGTGAATATATATGTAATTATACAACAGGGCATGAGTAAAGAAGGAAACATGTATCTTAAAATTCAACAAGAGAAGGCTTAATACTCATGCATAGTCATTATTTCTGGCGTGAATATTCACGGAGTAAAGGATTAAAACATTGATCAATGCATGCTTGTATTTTTACCAAGAAGCTATAACATTATCCTGATACCGGGCTAGCAGGGTTGTTGTAACTGGCTGAAACTGTAGAGTCTGATCTACAGCAGAGCAGATCCTGATCAGTGACCAGGGTCTTCTCTGCGAGCAAAGGTGAGAAAACGTTTATAATGAGAGAAAGGGTTGATTAAATTGTCGTATGCAAAAACAAAAGCCGAACTAAGTGTATGCACGTCTATACTAAATGCATGCAGATACTAAGTGCATGCACGTCTATACAAGTGCATGCATGTCTGTACTAAGTGCATGTAGATACTAAGTGCATGCATGTCTATACCAAGTGCGTGCAGATACTAAGTGCATGCATGTCTATACTAAGTGCGTGTATGTCTATACTAGTGCATGCATTTCTATACTAAGTGCATGCATGTCTATACCAAGTACATGCAGATACTAAGTGCATGCATGTTTATACTAAGTGCATGCATTTCTATACTAAGTGCGTATATGTCTATACTAAGTGCATGCATGTCTATACTAGTGCGTGCATGTCTATACCAAATGCATACAGATACCAAGTGCATGCATGTCTATACTAAGTGCATGCAGATACTAAGTGCAAGCATGTCTATACTAAGTGCATGCAGATACTAAGTGCGTGTATGTCTATACTAAGTGCATGCATGTCTATACTAGTACATGCATGTCTATACCAAGTGCATGTATGTCTATACTAAGTGCATGTATGTCTATACTAAGTGCGTGCATGTCTATACTAAGTGCATACATTTCTATACTAAGTGCGTGTATGTCTATACCAAGTGCAAGCATGTCTATACTAAGTGCGTGTATGTCTATACTAAGTGCATGCATGTCTATACTAAGTGCGTGCATGTCTATACTAAGTGCATACATTTCTATACTAAGTGCGTGTATGTCTATACTAAGTGCATGCATGTCTTTACTAAGTTCATACATGTCTGTACTAAGTGAATGCATGTCTATACTAAGTGCATGGATGTCTATACTAAGTGAATGCAGGTACTACATGCATGTAGCGTTATGATAAAGACATTATTCCCTTTCCTGCATTTTTGAAATTTTTAAGATCATAAGGAAGTAATAATGAATGTTTAAACACTTGTGACTAATGCTTTGGGGTTACTTGGTTCTTTTACGCGCCTACATTAACATTTTACTCCACAGAGACACCTTTTGGCATGTTTGTAAACATAATATACTTAGACCAGACAGGATTCGTCTGATCACGGTCTGCTCTGTTTGCTCATGAAATAACATTATAAATTTACAGCTAATTAATATTCATACAGTCATTGTTTCTGACATGAATATTCATGGAGTAAAGGATTAAAACATTGATCAATGCATGCTTGTATTTTTTATCAACAAGCTATCACATTATCCTGATACCGGGCTAGCAGGGCCTACACAATGATCAATAAAACAGTAACCCTTCTCTAACATTCTAATAAATATCAGTACCAGTCTGCACGGCACGTGGCAGCTTAACTCATTCCCTTTACTTTAAACCAAACCTCTTTGAATAAATCTACCGAAAAGGAGCATTAACTAGATAAAAGGAAACTTTTAGATTTTTGTAGTTTGAAACAATTGTGATAAATAGAGCATTTGCTCCTATAGGAATGGTTTCAACAGGTGACTTTTACAGAGGCATAAAAGGGCGTATTTATGGAGGAAAGGGTTAAACAATCAAACCAACCTGTTTGAATAAATCTACCGAAAAGAGGTCTTTACTAGAGAAAATGATTTTTCAGAAGTTTGTAGTTTGAAGTTTGTAGGAGCAAATGCTCTATTTATCACAATGGTTTTAAAAATGACTTTTACAGAAGCGTCAAAATACGTCAGTAAGGGTGTTGCTAAATTTAACTATTTTAAGGACAGAGAAGCCGTCAGGCGCTGTAGAACTAATTTGAAGGATACTGACTTCTACATTAACGAACAATTTCCAAAAGACATTGCAGACAGGCGCAAGAGACTCTATCCGGAACTGAAAGCGGCGAAAAAAGCTGGCCGTAAGGCTTGGATTAGCTATGACAAGCTCCATGTCGAGGAGAAGCCGAGTAATGATAGTGAATAGGGGCGTGGACAGGATGAACTTAATGTTTATGTGTGGAATTGTAATGGTTTGACATCGACAAAGTTAGATTCTCAAGAATTTTGCTCTATTTTCAATAATCATGATATTATTTTCCTACTGGAATCATGGACTGGTGAGGATAGTAATGTAGAAGTTCCTGGTTTTAATGTATTTAATTATTATAGAATGTTTCAGAACAGAAAAGCGAAACGTAAAAGTATATGTGAGGAATGAAATAGTCCAAGGGTTAATGTAATAAAAGTTCGCCATGATACGATTATTTGACTCAAGCTTGATAAAGATTTCTTCAAGTTTAATACTGATCTTTATTTATATGGTGCATACATCTGGGGTGCCTATTCGACACAATGGTGATACAGACACCTGCTGAGTAATATATATTTTCTATCTAAAACTACGTATATTATCTAGGTTTTTTTTATAGAACACCGTAAGGTCTATTATTGAATTTATAAGTAACTATGGGCTGAACTTATGGATTAAAATGAACACGTCGTGTTTATCTGTTACAAAGCTGAATTTTCAAATGGATTTTTCCAAATTTCAAACAGATCAACCTTAGATCACCTTTGCTGTCAGTGATTATTCATAAGGCCATGCAACATTGAATAACGTTCAAGCGAGAACGGGTTAATCGATATGATATACATGTACTGTAATTGATAGGTATATGTTACTATTGCAACTGATCTAAAATTAGATAGAGTGTGGTTTCCCATCGTAGTTCATTTAAACTAAATAGATGTATGCACAGACAAAATGGCATCTTCTTCAATTGTTGGTTATTCATAAACCCTTTCATTCATATAAACGTGTTTTCACGCATTTGCAAACAGAGAAGACCCAGATCAGACGGCTCATAGTCTGACCAGGGTATGCTCTGTTTGCTTATGTAATTTGAAAAAAATTGTTTCTTTACTTTCTTAAATGGCTACAACATTCTACCTTCCATATTTCATTTTAACTATTTTTTCCATGAATATTTACAGTGCTCCCTCCCTATAACGGTCCTCTTAATAACGATTCCCTCCTTACAACAACGCATGTCACTGTTTCCGAAACAACAAGGCCCCAGAAACAACCTTTGTCCATCGTATTTTCTTTATGCCTCTATCAAACCCTATGTTGTGACCACTTTTTAGAATCGTCACTTTGTGGCGATTCTAAAGAGTGGTCACAACATAGGGATTGGTTGAGGCATAATGGTTTTAGTTCTCGAAATACACCTTATCTTGGGATCTGCAAACGATCTCATTATGTTTGAATTTCCCTCCCTATAGCAACTCCCTCTGAACAACACATACAATATTCGTATCCCAAAGGGTGTCGTTGTAGAGAGGGAGCACTGTAGTAGGTATTTAAATTTTGGAATATAAACAGAACTACAAAAGTGTTAATAGGATGCCAAACAAGTTGAATCCTGATCGCTAATTTATTCAACGTCTAAGCTTGATCAAGAATGCTTATTTGTGTTATCAGGAATTCGGGGATTGTGAAACAGCGAACCCTTTACGCGAATATTGTCCACGCCTTTATAAACATGGTAGACCCAGATCGGACGGGTGCTATATTAGCCGTTTGATCAGGGTCTGCTCAGTTTGCCAATGAATTTATAATATACACTAAAACCTCTCTATAATGGCCACTAGCTTATGTTAATTAGTTGGTGTTTAGAGCAGGTAGCTGCTTAAAGCAAGGTGAAAGTAAAACAGACCGCTCCTATAGGAGCGTTCTGGTTTACTTTCACATTGCTTTAAGCAGCCACCTGCCTTTAACACAAATTACTTGATGTAATATAGTGGCCGTTATAGAGAGGTTTTACTATACATGACTCAACCGTTACATTGTTAAAATAATCACAAATTTGTCAACAGGACTGTACGGGGTAACATTGTTAAAATAATCAAAAATGTGTCAACAGTAACAGGTACAATCACCCCAAAAATACCACTATGAAACCACTTGCCCTCCCAGTACTAAAGTAACTTGTACAATACTTGCCATGACATCATCCCAAGTACCACTATGAAACCACTTGCCCTCCCAGTACTAAAGTAACTCGAACAATACTTGTCAATACAATACTTTTCATGACATCATCCCAAATACCACTATGATACCGCTTTCCCTCCCAGTACTAAAGAAACAGGTACAATGCTTATCATGACATCATCCCAAATGTATCACTATTATACCACTTGTCCTCCCAGTACCAAAGTAACAGGTACAATACTGTATACACGTATATTGTTTAACCCATACTCTGTTGAATGATTTTATAAGACTTCGTGAATATTTATTTTCATAATGGCCAATAAACAAAGTGTTTTTGCCATTTCAGAAACTGTAGAATCATACCTGCATTATTCCATAAGCAAACAGGTGTAGACCTTGATCAGACGGCTCCTACAGACGTTTATATATTGATATGAAGTAAAGGCTTAACTCTTTCGATACCATGTACTGTCGGGAGTCCAATGTGTCTTTTTGTACATTTTCGTTTTTTAATTCTACATGTGTTTTCAAAGTTCATAATCTCAGTATCAAACAGGTTGGATCCTGATAAGACGATGGGTTACTCGTGTGATAGGTTACTCGTTGTCTAATCTAGATCCTCAGTATCGAACAGTTTGGATCCTGATAAGACGATTGATTGCGTACGTGTGTGCGGTCGGGCGCGCTAAGGGCGGGCGGGCGGGTTCCGGGCGGTCGGGCGGGCGGTCGGGCGGGCGGGTGGGCGGGCGTGCAGGCACATGCGTGCGTGCGTGCGTGTGTGTGTGACAGAGAGACAGAGAGAGGTAGAGAGAGGAGAGAGAGGGGAGCGTGCGTGCGACGAATGTGTGCATGCGCACGTCAGTGTGTCTGAGTAACTCTAGGTTTGTATGTTTGAGTTCAGCATTTAAAGTTTCAGTTTTGTGACCTCTCTCCGTCCGTCGTCCGGCGTCCGTCCACATTTTCAAACGACATCTCCTCTGAAATTCAACCAGACTTTGTCAGAAGCATCAGTAGTTGAGGGAACGAAATGTTGTTCAAAGTTTTTGGCTAGAGTTATTCAGTTTTCTGACATAACCGTATAGATCACTTTTAATTAATAGGAAAATCTTTAAAATTCTCCTTCTCTTAAGCTAAAATGCCCAGACCTTTGATATTTGATATGTATCATTATATAATGGTCCTCTGTCAAGATTGTTTCAATTTTGACCCCTGGCCAAAAATGGCCCCACCAAGGGGTTTATCAGTTTTACATAGGAAAATCTTTAAAAATATTCTTCTCTGAAATTAAGATGTCCAGACCTTTGATATTTGGTATGCGTCAATATCTAATGGTCCTCTAAATCATTACTCCCGTGCCAAAAATGGCCCCGCCCAGAGGCTTGTCAGTTTTTCATACGAAAATCTTTAAAACTCCTCTTATCTGAAACTAAAATGCGCAGACCTTTGCTATTTGTTATATACATGTATCATTATTTAATAGTCCTCTACCAAGAATTTTCAAAGTATGATCCCCAGGCCAAAATAGCACCACCCCGGGGATTTTCATTTTTACATATAGACTTATATACGAAAACCTTTAAAAATCTTCTATTCTGAAACCATAAGGCCAATACCTTTAATATATGACGTACAGCTTAACCATATAGTCCTCTAACGAAATTGTTCAAATTATGACCCTTTGGTAAAAAATGTCTCCGCCCGGGCATGTTAATTCTTCATAGACTTACTTAAGAAAGCCCTTAAAATAATATTTCCTAAAACCATAAGGCCCATACCTTCCATATTTGGTATGTAGCTTTGCCTTGTGGTCCTCTGCCAAGAATGTACAACTTACAATCCCGGGCGAAACTTGGCCCGCCCTGGGGCTCATCAGTTTTTCATGGGGATCTTTAGTTAATGGCATGCAGCTCTGCCTTATGGTTCGCTACCAATGTTGTACAAATGATGACTTTGGGGTAAAAAAAATGGCCCCATCCCGGGGGTTATCTCAGGTGGGCGCTTCAGGGCCTCATGACCCTCTTGTTTAAATTTCTTCTTCATAACCAGGATGCAAAAATATATTTACAAGGGAAGTTACTCAGTCGTGCATACGTGAATTGGATTTATAGTAGACTGGGACTACGGTGCTACATACGTATATTGGATTAGTACTGGGATTACAGTGCTACATACGTGAATTGGATTAGAACTGGGACTACAGCGCTATATGCGTGACTTGGATTAGAACTGGGACTACAGTGCTACATACGTTAATGCTATTCATTAAATCCTGTAATCTAAATGCCTCAAATTCTACATTGTTTCGTAAGCTCTATTTTTGCTGTACAGTTTCTATATTTATAGTATAGCATGGCAATTCCCATTGTAACGAATATATTTACCATAAGTTCGTATTACACATACCTATGCCAAATTGGTCAGTATCAATTTTCTCTTTAACCCTTTGAATGTGGGAAATGAATCTCCAGATATTTGCAAACAGTGTAGACCATGATCATGGGGCTCCTTTAATAGACTTCTGAACAGGGTCTATACTGTTTGCTGTTCACAACACCCACAAGCAGTATAGTGTACCCAATAGCTAAACGCTGGTGAATCATTCTAATTTGACTATTAAACACGTAGCGCTTTGTGTACAGAAATTTTTATTACTAATATATTGGCAGAGGTTTGACTTCAAATCATCCAGAACCTAATTTCTTACCGAGTGTGGCGTGTTGAAAGTTCACTGCCCTTTGCAAATACTTGCGAAAACGAAAGTAGAGCGAAAATACTTATGCAGTTAAGAGAATACTCGTATGGCGAACGGTGACTTAGATGGTGAATCTTGTTCGTATGGTAAAGACCTGGGTTGCGACGGATCTTGTGTGGATCTGGATGATAGATATGATAGTGCACAGTGTTCGGATATATGCTCAAAATACCACTGTATATGTAATGGTGAGAAAAACATTAGTCTGGATACTCTTCTGAAAGATGTGTTCTTCGGTGATGAACAAGACGGAGATGAAGAAATAAATACAAGTAGTATCTCTGATGCACTGAACTTATCTCCATATGCTATCAGTTCAGCTTCAGAGGATGTCAATGGCTTATCAGATTACCTAAATGGTGTAAGTAATGGCTCTAAACGAAGGAATGTAGAATATATAAAGTCATCAACCTCTACTGCTAGTTACTGGAGAATTATTTTGGAACCAGACAAAGATGGTGATAATTTAATTTTCTTATCAATTATACTTGGTATGTCAGGCCTTTGCAAAAAGTTCCTTGATTTGATTCCAAACCAGGATGTTATACAAAAACGAGCGAACAAAATGTTCCAAACTGCACTCCATCTTGCTGTGCTTACAGACAATGCATTAATTGCAAGACGAATTCTTGTAGCAGGAGTTGAACTTGACAGACAAGATAAACACGGAAACACGGCTCTTCACATAGCTTGTAAAAGGATGAATAGTGCAGTCGCTAGCGAGCTGCTTAAACCTGTGACCTCATCCGAAGCGAAACAAAATGCTTATAGAATATATTATCCGAAAGTACCTCAGAATTTGGAAATACGAAACTACGAAGGCCAGACTTGTTTTATGATTGCAGCCATCAATGGCGATACAGCCATGATGGATTTGTTGGTTTCAAAACACGCCAACATTAACGTAAAAGATATCAAAAGTGGTATGACATGTCTGCATATACTGACTGAGATGGGAAATATAACTACAGTAAGACATCTTCTAGCTATGAAAAATGTTGACATAAATGCCAAAACATACTCGTCTTTTACCGCTCTTGATATCGCAAACATACGGGGACAAAGCAAAATCGCATATTTGTTGCTATGCGCAGGTGCAACTCCGAAACTTCGGCCAAAGAATTCTACCGACTTCCTGGCTGAATCTGATTCGGATGAATATGATGACTGATCTGCAACTAAATCATTTTATTCCTAATTTTGTTCTGTAGTTTATCATCATTATATTTATATCTCTTCCGAAAGAATCGCTTTGTCTCGAGAAATATTCATACAACACATATCTACAGCATGAATATCAATGTGTTCATGTATTTTGTAATGGCATATGTTCACAGGATTTTTACCATTACAAATAAAAACAGTATGATCACCAATCAGGTCTGTACATTTTACCTTAGAAAATAGAGCAGACCCTGACAACTCCTACAGGAGCCGACTTATACTGATATACAGTAAAACCTCTCTACAATGGCCACTAAATTACATCAAGTAGTTTGTGTTAAAGGCAGGTGGTTGCTTACTAATATACCAACTAATTAACACAACGAAACTCGTGTTTAAAAAATATTTAAGACTTAACCCTTTCATACAAACAGCTTATCACACTTTAGAAAACGTAGTAGACCCAGATCAGATGAGAGTCATCTAAACTGGGTCTGCTCTGTTTGTTATGTGCACATATGCCATTATAAAATTTCAATCAATACATATTCATGATGTCATTATTTCTTATATGAAAATTCAACAGGAATGAGTTAACTCCTGTGAGTGTATATGTATGTATTGCACTGTAGTTAAACTGACATTTGACAGGTAGATATAGCGATACCCTTACAGGTAGATACAGCGATACCCTTATCACAATAGATATTCAGACATCCAATATCTATCGGTTTGTAAAGCTGAAAAACGTCCCGTTAACACCATTGTAATGACTTTAACTCACTACCTCATACGCTATTTTGAGATACAACCTCTTTGAATGAATCTACCGAAAAGGAGCATTAACTAGAGAAAAGGAAACTTTTGTAGTTTGAAACAATTGTGATTTATCACAATGGTTTCACAAAGTGACGTTTACAGAGTCGTCAATATGAGGGAACGGGTTAAACATTTACATCATATAAACGTGTTTTCTTGAATTTGCAAGCAGAGTATACCCAGATCAGGCGGCTCCCGTAGGAACCGTCTGTTCAGGGTCTGCTCTGTTTGCTTATGAGAGTACAGTACAAACCTCTCTATAACAGTCACTAAATTACATCAATTATTCTGTGTTTAAGGCAGGTGGTTGCTTAAAGCAAGGTGAAAGTAAAACAGAACGCTCCTATAGGAGCGTTCTGTTTTACTTTCACCTTGCTTTAAGCAACCACCTGCCTTAAACACATGACTTTTAATTAATAGGAAAATATTTTAAAAAAAACTTCTTCTCTGAAGCTAAAATGCCCAGACCTTTGATATGTATCATTATATAATGGTCCTCTGTCAAGATTGTTCAAATTATGACCCCTGACCAAAAATGGCCCCGCCCAGGGGTTTATCAGTTTTACATAGGAAAATCTTTAAAAATATTCTTCTCTGAAATTAAGATGTCCAGACCTTTGATATTTGGTATGTATCAATATCTAATGGTCCTCTACCAAGATTGTTTAAATCATTACTCCCGTGCCAAAAATGGTCCCGTCCAGAGGCTTATCAGTTTTTCATACGAAATCTTTAAAACTCCTCTTATCTGAAACTAAAATGCACAGACCTTTGCTATTTGGTATATATCATTATTTAATAGTCCTCTACCAAGAATTTTCAAGGTATGATCCCCGGGCCAAAATGGCACCACCCCGGGGATTTTCAGTTTTAAATAGACTTATATACGAAAACCTTTAAAAATCTTCTATTCTAAAACCATACGGCCAATACCTTTAATATATGACGTGCAGCTTAACCATATAGTCCTCTACCAAAATGGTTCAAATTATGACCCTTTGGTAAAAAATGGCTCCGCCCGGGCATGTTAATTTTTCATAGACTTACTTAAGAAAGCCCTTAAAAATCCTCGTTCCTAAAACCATAAGGCCCATACCTTCCATATTTGGTATGTAGCTTTGCCTAGTGGTCCTCTGCCAAGAATGTTCAACTTACAATCCCGGGAGAAACTTGGCCCGCCCTGGGGCTTATCAGTTTTTCATGGGGACCTTTAGTTAATGGCATGCAGCTCTGCCTTATGCATGGTTCGCTACCAAGGTTGTACAAATGGTGACTTTTAGGTAAAAAAATGGCCCCATCCCGGGGGTTATCTCAGGTGGGCGCTTCAGGGCCTCATGGCCCTCTTGTTTGATTTTTTCTTCATAACCAGGATGAAAAAAATATATTTACAAGGGAAGTTACTCAGTCGTGCGTACGTGAATTGGATTAGTAATGGGACTTCGGTGCTACATACGTGAATTGGATTAGTACTGGGACTACAGTGCTACATACGTGAATTGGATTAGAACTGGGACTACAGTGCTACATACGTGAATTGGATTAGTACTGGGACTACAGTGCTACATACGTCTACAGTGCTACATACGTTAATGCTATTCATTAAATCCTGTAATCTAAATGCCTCAAATTCTACATTGTTTCGTAAGCTCTATTTTTGCTGTACAGTTTCTATATTTATAGTATAGCATGGCAATTCCCATTGTAACGAATATATTTACCACAAGTTCGTATTCCACATACCTATGCCAAATTGGTCAGTATCAATTTTCTCTTTAACCCTTTGAATGTGGGAAATGAATCTCCATATATTTACAAACAGTGTAGACCATGATCATGGGGCTCCTTTAATAGACTTCTGATCAGGGTCTATACTGTTTGCCATTCACACCACCCTCCAGCAGTATAGCTAAACGCCGGTGAATCATTTTGCTCTGACTATTTAGCATGTACAGGGTTAAACACGTAGCTCTTTGTGTACAGAATATTTTATTACTAATATTGGTAGAGGTTTGATTTCAAATCATCCAGAACCTAATTGCCTACCGAGTGTAGCGTGTTGATAGTTCACTGCCCTTTGCAAATACTTGCGAAAACGAAAGTAGAGCGAAAATACTTAATGCAGTTAAGAGAATACTCGTATGGCGAACGGTGACTTGGATGGTGAATCTTGTTCGTATGGTAAAGACCTGGGTTGCGACGGATCTTGTGTGGATCTGGATGATAGATATGATAGTGCACAGTGTTCGGATATATGCTCAAAATACCACTGT
Source organism: Azorinus chamasolen (assembly GCA_963576725.1). Taxonomy (NCBI): domain Eukaryota; kingdom Metazoa; phylum Mollusca; class Bivalvia; order Cardiida; family Solecurtidae; genus Azorinus; species Azorinus chamasolen. The sequence goes on from OY755242.1 coordinate 19,778,486, forward strand.
ATATGTAATGGTGAGAAAAACATTAGTCTGGATACTCTTCTAAAAGATGTGTTCTTCGGTGATGAACAAGACGGAGATGAAGAAATAAATACAAGTAGTATCTCTGATGCACTGAACTTATCTCCATATGCTATCAGTTCAGCTTCAGAGGATGTCAATGGCTTATCAGATTACCTAAATGGTGTAAGTAATGGTTCTAAACGAAGGAATGAAGAGTATATAAAGTCATCACCCTCTACTGCTAGTTACTGGAGAATTATTTTGGAACCAGACAAAGATGGTGATAATTTAATTTTCGTATCAATTATACTTGGTATGCCAGGCCTTTGCAAAAAGTTCCTTGATTTGATTCCAAACCAGGATGTTATTCAAAAACGAGCGAACAAAATGTTCCAAACTGCACTCCATCTTGCTGTGCTTACAGACAATGCATTACTTGCAAGACGGATTCTTGTAGCAGGAGTTGAACTTGACAGACAAGATAAACACGGAAACACGGCTCTTCACATAGCTTGTAAAAGGATGAATAGTGCAGTCGCTAGCGAGCTGCTTAAACCTGTGACCTCATCCGAAGCGAAACAAAATGCTTATAGAATATATTATCCGAAAGTACCTCAGAATTTGGAAATACGAAACTACGAAGGCCAGACTTGTTTTATGATTGCAGCCATCAATGGCGATACAGCCATGATGGATTTGTTGGTTTCAAAACACGCCAACATTAACGTAAAAGATATCAAAAGTGGTATGACATGTCTGCATATACTGACTGAGATGGGAAATATAACTACAGTAAGACATCTTCTAGCTATGAAAAATGTTGACATAAATGCCAAAACATACTCGTCTTTTACCGCTCTTGATATCGCAAACATACGGGGACAAAGCAAAATCGCATATTTGTTGCTATGCGCAGGTGCAACTCCGAAACTTCGGCCAAAGGATTCTACCGACTTCCTGGCTGAATCTGATTCGGATGAATATGATGACTGATCTGCAACTGAATCATTTTATTCCTAATTTTGTTCTGTAGTTTATCATCATTATATTTATATCTCTTTCGAAAATATCGCTTTGTCTCGTGAAATATTCATACAACAGCATGGATATCAATGTGTTCATTTATTTTGTAATGGCATATGTTCACAGGATTTTTACCATTACAAATAAAAACAGTATGATCACCAATCAGGTCTGTACATTTTACCTTAGAAAATAGAGCAGATCCTGACATCTCCTACAGGAGCGGGCTTATACTGATATACAGTAAAACCTCTCTACAACGGCCACTAAATTACATCAAGTATTTTGTGTTAAAGGTAGGTGGTTGCTTACTAATATACCAACTAATTAACACAACGAAACTCGTGTTTAAAAAATATTTAAGACTTAACCCTTTCATACAAACAGCTTATCACACTTTAGAAAACGTAGTAGACCCAGATCAGATGAGAGTCATCTAAACTGGGTCTGCTCTGTTTGCTTATGTGCACATATGCCATTATAAAATTTCAATCAATACATATTCATGATGCCATTATTTCTTATATGAAAATTCAACAGGAATGAGTTAACTCCTGTGAGTGTATATGTATGTATTGCACTGTAGTTAAACTGACATTTGACAGGTAGATATAGCGATACCCTTACAGGTAGATACAGCGATACCCTTATCACAATAGATATTCAGACATCCAATATCTATCGGTTTGTAAAGCTGAAAAACGTCCCGTTAACACCATTGTAATGACTTTAACTCATTACCTCATACGCTATTTTGAGATACAACCTCTTTGAATGAATCTACCGAAAAGGAGCATTAACTAGAGAAAAGGAAACTTTTGTAGTTTGAAACCATTGTGATTTATCACAATGGTTTCACAAAGTGACGTTTACAGAGTCGTCAATATGAGGGAACGGGTTAAACATTTACATCATATAAACGTGTTTTCTTGAATTTGGAAGCAGAGTATACCCAGATCAGGCGGCTCCCGTAGGAACCGTCTGTTCAGGATCTGCTCTGTTTGCTTATGAGAGTACAGTACAAACCTCTCTATAACAGTCACTAAATTACATCAATTATTCTGTGTTTAAGGCAGGTGGTTGCTTAAAGCAAGGTGAAAGTAAAACAGAACGCTCCTATAGGAGCGTTCTGTTTTACTTTCTCCTTGCTTTAAGCAGCCACCTGCCTTAATATACCAACTAATTAACACAATTTAGTGGCCGTTATAGAGAGGTTTTACTGTATATAGGTTTGGTTGCAGATTATGTCAATGTAAAAATAACATGGGTTCATGTACCATTATAACATTCATTAAATAAGTATTCATTATGCTGCTATATTTTACATGACTAATGAAAAGCGCTTTGTTACATGTTTATACTATGTGGGTAACTGAAACGGTTGTGCTCGCTGTAATTTGACAATGAGAAATAACAGATAAATAACTGAAAACTACTTTGATGCAAAACTACTTGCAAAAATACTTTCAATTTTCCTGGTATGCCGTTCAGATCAATTCTTAGCCTGTCCGTCCATTGATTTAACTGTTGACTCAGTTTTATTTTATTTGTCGCCCTTTTCTTCTCCTCTTTACATCTCTATCTATCTACTTTCCTCTGTTATTGCACCAGCATTTCTATTAGCACTGTTTAAGCCATTGTAAACACATGGACATGTAAACTGTAGGGGGAGGGTCGTTTACTAATGTTGAGAGAACTTGTGGCCCGATCCCGTTTCTATGTATAATTAGAAATAAAATATGTTTAAACTAACAGGGAGAAAGTTACCCATATAAAACCGTTATACATACGTCTGCACTATTTGCCTAAATTAACCCTTTCCCTCATATAAACGTGTTTTCACGCATTTGCAAACAGAGTAGACCCAGATCAGACGGTTCCTAGATGAGCCATCTGATCAGGGTCTGCTCTGTTTGCTGATAGAATTTGAAAGACATGTTTTTTTCTTCATAAAATGCCTACAATGGTCCACCTTACATATTTCTTTATAACTATTTCGCTAATGAATATTCAGTACGTATTGAAATTTGGCCAAAATACAGAACAGGGTATAAGGGTTAATATGTCTGAATACTTAGGGTAAGTAAGACATGCATTACTGTCACTTCACAAAAGAAATGAGACAGGTTTCTGTTGAACCTTTACCTCGTGAATATAATATTATTAAAAGAAATAAGGACATCTTGTAACAAACCATGTATGAACTGTTTCTTATAATGGTATGTGAATATTAGCCACAGCCGAAGATATTGAATCAGACCAATATACTCCCATAAACAAACCGAATAGTCCTAATCTTGGTCTACTCTTTTTTGGGAAAACTTCAAAACATGTCTATCAGGTAAATGTAGGTTAATGTATTTTCGTACTTGCAATCCGTATAGTTCTAAGAACAACCGGTAGTTTCTCTTTCTACTTATACGAGGAGATATCAAAAAGTTTTGAGCCTCGGGCATGTTTTTCATTCAGATTGATTAATGCTTTCACGCCTGATGTGCATCAATGTGTTAATTATTGAGTACATAACGGATTATCTTGATTATTGTAATCATTTAGTCACAGCACTTCGGTAAAGAGGCATACCCCTAGTGAGTTGGTCAAAACTGGACAAAACGTAGTACAGAGTGGTGATAAAGTTTCTAGTCCTGAAGGGTCAGTCAGCAAAACAGGCTAAAGAGCGATTGATGGCTGTTTATGGAGCGTCTTCTCCTTCTTCTGCAATTATAAAACCCTGGGTGAAGGAATTCTAACGTGACAGAGAGCGGGTTTAGACGATGACCTCCGGTCAGGATTGCCGACCACCAATACCCGCCCTGAAAACACCGAGCTATTCATCGGACCTAGCCGAATGGGGATTATTATGCCGACTTACTGAAACAGGTGCACCAATCCATCAAGGAAAAACGCCTAGGGAAATCCATCGCGGGATCCTGCTCCATCTGGACAGGACCCCAGTTCACAGTAGCCGAGTTGCGATGGAAGCCGTGCGCGAGTGTGACTATGTACTTCTTCCTCACCCACCCTACTCACCAGACCTAGCCCCAGCGACTCCCCCCCCCCCTCTTTCCTAGGCTGAAAAAAATTACTTCGGGCCAGAGATTTGATGATGACGATGAGATGATGACTGCTGTGGAGGGGTGAATAGGGGGCCAATATAATGACTTCTACCGTTTAGGTATCATTAATCGGAAAACTAGGTTGAACAAGTGCATGGAGTTGGAAGGGGACTATGTCGAAAATTAAAGCAGTAAACTTCCAAAACTCCAACTCTTAATATGTGAGGCTCAAAACTTTTTGATGTCCCCTCGTATATCTACCTGGAACATGTCCAACTTCATCTTTGTACATTTATCATATAGGTTTTTTACTGTGTGTTTGTACTGTGGGTTTGTGTGTGGGTTTGCGTCGCTTTAACCCTTACAGTGCGGGACACGAATCACTAATGTCCTTTGCAAGCAGTGTATACCTAGATTAGAGGGCTGCTAGGGGACAGTGTAGACCTAGATTAGAGGGCTGCTAGGGGACAGTGTAGACCTAGATCAGAGGGTTGCTAGGGGAACCCGCTCATTTGGGTTTGCACTGCTTGTCACGTTCTACTTTTGTTCAGAAGAATTCCTGAATATTCACTAAGCTTGACCTGTTTAATAGTTCATTTCAAAATTCAGCGTTGTAAGGGTTGACAGTATTACAGTCTTATCGAGACGTCCAGCTAATTACAGGTGGGGGAAGGATGACCCCTGAGGTTTTACATTGTACAGAACAAATTGAGTTATACCACAGGCGTACCACAAACCAATACTTGCTGGGGTTTTGTTGTTGTTGTTGTTGTTTTTCACCATAACAAACTCATGTTTACTGGATATCATACAACACCTGCAAGCTAATAAGACAATATTCCGTTCTGTTCAGACAATATTTTGTGTTCTGTAACATTATTAAAAGTATTAACCCTTTGCTACATGAGTGTTCATGTAAGAAATAATGTATGTATTGATTTAAATTATCTTAATATTTATAATGACATAAGAACAAGAATGGTTTGGGCACTGGTTAAACGTAAATAACAAAATCTATTTAACAAAGCAGTCCCGGACCAGACGGCTCTATCGGAGCCGTCGAATATGGGTTTAACCCTTTCCTCCATAGGCTATTTTTAGACCCAACCTCTTTGAATGAATCTACCCAAAGGAGCATTTACTAGAGAAAAGTAAATGAGTAAAGCAGTACGTGAAGCGTGTTTAACCCGTTACCTCACGAATATACATGTATATAATAAACAATGGTTATAATAGAATTTTGACCATAAACTGTAGAAGCATGTCTGTACAATTCCATAAGCATAGTTTAAACAGAGCAGACCATTATCAGACGGCTCTCTGGGTCTACTCTGTTCGCAATATATGATGTTAAGGTGCGCATCGTCTCTCTTTATACTGGCTTTTCACTTTTTTTTCGAAACGAATGTTACACTTTAGCCGCCAAACAAAAATATTTAAGGAAACCTTTTGCAGGCAGTTTTGACCCAGATGAGACGATGAGCAACTCGGTATCTCATCTGCGTCCCTGCTTATAAAGCTTTTTAGTTGAGTCTGATTTCGTTCTCAAGCTTTTGATTGGTCAGATTTGAGTTCTAAAGCTTTTGATTGGTCAGAATTGAGCCTAAGGCTCAAATCTGACCAATCAAAAACTTGAGAACGAACTCAGACTCAACTAAAAGTTTTATAAGCATGGACCCAGGATTCAAACTGTTTGTTATTATGGGTAATATTCTTTTAAGTAGATGGTAGACAAATTAAACAAACGCACATTATAGCAGACGACAATATATGGCAAAAATGGGTTAAATCGTCTCCAGCTATTTGAAAACCGCTTGAGTCCAGACGAGACGCTGAAACTCGGTCGATATATAGCAAGTACAAGTAGTAGCCTAGCCAAAATTGCACCGGATCCCATTTGTTTTACATGTATGGGTTAATGCATGCCCATAAATAAGTAAATATTTATCACCGGTACTTGAAGCATGCTGTACATAACTATTTAGTTATTCTAATACAGACGTCTGAGAGACAGAGACTAATTAAACACTTTACCTAATTAATATTCAGGCAAGGTCACATCCATAATGAATATTACTGAACTGTATTAGAAAATGTAAAAGGGGACATGTATTGCCATAGCAAATTGTAGAGAAGGATCTGGAACAGAGCAGACATCATAGCCAGATTAGACAGATCTGTAACAGAACAGACAGGGCACCCAGATCAAATCAGACAGATCTGTAACAGAACAGACAGGGCAAACCCAGATCAGATCTGACAGATCTGTATCAGAGCAGACAGGACAAACCCAGATCAGATCTGACAGATCTGTAACAGAGCAGACAGGGCAAACCCAGATCAGATCAGACAGATCTGTAACAGAACAGACAGGACAAACCCAGATCAGATCTGACAGATCTGTAACAGAGCAGACACGGCAAACCCAGATCAGATCTGACCGATCTGTAACAGAGCATACCTAGATCAGACAGATTTGTAACAGAACAGACAGTGAAAACCCAGATCAGATCTGACAGATCTGTAACAGAGCAGACAGGGCAAACCCAGATCAGATCTGACAGATCTGTAACAGAGTATTCCTAGTTCAGATATATCTGTAACAGAACAGACAGGACAAACCCAGATCAGATCTGACAGATCTGTAACAGAACAGACAGGGCAAACCCAGATCAGATCTGACAGATCTGTAACAGAGCATTCCTAGATCAGACTGATCTGTAACAGAACAGACAGGGAAACCCCAGATCAGATCTGACAGATATGTAACAGAACATTCCTAGATCAGACAGATCTGTAACAGAGCAGACGGAACACACCCAGATCAGACAGATCTGTAACAGAGCAGATCTGTATACCTACCATTGATCATTCCTGGATTATCATGTCTCCCAATTTAACCATTGCCCTGTTGAATATTCATGTAAGAAATAATGACATCATGAATATTTATTAGTATATTATACATAGAGTTCTTGTAATTGGCTGAAACTTTAGAGTCAGATCTACAGCAGAGCAGATCATGATCAGTGACCAGGGTCTTCTCTGTTTGCAAAGGCTAGAACATGTTTATAACGAGAGAAAGTGTTAATTAAATTACCGTCTGCTAAAACAGGAAAAAAACGAACTAAGTACATGTATGCCTATACTAGGTGAATGCAGATTGCATGTAGAGCTATGACAAAGACAATAGCCCTGTCGTGCATATTTGAAATATTTGAAGATCATTCGGAAATAACAATGAATGTTTTCACAATTGTGGCTAATGTTTTGGAGTTACTTGGTTCTTCTGTGCGCCCACGTTGACCCTTTATTCCACAAAGGCACCTTTTGGCACATTTGGAGACATAATATACTTAAATCAGACAGGATTTGTCTGATCAGGGTCTGCTATGTTTGCTCATGAAATAACATAAGTCTAATTTTACATTTTATGCCATGGTAATATAGCTATTGTTCATCATGCCATTATAAATGTTCAGCTAATTAACCCTTCGCTTGCTATTCGCGTCAATATACCTACCTGTAAATAGTGAAGACCCAGATGAGACAGCTCCTGCAGGAGCTGTCTCATCAGGGTCTGCACTATTTATAAGTTGATTGTGCAACCAGTGCACTCCACAGCAGTGATTGCACAGAGAAATACTTGTACACAGTGAATATATATGTAATTATACAACAGGGCATGGGTAAAGAAGGAGACATGTATCTTAAAATTCAACAAGAGAAGGCTTAATACTCATGCATAGTCATTATTTCTGACGTGAATATTCACGGAGTAAAGGATTAAAACATTGATCAATACATGCTTGTATTTTTACCGAGAAGCTATCACATTATCCTGATACCGAGCTAGCAGGGTTGTTGTAATTGGCTGAAACTGTACAGTCCGATCTACAGCAGAGCAGATCCTGATCAGTGACCAGGGTCTTCTCTGTTTGCAAAGGCGAGAAAACGTTTATAATGAGAGAAAGGGTTGATTAAATTGCCGTCTGCAAAAACAAAAGCCCGAACTAAGTGCATGCATGTCTATCCTAAGTGCATGCATCCCATTCCCTTATATTGACGACTTTTGACGACTCTGTAAAAGTCACTTTGTAAAACCATTGTGAGAAATAGAGCATTTGCTCCTATAGGAGCAAATGCTCTTTTAACACAATGGTTTCAAACTACAAAATTCTAAAAAGAAAATTCTCTAGTTAATGATTCTTTTCGTTAGATTTATTTAAAGAGGTTGTATCTAAATATAGCCTATGAGGTAATGGGCTTGTAGCGTTGTGATAAAGACATTCCTGCATTTTTTAAATATTTGAAGGTCATACGGAAATAATAATAAATTTTTAAACACTTGTGACTAATGTTTTGGGGTTACTTTGTTTTTTACGCTCCTACGTCGACCTTTTACTCCACACAGGCACCTTTTGGCATGTTTGCAAACATAATATACTTAGACCAGACAAAATTCGTCTGATCAAGATCTGTCCTGTTTGCTCATGAAATAACATTATAAATGTTCAGCTAATTAATATTCATACAGTCATTGTTTCTGACATGAATATTCATGGAGTAAAGGATTAAAACATTGATCAATACATGCGTGTATTTTTACCAACAAGCTATCACATTATCCTGATACCCGGCTAGCAGGACCTACACCGTGATCAATAAAACAGTAACCCCTCTCTAACACTCTCATAAATATCAGTACCAGTCTGCGCAGCACGTGGCAGCTTAACTCACTCCCTTTATGTTAGACCCAACCTCTTTGAATAAATCTACCGAAAAGCAGCATTAACTAGAAAAAAGGAAACTTTTAGAATTATGTAGTTTGAAACCATTGTGATAAATAGAGCATTTGTAGGAGCAAATGCTCTATTTATCACAATAGTTTCAACAGGTGACTTTACAGAGGCGTAGAAAGGCGTATTTATGGAGGAAAGGGTTAAACAATCAGAACCAACCTCTTTGAATAAATCTACCGAAAAGTGGTATTTACTAGAGAAAATGATTTTTCAGAAGTTTGTAGTTTTGAAACCATTGTGATAAATAGAGCATTTGCCGCTACAGAGAAAATGCTTTATTTGTCACAATGGTTTCAAAAATGACTTTTACAGAAGCGTCAAAATACGTCACTAGGGGTGAGGGGTTAAGACATCTAGTGAAAGTCGTGCAGAAATATTATTTTCAGTCTGCTTTAAGAAACTACCTGCCTAAAACGTCTCCATTCTTCTTTATTTAAAGTTGGGGTCGTTGGGGTTATATTGATGTCAATACCACACCTTACTATTATCGGTAAGGTTTGACCAGGCACTCATCGCTTTCCGCCAACTTTCGTCGGTGAAAAATCGTGAATTTCCGTTGATTGTATAAATGAATTCGCTAAGTGCTTGGTAGCACAATTATACCACACGCGCTATACAATATCAAAACTGTTGCAATAGCCCAGATTATTGTGTAGCCGACTTTGAGGATAGAAGTTGTTGGTTCGAATCTAGGTAAAACCGAATTAAACTAAGGCATCATTTTTTCGGAAACATATGTCTCTTATTTTTAAATTTCTCTTTATTTTTCGTTTATTATAATTGTTTTCTTCATTTTTTCAATAATTTGCATCAGAGCGTTTCCTAAGAGCTGTGTGCGTGACGTGTACAAAAGATTATCTTAAAAACTGCTGTTTGATTATATCACGTATACGTTAATGTAATTTGTCTAAGACAAGATCCACTGTACAAAATTCAGGCCAGTATGCGTCCACCTGCCCAAAATAATTTAGAAAACGTTCACATCTTCAAATAATAAAAACCAAAACAATCACGGTGGGGCTCGAACCCACTACACTAATATCCGCATTACTGTGATTAAACCACTGCACTACCAACACATATAGTTTCTAATGTACTAGAGTCATTGTATAGTGACGCACTCTTTAATTGTGTGTTCGGAAAGATAACATTTGTTTCCGAAAAAGACGGAATATTCATACAATGCCAGGTCAAACCTTACCGACAATAACACTGTGCATGGGGCGTGTTTTCATCAGAATAGTTTCATCAATATTTATTTGTTTCCAAATCTTTACCAAAATGGTAGGAGCCGAATAACAAGCACCATGTTTGAGAGTGTCCTCGGTTAAAGTCAAACCCCTGACGGTTTGTGGAAAACAACTTGGCATTGGCCTATTCGACACAATGGTGATACAGACAGCTGCTGAGTAATATATATATTTATCTAAAACTACGTAGTTTATCTAGGTTTTTTTATAGTACACCGTAAGGTCTATTATTGAATTTATAAGTAACTATGGGCTGAACTTATGGATTAACCCTTTCCCTGTTCTATATTTAGTCCAAATTTCAATACCTACTGAATATTCATGGCCAAAATAGTTATAATGAAATGTGGAAGGTGAAACATTATAGCCATTTTAGAAAATGAAGACACAGATCTTTCAAATTCTATTAGCAAACAGAGTAGACCCTGATCAGACGGCTCCTCTAGGAGCCGTCTGATCTGGGTCTATTCTGTTTGCAAATGCGTGAAAACACGTTTATATGAGGGAAAGGGTTAAAAGGAACACGTCGTGTTTATCTCTTACAACGCTGAATTTTCAAATGGATTATTCCAAATTTCAAACAGATCAACCTTATGGTGAATATAAGGGCATTTTTCGAAAGAAAATTGTAACATGATAAACAGTATAGACCCTGATGAGAAGGTGCCTCTATATGCCCTCTCATCTGTGTCTACACTGTTTGCAAATGACATTAGTGACTCGTGTTCTGCATTGCTATGGTTTAACCCTTTACTCCATAAATATATCTTTTAACACCTTTGCAAAGAGGTGCGACTCAGATCAGACGGTTCCTATCAGACATGTCAGTCAGGATCTACTCTATGTGCTTATCGGATAATATATATCTGATTCTGCAAAGTGTGCCATGACCAAGATGTCCTGTATTTTCATGTCGTTATGATAAGTTACAGAGCAAGCAGATGTAATTGATATTAATAAATATTCATACAGTAAATGGTTGAAATCCTAACCCTTTACCTGTTAATACAGTATAAAACCCGCTAATGCGACCACTTAATAATCAGCCACTGGCGTCGTTTAACCCTTTCCCTCATATAAACGTGTTTTCACGCATTTGCAAACAGAGTAGACCCAGATCAGACGGCTCCTAGAGGAGCCGTCTGATCAGGGTCTGCTCTGTTTGCTGGTGAATTTGAAAGATCTGTTTCCTTACTTTCTAAAATGGCTACAATGTTCCACCTTCCAAATTCCATTATAACTATCTTGTTCATGAATATTCAATAGGTATGGGAATTTGTAATAAACATAGAACAGGGAAAGGTTTAAAGCAGGTGGTTGCTTAATGCAGGACGAACGTTATGGCTCCTATAGGAGCTTTCTGCATAACTTTCGTCTTGCATTAAGCTACCACCTGCCTCTGCCACCCTGAATTATGCCCCTTTTTGGTGGTCGCATTAGAGGGTTTTTACTGTATAGCTTTAGACACCTTTATAAACAGAATGGACTCAGATCAGAAGGAGCTGTATGATCAGGGTCTGCACTATTTGCTTATGGAATTATATACGAGTAGATCTGCTTGTATAGTTTCTTTAATGGCTAGAACATAATGTTGGCATAGGTTACATGATAGAAACGTTTTGCAAATAGAGAAGCCCCAGATAAGACACTAAAAATTACCAGAATACAAAAACATTATACGTGTACTGCGTATTGGATGGGAGATAAACGGGCGATACGGTGAGATAGGTCTTAGTGCTATAGTATCACTAAATTTGACAATTATATTTGCTTTCAGGAAATTAAATTATGATAATGGTGATAATGATGTTTACTTTGACTAAACTCAATAAAAATCATAAGTTTGAATGTTCTTTGTTTGCTTGCATCTTCTCCGCACAATGTGTTCTTACTATCATCACTGTTTGTATTACATGCCTCATGGACTTGTTAGTCTAAAGGATGAAATCAAATCTTATCTTATCTTATCTTACGAAGAGGCGCAATTAATGTCAGCATTTCTTATACGGCAAGCAGTGTGGGACATATAATATAGGTTTGGCTTGTGTATCGAACACAGGACTCTGAGGTAAAAAGTAAAGTACCTAGTCTACTTTCAGTCCGAAAGACCGCTCAGCCGACTGTACATTTACTCCACGGTCATTGAGTCATTCGCCTACAATATTTAGCGCTGCTAACATATGGCGTAATCATGCAGCCTCAGTACCGGCTAGTGACCCTCACAGGTAACCATTTTAACCCCTGGGTGGAGAGGAGGTGCGGGTGGGAGACACTGAAAAGCGTCTCTGAAAGTTGCGGTAGGGACCAGGATTTGAACCCGGAACCTCCGGATTGGTAGTCAAGCGCGTTACCACTAGACTCCCCGCACATCATGTATGGAGCACTGCTAACATATGGCGCAATAATGCAGCCGCAGTGCCGGCTAGTGACCCTCACAGGTATCCATTTTAACCTTTGGGTGGAGAGAAGGTGCGGGTAACACCGAAAAGCGTTTCTGAAATTTCCGGGAGGGACCGGGATTTGAACCCCGGACCTCCGGATTGGTCAAGCGCGTTACCACTAGACCACCGCACACCACAAAGGTCTTCACGTTAACCGTTTACCTCGTGAATATGTATACAAACCGTCTGACCAGGGTCTACTCTGTTTGCAAAGGTGCCATGGTCAGGGTCTACTCTGTTTGCAAAGGTGCCAGAGTCGTCTATAGTGAGGAAATATTTTAAAGACATCGCGCACTTTCTGTGTGAGTCTTTCATTTTTATAAGCTACGCCCCTCGACAAAACTTGGAGTGTAGGCAGTTAATTTGTAATAACATTTGAAAACAGTTTTGAATATAAACCACATTCCCACTTATAGTGACGCCTTTTGATGCCTTTGCAAACCGAGTACACTCAGACCAGACAGTTCCTGTAGAAGCTGTTCTGATCAAAGTCTGCTGTTTGCTTATGGTATTTGAATGATATGTTTCTACAGTTTCTTATTTGGCCAAAAGAATCTCCTGTCAATGATTATTCATAAGGCCATGCAACATTGAATAACGTTCAAGCGGGAACGGGTTAATCGATATGATATACATGTACTATAATTAATAGGTATATGTTACTATTGCAACTGATCTAAAATTAGATATAGTGTGGTTTCCCATCGTAGTTCATTTAAACTAAATAGATGTCTGCACAAACAAATTGTGATCTACTTCAATTGTCGGTTATTCATTAACCCTTTCATTCTTATAAACTTGTTTTCACGCATTTGCAAACAGAGCAGACCCAGATCAGACGACTCATATTCTGACCAGGGTCTGCTCTGTTTGCTTATGTAATTTGAAAGATTTGTTTCTTTACTTTCTTAAATGGCTACAACATTCCACCTTCCATATTTCATTTTAACTATTGTTTCCATGCATATTTAGTAGGTATTTAAATTTTGGAATATAAACAGAACTACAAAAGTGTTAATAGGATGCCAAACAAGTTGGATCCTGATCGCTAATTTATTCAACGTCTAAGCATGATCCAGACTGTTTATATGTGTTATCAGGAATTCATAGATTGTTTAAACAGTGAACCCTTTTCCTCATATAAATACTTTTCACGCCTTTATAAACATATTAGACCCAGATCGGACTGGTGCTATATTGGCCGTTTGATCAGGATCTGCTCAGTTTGCCAATGAATTTATAATATACACTAAAACCTCTCTATAACGGCCACTAAATTTTGTTAATTAGTTGGTATTTAGAGCAGGTGGCTGTTTAAAGCAAGGTGAAAGTAAAACAGAACGCTCCTATAGGAGCGTTCTGTTTTACTTTCACATTGCTTTAAGCAGCCACCTGCCTTTAACACAAATTACTTGATGTAATTTAGTGGCCATTATAGAGAGGTTTTACTGAATCTGACTCAACCGTTTCTACCGATACCACACTACCCTGTGGACGCAGTATGCTGTTATAAAATATCAGCTAATATATATATCCATGATATCATTATTTCTGGTATAACAATTCAACAAGGAAACAGTTAACAACTGGTATTGATACATGTAGGACTTGTTGTAATATCTTTCCTTAACGCGTTTCCCGGTTTAAGAGAGTTATATTCGAAACACTTGAAGATTGTGCGGAAATTTACAATATTTATATATAATACTTGTGAAATTGTCGCAAGATGTCGACCAATCATCTTACAAAACTGTTAAATGTTCGGGCTGTAGATCCATTAAAAATTAACCCTTAGCCTGCTATGAAAACGAGGTCTGTTTAACCTCTGATCTCTTACAGTTTTCACTTACTTTCGGTTCGTTCCAACTTTTGAATAAAAGACTTTTGACAGAGTGTCAAACAGCTTGGATCCTGATGAGACGCCGAGTTACTCGGCGTCTCATCTGGATCCAAGCTGTTTGACAATATCACTTAGGTCGCGCTTAGTAGGGAAATGGTTTAAACTTGATATTGGTGTTGCCTCTACGTGAGATTCTAATACAGTAAATTCTCGCTAATGCGACCACTCAAAAGAAGTTTAGATCGTGATTTAAAAAAAAAAAACAGATGATAGCTTAATACAGGACTAAAAGTATTCAGAAATCTCCTGTTTTGCTTTTGCCCTACATTAACCCTTTCCCTCATGTAAACGTGTTTTCACGCATTTGCAAACAGAGTAGACCCAGACCAGACGGCTCCTAGAGGAGCCGTCTGATCAGAGTCTGCTCTGTTTGCTTTTAGAATTTGATAGATCTGTTTCTTTGTTTTCTAAAATGTCTACAATGTTCCACTTTCCATATTTCATTATAACTATTTTGTTAATGAATATTCAGTAGGTATTGAAATTTGGAGTAAACATAGAACAGGGAAAGGGTTAAGTAACCACAAAAAATTCTCATAATCATTGAAACAATATAGCTTAAACCATACGATGAGGAATCCCCTAAACAATATATATATATATATATATACATATAGTGAAATGTATTTGTGAATGAATAATATACGGAATCCTAATAGAGTCATCGCAAATTCGGGTCGCGCCTTTTTCTGAGGCTCGAAACAATGCGGCAATTCACCAGTATACTCTCGCATCTTTTTCTTCTTTTTTTGTTCTTTTTTTAATCGGAGTGTTCCGTAACCCTATAGTATGCGATTGCATTTCCACGAGAGTTGACCAGTTAATTGCAAATAAACGCGAGGATGCATATGTTAACTCTGTCTTGTTCAATATTCAAGTGGAAATACAATGATTTGCTTTCTGAACAATTTGATCAAATATGCGAGAAAGTAATGGTGATCTCTCGCATGTGTTCGAGCTCTTCCGCAAAGGCACATAGCCAAATTGCGATAGCCCTATCAGGATTTCGTAATTATGACGTACAGTAAAACCTCTCTATAATGGACACTTAATTACATCAAGTATTTTGTGTTAAATGCAGGTGGCTGCTTAAAGCAAAGTGAAAGTAAAACAGAACGCTCCTAAATATTTGAATATTCGTGTAAGAAATAATGCCTGTATTAGATCTAATATTAATTAGATTAGTTTTTTTAAAATGGCTTATGAAGAAGAAATAGTTTGGTCCATGTAAACATTGAAGAATCTGATCTATAAAATTCAATAAGCAAACTGAGCAGACCCCTGATCAGATGGCTTCTACAAGAGCCGTCTGATCTGGGTTCACTCTGTTTGCAAAGGTGTGAAAAGTCGTATCTATGGAGTAAAGAGATAAATATATAAATGAAAGTGAAATGAGATCGATAGCCAAGGTCGGGTAAACTGGGCCAAGTGGCATTCCAAGAAGAACGTGATCGCTTGTTATTACCCGAAGGTTTGAACTACAGTAAAACCTCTCTTTAACGGCCACACTAAATTGTGTTAATTATTTGATATTTAGGGCAGGTGGCCGCTTAAAGCAAGGTGAAAGTAAAACAGAACGCTCCTATAGGAGCGTTCTATTTTACTTTCACATTGCTTTAAGCAGCAATTTGTCTTTAACACAAATTAACTGATGTAATTTAGTGGCCGTTATAGAGAGGTTTTACTATACTCGAAGTAAAATCTTTGAACAGACATTCAATGTTTATAGCTGGGCAAGGTTAACCCTTGCCCTACACTCGGAACACCTCAACTATTTTCGGATCCCTGGTGGAATAAGACGAGTAGTTACGAATGCCTTATCATGGTGTCAAAAATATTGTCTGCTGAAATCTGGATTTGTAGAAATTTTGAATACTTCTGATTTGATTTGAGAAACGTCTGACCAAGTGCCAAACAGCTTGGGTCCTGATGAGACGCCGAATTACTGTGCGTCACATCTGGTTTCAATCTGAACGCAACATATCGCGGGGTTGGGGATCACTTACACAGCCGGATAGGGGTTGTATTTTCATATATACAAGTATTAAGAGAAAATAAGAAGTATGAGGTTCGTCAAGCTGAGCGATTAGTAGCCAAACGGCTTGTCACGTTAATTGCGTGTGTGCAGGCTAGGATGTGCGCGCGTGCGTGCATGTGCGTGTGTGCACACTGCGTACGTGTGTGTCGGAGGGGGTCAATAAATATGTCGTATTTAGAAGAGCGTGTTTCATTACTGTATTGTACTTAACGTTTGTAAATTATTAACAATCAAAGTGTACAGAGATCGATATTGACAAGGACGTGTTGTATTAACTGGGCCAAATGGTATTCCAAGAAGTACATGATTGTAGATCTAATACAGGCTATAATTTATTACTACGACCATGGCCTATATATATGCTCACAATGTTGTTAGCTTAAATACATTGTATGTACAGTAAAACCTTATACAATCACCCGTCAAAATAGATATAACGGCCACTAGAATATATTAAATAGTTGGTATTTAGGACAGGTGGCTGCTTAAAGCAAGGTGAAAGAAAAACTGAACGCTCCTAAGCTTTAAGCAGCCACACGCCTTTAACACAAAATACCTGATGTAATTTAGTGGCCGTTACAGAGAGGTTTTACTATATTTTGGGAGGTTTCAGGCATGTTGTTGCTTTAAGCAGGACGAGCGTTTTGGTGGAAGCTCTAATTTGAGTTTTTGGATTACTTTCGTTTGGCATAAACTCATTCGCTGCCAAATAATGTCGTATGCAAAGCTATCGTCTGCTACAAGTTTCGTGTATTTAATTTTCTCCCCTATTCCTTCAAAAACAAGATTTCAGTAACAAACAGCTTGGATCCGAGTTACTGAACGATTCATCTGGATCTAAACTGTCTGCAAGTAATCACAGATGCGACATTTAACCAACAACCTGGTTTTAAAGACAACCAAGTATACAATAGAACCTGTCTAATTAAAGGTCTGTAAGGCAAGTGGTAGTTTAATGTAGGTCAAATTTAAGTAATGCAGAAAGCTCCTATATTTTTGCCATGCATTAAGCAACCACATGCTTTTTAAGACGCCTGCATTTAGTAAATGAATGGCCGCTAAGGATATATTCTACTGTATTTCCATGCGGTCTCTTTCGAGGAGTATTATTGTAGACTATTATCTGTAGTTGAAGTTTATTTATTCTCTTCGTAAGTTATGTACAGAATAATGATTATGTAGATTTCAGACGATGATAAGACAGAATAAAATCAGTAAAACAATCTGGTCTTTTTCACTCATGTACATTTTACAGTCAATAATAAAAACCGCTCTTTAAAGGCGATCGTCAGAAATAACTCATGTGCATTTGGGACAGGTGATAGCTTCATGTAGAAAGGGGAAGCTTTCAACGTCTGTCCCTTGTTAATTACGTTATCATTAATGCAGTAAATAGGGTATCGGGTGTATGGTTTATGTCTGCCCTTTGTAATGATGCTATCATTCATAAGTAAGCAGGCAGCAGGCTTCTTTATCTAGTCTGTATTGTCTGCCATTGCCTCTACGTTATCATCCACACAGTGCGCATGGTACCAGGCCTATAGAATACTGTATGTAGTCTGAATTATGTGCCCCTTGCTTCTACGTTATCATCCATACAATACGCATGGTACCAGGCCTATAGAATACTGTATGTAGTCTGAATTGTGTGCCCCTTGCTGCTAAGTTAATCATTCATACAATACGCATGGTGCCAGGCTTATAGAATACTGTATGTAGTCTGAATTATGTGCCCCTTGCTTCTACGTTGTTATTCATACAATACGCATGATACCAGGCTAATAGAATACTGTATGTAGTCTGAAACGTGTGCCCCTTGCTGCTACGTTATTATTCATACAATACGCTCGGTACCAGGCTGATAGAATATTGTATGTAGTCTGAAGCGTGTGCCCCTTACTACTACGTTCTCCATGGTACTACATGTATGTGGTCTGGATTGTGAGCCCCTTTTTACCAAATCATCATTCATGGAGTACACAGGGTACCAAGCTAATAGTGGGTTGGATGTCTGTTTCTACTAGATCTACGCCAGTATTAATGAAGTTCACAGGGTATCACAGACTTATGTTTTATCATATAATTATCCAGTCGAAGAGCATGTAACTGTATTAGTCCTACAGCAAACAAAGTAAGTAACACACTTATGCTTTATCATATATAGTAAAACCTCTCTATAACGACCACTAAATTGTGTTAATTAGTTGGTATTTAGAACAGGTGTATAGGAGCGTTCTGTTTTACTTTAACCTTGCTTTAAGCAGCCACCTGCCTTTAACACAAATTACTTGATGTAATTTAGTGGCCGTTATAGAGAGATTTTACTGTACTAAGAGTGTATGTATAACTCTACGTTATATCTTAAAAGCGCGGTATCTAGATATAAAAAACACGATGTCATTGTTGAGTCGCTACACATAGTTGACCCCAGACCGTCTGCAGAGGTTATCACGAATTCGACACATATACAATGTACATGTCTTACAAAGGATGGTTATAGATCTTAAGCGATAAAGCTGTCTCCATCACTGACTTAACCCTTTCAGTGAAGGATACGAGTAACTAATGTTATTTGCAAACAGCGTAGACCTAGATGAGAGGACTCACAGAGGAGCCCTCCCACCATGGTCTGCACAGTTTGTCATGTTACACTTTTCTTTAGAAAAATCCCTGAATAATCACCATAAGCTTGACCTGTTTGAATTTTGGGATAGTACAAAATTGAAAATTCAGCGATATAAGGACTAAAACATTGATTACCGTTTGCAAGTCAAATAATTGTCATTTGCAAATATTGTCTTCTGCTACAAGTCTCAATGTTAATTGTTTTCTTTCTATTTCTCTTCAACAATACACGAATGGTATTTATCTAAGCTACATACTAAAGCATGGAGGCTACTTCATATCCCAACTACCATAGGATGTCGAACATTTGGCAATGTGTACTTGGAAATCTCAGATATAATGGAGACTTCATTTGCGAATACGATTACATGTATACTTTCAAGAATTAATGGTTGAAAATGCATTTGGCATTTTAAAGAGATCTTAAAAATGTAAAATGTTGAAAATGGAAGCATTAATGCTGGGACAGCAAAATGATATATCACATGATACTAGAGCAATAGTGGGTTATGGTTCCAGTGATGTGTAAATCGGTTGCCATGTCAACAAGGTTAACAAGCTATACTGAAATTCATCTCTCCAGAAATACCTTTCTCCACCACTCATACAAAGGTACTAATGACAGACACGACAGAATGGATCTATTTCGAACCATAAACAAACATAGCAGATCCTGATCGGACGGCTTCTATAGTAGCAGTCTGATCTGGATCTACTTTGCAAATCGCTAAAAGGCTGTATATCCGGTAAATGGGTAAGTCACCACAAATAACGCCCATGCAATGTCTCACCCGGTTTATACTTTTGATACTGAATACCGTAACCCAGTAATTATACAGTAAAACATATCTAAACCGGAATTCTGGTACAGAAGAATTAAGATACATTTAGGAAGGTGGTTGCTTAATGCAGGGTGAATGTCATGCAGACAGCTCCTGTAGGAGCTTTCTGCATGACTTTCACCCTGCATTAAGCAACCACCTGTCTCCAAGACCGATATTGATATTAAATTTGACGTCCGGTTTAGAGAGGTTTTACTATACTTGACTTTTGATACTGAACACTAAATACCTTAATAGCCCTATCAACGCTGCTATTTGACATGTTACATTCACCCTTGACAAATGCACTTTTCCGTTACATGACAAGGACACGTTAACTTTTTTTCCTGCTATAACAATAGTGTCTGCTTAAATTCCGATCTGTAACAAATTCCACTTATTTATAAATGTACTTCGTTCAAGCTTTGAGAAACGTTTGACCGAGTGTCAAACAGCTTGGGTCCTGGTGAGACGCCTTGTTGCTCGGTGTCTCATCTGGATCCAGACTGTTTGCAGCTGTCAGGTAAGTCGCTATTAGCAGACACAGGGTTAACGGTAACGTTTCATGAGGATGTCCTTCAGTGTTCCATAATATGACAAACCTATCCTAGTCAGAGAAATCAGACACAATCCCTCTGATCTGTGTCTACATTGTTTGCGAATGACACGTGTGTCACGTGTATATCATACCATATAAGGTATAAAACTCTTTCAAATTAATAAAAGTTACAGTAGAAAATGATTGTACAAAGATTGAACATATAATATTAAATGTGAGCAAGAAATGTTATTAAAAATTGAATTATTTTTATTGTAGTGCATTGCATTGCATTTCAATGTAGCTCTAGGTATTGTTAGAGTGTTTGTCACTGAAATCTATACAAATTTCATTAGCAAAAAAAGCAGACTCGGATCAGATGGCTCCTATAGGAGCCGTGTGATCTGGGTTTACTCTGTTTGCAATGTATGAAAAGGCGTTTATATGAAGAAAAGGGTTAATGTGCTCTCATTTGTGGAAAAAGTGTAATTTGGAATTTAAAGTTTCTAGACTTTATCTCGGGCAGAAACACCGGGATAATAGAGTTTGTACAGATTGGATTCAGGTAGATTCAAGTTTTGTTTCCCTGGGGTATGATATAATATTTATCAACGTGGCCAAAAAGTACATTTTGGATGGAAGGGAGATAACTATTACATTAGTGCAACAGTAATTCAATTGTCTGTTAACCCATTACCTCATAGGCTATTTTTAGATACAACCTCTTTGAATAAATCTACCAAAAAGGAGCATTAACTAGAGAATTTTAGAATTTTGTAGTTTGAAACCATTGTGATAAATAGAGCATTTGCTCCTATAGGAGCAAATGCTCTATTTATCACAATGGTTTCACAAAGTGACATTTACGGAGTCGTCAAAAGTCGTCAATATGAGGGAATGGGTTAAGCATTAACCTTTTACAAGATGAATATATGTAAAATAAATAATGAATGTTAGTTAGATGTCTCTGTCGGGTAAAACATTAAAGTGTCACAAAGCTATTACAGCGTGCAGTCTCAACACAAATTAGTCAGCCTCAGTCAGACTAACTAGCTAATAGAATTGCTTTTAAATGGCGATAGCAAAGCGACTTGACCCTGTAATTGGGATTTACACAGATAGACCGGTGACATGTGCATGTCTTACATCCCCATTTGGTGGCTGAGTATGTATTTGAACTGTGGCTGACAAGATACTCGTATTTAACCTTTAGCCTGATATGGGTGGATGAGTGGATATAATCCAGATGAGACGCCGAGTAATTCGGCGTCTCATCAGGATCCAAACTGTTTGCTATACTGATCACATTTTGGTAGACAAATTGA
Source organism: Azorinus chamasolen (assembly GCA_963576725.1). Taxonomy (NCBI): domain Eukaryota; kingdom Metazoa; phylum Mollusca; class Bivalvia; order Cardiida; family Solecurtidae; genus Azorinus; species Azorinus chamasolen. The sequence continues at coordinate 19,800,305 of OY755242.1, forward strand.
TTATAGATTGAATTTTGAAATGTGTTGATGAAAAATTCTGGAAAAATAATTTACTCCGCAGGCTAAATGTAACCATTCGAATGCTGAATGTGTCAAGTTGAAGCGCATTCATTACGAATGACTTAAATATTCCAGATGCGTCTGAATGACCAACAGTGTACACCCTGATTGGACTGCTCCTCTGTGGACCCTCTAATCTGAATCTACATTGTTAGTAAACGTCATTACGACAGATACAGCAGAACCTATCTGAAGGGCCCACTCGAGGTGTAAATATTATTCAATACAAACGCCTTTGCAAACGGAGTAGATCCGGTATTGCGAAATAATAATGCGTGTAGTTTAGATTCCAATTTCCGCCATGGTATATAAGTCCCATTGTTCATAATGCTATTCGTATACAATACAATAAAATGTATATCGAGGGCTTGGTGCAAAACTATTGTAACTCCTTCACTTTGTGAAGGAGTTACAATAGTTTTGCACCAAGCCCTCGAAATGCATTTACTTTGAATACTATGTATGCAAAAACTTTAAAAGGCGTTTGTATGAAGAAACATACATAAACAGTGTAGACCCTGTCCGGTCATTAAGTCATAGATTTAAAGAGTTTATCAGAAAACAATACATATGGCGAGACAGGTTACAGTTGATCGTGTATCAGTATAAACACAGGTGCTCTTCACAGGCTATGTCTCAACAGCAACAAGAGTAGAGAATTTGCCCCTATATGAGAAAATGCTCTATTTATCATAATGGTTTCAAACTACAAAATTCTAAAAAATTCCTTTTCTCTAGTTAATGCTCCTTTTCGGTAGATTTATTCAAAGAGATTGTATCTAAAATAGCCTTTGAGGTAATGAGATAATACAGGACAAACGTAATGCAGAAAGCTCCTGTAGGAGCATTCTGCAATACGTTTGACCTGCATTAAGCTACCACCTGCCTTACACGCCCATAACTAGACCTGTTTTTGATGGTCGCTTAAGACAGGTTCTACTGTATGTCAGAATGTTCAAAGTCTCACAAAACCGCTTCTATATTTTGCAAACAGGGATTCCAGCCTGTACCAAAATAGTTTGTTTCAAGGAAAAACTAACAATCCTTGTTAATTTTGGACAGCAAAAAAAACCTAAATAACCCGATTTTCTGAAAATGAATCAGAAAAAACGCAGTTATATCACACGCTCTGTGTGTTGCGGGGACGTGAACATGTGCTACAGAAAACTGCTCTATAAGAAGTAACTCGGCGTGTTATCAGGATCCAGCCTATTTAACACTCGGCCAGTGTACTTTCTCAAAAACTTGAACGAATCGAAAGAAAATCAACAGCGCTCCAGATCAGGCTCTGAACAAACATTCTTTTTTTTTTTTTTTTTTTTAAAGGTGGTTTTTTCAATGCAGGATAAAGGTCATCTCGGTTTTATTGCTTCAGGGTTTAAACGAGCAATGTTAATTAACATTCTTTCCTTATGTAAACACTGTTTATGCCTTTGCAAACAGAATAGACCCAGATTAGACGGCTCTGCTCTGTTTGCTTATGAAATTATAATAGCCGCTGACTCTACAGTGTTTACCAATGCCAATAACGGTGTACATATGTCATTTATGATTATAAAACTTCAACTTATAGATATTCATGGTGTCAATATTTCTAGCACAAATATTTAAGAGCGAAAGGGTTAAACATCCTATGTTACATGTCAGGTAAAACCTAGTAATACTTTACCCTTTCCCTGTGAAACTAGATTATAGAATGCGTTATTGTTTGAATATTCATGGACAATATTGGGTTTTTTTATAATTAAACATTAACAATGAAATTTATGGTTGTGACAGAAGCGTCAGAATGAGGTATATACAGTAAAACCTCTCTATAACGACCACTAAATTAGATCAAGTATTTTGTGTTAAAGGCAGGTGGCTGCTTAAAGAAAGGTGACAGTAAAATAGAACGCTCCTATAGGAACGTTCTGTTTTACTTCCATCTTGCTTTAAGCTGCCACCTGCCCTAAATACCAACTAATTAACACAATTAAGTGGCCGTTATAGAGAGGTTTTACTGTATATTATTCCTAAGCAAATAGAGCAGACCCTGATCAGACAGCTCCCACAGACAGCTGTTTGCAAATGTGCCAAACGTCGTCTCTGTACGGGAACGTGTATATAGGCAGCAGGTTTACAGTAAACCTCTCTATAACGGCCATTTAGTTGTGTTAACTCATTCCCTCATATTGACGACTTTTGACGACTCTGTAAATGTCACTTTGTGAAACCATTGTGATAGATAGAGCATTTGATCCTATAAAAATCACAATGGTTTTAATCTACACAATTTCAAAATGTTCCTTTTCTCTAGTAAGTGTTCCTTTTCGGTAGATTTATGCAAAGAGGTTGGGTCTAAAAATAGCTTATGAGGGAATGGGTTAATTAGTATGTATATTAGGGCAGGTTGCTGTTTCAAGTAGGGTGAAAGAAAAACAGAACGTTCCTATAGGAGCATTCTGTTTTACTTTCATCTTGCTTTAAGCAACCCACTGCCTTTAACACAAATACTTTATGTAATCTAGTGGTCCTTATAGAGAGGTTTTACTGTATATATGACGCGTTCTAGAAATCTGTATAATTGAACAAGATGGTATTCTGATGAATGAAAAGTAGTATTGCATGTAGATGTAACTTTCGAATGATAACTTTATAATATTTATTGCGAAAATTTCGATGTTGAAGTTTGATGGTAAAGTATATAGCCCGTGTTATTTGTCCGTGTTTTAGACCAAATTTCTCGTGCAGTTTAAGTGGTATATGTTCACGATATCACAATGAATATTTTGTTCTAGAACAGGAAATTATTAGTGACGATGTAAACTAATTTTGTTTTGCACACAAAAGCGTTTAACGATACATGTATCAGTCGTTCAGGGGAAATTTTGTAAACTGGTCCTGACAGTATTACATGTATATCATCGCTGTGAAATATATTTTTATAGACAAATTACCTTCAATCGACATTTCTGTATAATTACCACGTTTTTCATCATAAATCTTTATTCGCTGAAGTTTTACAATGGCACATATACACAGGATGTTTTGGTATTGGTAGAAATTGTAGGGTCAATTTCGCTAAAGCAAAAATAGCAGACCCTGATCTGGGTCTACTCTGTTTGTAAAAGGTGTGAAAATGTGCTTGTATGAATGGACTGGTTAAAATAATATCGTAACGCGCATTTTTGAATCAATAATAACACTTCACATCGACACTGGCGATTTCTTATTCTGGAAGGAAATATTGCAATACCGCCAACACACACGGAACCAATCGGAACTCTTCGGAGAACCAATCGGAAAGACACCGAGTAATTACGCTAAATACGGAACTGACGATGGAGAATAACGCAGGCGACTTGATACTCTGCATGTAACTCATAATTATTTTCTGCACAATTCTACAGAGTAACTCTGCGTCTCATCAGTATCCACACTGTTTGACACTCGACCAATAGTTTATCAAAAGCTTGATTGATCATGCAAAGTTTCACCAGATCCAAATACATCAGTGTTTTCCCACGACAGGATAAGAGTTAAGATCAAAGTTCCAGCATACATGAAATTTTTACAGAAGTATAAAACGAAAACAATATATTAAAACAGCCAATTAGTGATACATGTAACAAGCAAGTAATTAAAAAAAACAAGAAAAAAACAGACGTTTGCTAAATGAAGAAACCCCCTGAAATCAGCGTAACCGCAGTTTTGCTCAATGAATACTCATGTAAGGAACACTTAATTCTTTCGGCGCCAACTTTCTAATTGTTGTCTGCAATCCAAGTTTGTTAAATCATTCAGTAAAATAAGGAAATGAGATAAATAAATGCAAATTCCAAAGGAATAAAGCACATATATAGAAATAGAGATTGAGACAAATAGTGAAGTCCCTGATCAGACGCCACCTTGAAAAGGCGGCGTCTGATCTGGGTCTGCACTATTTGTCGTGGTGCATTTATGCGACTGCGACGGTGAAAGGGTTAATAATAGGCCTAGTATGAATACTAATTATCTGATTATTACAACGACAAAAAACTATAGAATCAGTTTCAGTAAGCACACAGAACAGACGTTGATCATACATTTTCAAGAGGAGCTATCTGATGTGGGTCTACTCTGTTTGCAAAGAGATAAAAACTGTGGGTTATTGAGTAATGATGTAAACTGGGCTAATTGTGGGGCAGGGTATAAACTGGGCTAATTGTGGGACAGTGTTAGCTTAATGTCCTTGAACGTTACATTATATAGTAGAAACTCGATCATTCAAACATTTAGTAATATCGAACTAATACTGTTTTAGGCTGGTGGCTACTTAATGCAGGGTGAAAAGCATGCAGAAAGCTCCAAGAGGAACTATCTACATGACTTTCATCCTTTGTTAAGCTGTCACCTGTCTTAAAAATCGATAACGATGCCTATTTTTGTGTTATTCGAGAATTTACTATCTCTTATTTCATGTTCATGTAACTATGCATTAACAGATTGGTCCAGGGAGCTCCGGATCTGGGTCTACACTGAGTTGCAAAAAAGGAAACGCGTACATATAGAGTAAATAGTTGGAAGCAGGGAGTGACAACAACGGAGGTCAATTCCGTTTATTTTGTAGTATTGTTTTTCATGTATGAAGTATATCATCATTCCCTACAATTATGTAGCATTCTTCTTTTTTAATTTTGTATATTTCAATATATGTGGTGTGTTTTCTGAATCTTATCATGCGTAAATTGTGTGTGTCCTCGAACAATGGCATATTTTAAAACACACGTGACGGCTTGGTGGGAGCTTGGAGTAATGCAGAAGACTTCTACAGGAGCTTTCGGCATTACGTTAGACCTGCATTAAGCCTTTTGCCAATATTATAGTTATGGTACACAAGTCTTAACTTTCTCTGTGCTTGATTGCCTGCATCTGTTGTTTTTCCAAGTTCAGTGTTATATCAATATTTAAGTTCTATTTTGTACAGTGTTCCCTCTCTACAACGACACCCTTTGGGATACGAAGATTGTATGTGTTGTTCAGAGGGAGTTGTTATAGGGAGGGAAAATCAAATATAATTAGCTTGTTTGCAGATCCCCAGATAAGGTGTATTTCGAGAACTAAAACCGGTATGCCTCAATCAAACCCTATGTTGTGTCCACTCTTTAGAATCGTCACAAAGTGACGATTCTAAAGAGTGGTCACAACATAGGGTTTGATGGAGGCATAAAGAAAATACGATGGAAAAAGTTGTGTCTGGAGCCTTTTTGTTTCGGAAACAGTGACATGCGTTGTTGTAAGGAGGGAATCGTTATTGAGAGGGAGCACTGTATTATATGTGCATATGCACGATTGTCTGACTTACGCACGAATAAACTTTGTCTGTATGCACGTTCTTAGGTTTAATTATTGTGTGTACAATTGCGTATTATGTGTATGTTTTGCTTATTTGTACTTGCTCATCATATATGGTGGAAATAAAGATTCAGTCAATCCCACTATTCTCTAGTACTTCGGTGCCTCATATGGATTCAAGTTTCTAAGTAGCTTGGTCCAATTGGAAGTAGCCAAAATTACACCAGATCCAAAATTAGCAGACATTATTTTTTCACAGCGGTCTACCTGTATCCGGCTACAGTAAAACCTCTCTATAACGGCCACTAAATTACATCAAGTATTTTGTGTTAAAGGCATGTGGAGCGTTCTGTTTTACTTTCACCTTGCTTTAAGCAGCCACCTGCCCTAAATACCAACTAATTAACACAATTTAGTGACCGTTATAGAGAGGTTTTACTGTATAAGCAACACGAATACCAGGGGTCTAGGTTGACCCTTTATTTGGTACAAACGCCATTTACGCCCTGCTCCGTTTGCTTATGGAATTGCATATACATATTTTATAGTTTATCCAAACATCATGTATTCATATAGTTATTACAAAGTCAGCTAATAAAATGAATATCTATTATATCACCATGTCTTACATAAATATTCATTAAACGTTAAAGGGTAGGGTATAACTTCACACTGCCTGACGTACTCGTCATTTGTGAAAAAAAAAGAAATAAGGAAAAAAGGAAGAAAAACATGTAGTTTGATAAGACCACCGGATATTTTTTAGGTTTATTTTTATGTTCCAAGCAGTGTTACGCCCAACAAAACTGACAATACAAAATATACCAGCGCGGAATATTCTGGGTTCCCCAAAATATAAATGTGGGAAATCACCGTTTAGACACTAGATCTATATTTAGCTTTAGCCTATTAGGCCTATGGCGAATTTATGATCCATCAATTGATTGAGGAAAATCGAGAAAAATAAACTGTTATTACATGTATTCTATTCGGCCAACGGGCGACATTGCATGCGTCATAGGGCGGACACACGAAGATTGTAGCTCATTTTAACCCTTTCAACGCTCAGCTTCCAAACGATCTAGAAGGCCAAGCTTACTGTTATTATTTTTTTACAAAACAAACAGTGTAGACCCTGATGAGGGAGCTCCTCTATTGACTTGTTTCCCGAACTGATGGGGTAAATAAAGATGGTTCATTATGACTGCATTTGAACAGGAAAAAAACCATTAACCCTCTCCCTCATATTGACGACTTTTGACGACTATGTAAAAGTCACTTTGTGATACGATTGTGATAAATAGAGTCTCTGCTCCTATAGGAGCAAATGCTCTATTTATCACAATGGTTTCAAACTACAAAGTTCTAAAATTTTCCTTTTCTCTAGTTAATGCTCCTTTTCGGTAGATTTATTCAAAGAGGTTGTATCTAAAACAGCCTATGAGGTAATGGGTTAAGCATGCAATGTCTATCAAAAGGCTTAGAAGCGCGAGTATGGACTAGTGCACTAGAAACAAGACAAATTAAAAAAAAAGAAAATTTGTTAGTTAAGGTCTGAATATGCGAAAGTCTTTTGGTGGCAGCATGTTGAAAATTTCTTCATTTTTCATGGCAGCTTATAGTTTGCTTTTTGTACCTTTTTCTCCCCGGCATGTAATTTCGATGTTTGTCTGCTTCTTACCCATTTTGTTTTATTTTTTGCATGTGCTGTGATTGTTTTTACTCATATAGTAGTTCATGTATTCCTTTTAAATAATCAGACTCTGCATATTTTTTTAAACAATTACTATATAACAACTCCATAACTGTTACTGAAATTCTCAGCTTTTTCTTATTTTTTTTTTATTTTCTTTCTTATCTATTTGTTTATATGTATGTGATGTATAACTTAAGTCGGTGTAAAAAGCTCATTATGTTATTATGCTTAGCACTCCGACTATGTAAATAAAATTTACCTGACTTGACTTGAACTTACCGTCTTCTCAGGATCAAGATGTTTAACAGTCAGTTTCTCAAAAGGAAGTAACTTGTAACACACTAGAGTTAAGCAGATGTCATTTTTGTAACAGGCAAAGGGATAAAACTTAATGAAGGCATGTATTTATTTTAATAAAGTATATTTAAGAGCAGAAAAAAATTGGTGAAGCATTTTCAAACAAACTCTCCTGCTTAGAAAACAGATGATACTCTATAGTATCTACTAATGCCAACTATTCATTTGATCATGTCATTGTGAAAATTCAGCTAATATCTTATATTAATATTCAACGGGGAAAGGAATATAGGAGAGGCCTGGGTTTAGACCCATGACTTTTATAAATTACTCCATAAATATGCCTTTCTACAACTTTGCAAACAGAGAAGACCCTGACAAGATGATTCCTATAGGATATAATATAGATATGATTTTACCCTTTCCGACATGGCAAAAACTTTCATGTGTCATTAATCTGTCATCATTTCTTACATGTCAAGCCGTGTGTTTGCTGCAAACAAACATTGCTGTCATACATGTCTGTAAACCACCTAAAATATGTCAGGTGTTAGCTTAATGCAGGATGGCAGTTATGCAGAAAGCTCCTACAGGAAACCCCAAGCACAAAAAAGACCCTATTCTATTTGAGAAATAATGACATCATGTTTGATCGATTTTATTTGTGCCATACTGTGATGTTATACATTTGTGTGTTATATATGATATGCAATGGCATTTATACCATCTATTATTATTCCTTTATGGAATGGCTCGGCACTAATTGGAATTTTTATTGTATATGTTTTTATAGTTACTGAATGTGCATTGAGGAGATTCTATCTATCTGTATATTATATTAGATTATTTTTTATAATGAAACCATGGTAGAAACTATATAATCTTATCTATATTAATTTATAAGCAAACAGATCTGGATCTACTGTGTTTGCAAAGGTGTAGAAAACACTAATGGAGTAAAGGGTTAAAGAGACTAGTGTCTATACATTGAGTGGTCCTTTAGAGGGACTCCACTGTATGTCTTACTTGACACTAGAGTCTCTTCATTGAGTGGTCGCTTTAGAGGGTCTCAGCTGTGTGTCTTACTTGCATTATACGTATTGGCCTCTAATTGTTCTTTTGTGATCGTTTCATTTGAGATGAGAAAAAACCTTGACGAACCAAACTTGTAAACTTGCTTAATCGTTTCCATGCCTTTGCAAACAGAAACCAAGGTCTGATGACTCATATAGAGCATGGTCTGCGCTCTGTTTGCCTATAAATGTAAAATGTCTTATATAGAAATTAATCTCATCATTGTGTGATTATATTTTATATGAATATTCATCAGATGAAGGATGAAACAAAAGAATGATATAATAATAATATAATACAGTAGAACCCCTCTAATGCGACCACTTAATAAACAAACATGACTGTCTTCATAAGCAGGTGGTTGCTTAATGCAGGATGAAAGCGAAAGTGAATGTTTATTTCTTATGGTTGCTATAAAGAGGTTCTGTTGAATATGTTCAAAATAATAATAAAAAAAGTACTGAAATACTTTGTTTATGTCAAATTACAATACCTACAGTACTGATTATTCATGGACAAAATAGTTACAATGAAATATGGAAACAATTGTAGCCATTTTAGAAAGTAAACAATCAGATATATCAAATTCCTTTGGTAAGCCATCTGATCTAGGTCTTCATGGATTGCAAATTCGTGAAAACACGGAAGAAACCTTTAGCCTGCTGAGTTGAATGTCGTCCATGTAAAATTTGGCCCCGATTCCCTCTGGAAAACAACCTACATTAACTACCGTTGGTATCCTTGCAGACACACTAGTGCAGGGAGCAGTGTCGTCACTATATACTTATAATTTGAAGTTATCAAAATGGTGCCAGGTTGAATTATTCAGTTTTTCAAACTGTTTGAGAGGGGAAATTATGTGTATGAGGGTAAACATCCTGGATCCTGACAAACAGCGTTTGATCTAGATCCAAACTGTTTGCAACAGTAATAAGTTCCCCTTAACCCTTTCCTCCATAGGCTATTTTAGACTGAATAAAACTTCCGAAAATTAACTAGAAAAAAGAAAAATGTTTGTGTAGTATAGAAACCATTGTGATAAATAGAGCATTTGCTCCATATAGGAGCAAATGCTCTATTTATCGCAATAGTTTCAACAGGTGATTTTTACAGAGGCGTAGAAAGGCGTATTTATGGAGGAAAGGGTTAAAGGGTAAAGGTTGTAATGATACACAGAGATCTAGATAAGTTGCGTAAAGTCAAACATCTTCACAATAGCTCTTTTATTTCTCCAACAAACCCTACTGTGACCACTTCGATACGATTCTAAAGAGTGGTCACAATATAGGATAAAGAGTGGTCACAGTATAGGATAAAGAGTGGTCACAATATAGGATAAAGAGTGGTCACAGTATAGGATAAAGAGTGGTCACAATATAGGATAAAGAGGTCACAGTATAGGATAAAGAGTGGTCACAATATAGGATAAAGAGGTCACAGTATAGCTGGATAATATTTCGGTAGCTCTGAATATAGTTAAAATGGTACGAGTCTGGCTTTTGTGTCTAAGGAAGGACACTTGATCAGCAGACAGTTCTTATAATAATACCCTAATTATTCGGACAAATTTAGGTAAATAATGATGAACCAGAAGAAGCAGTGCGATGAGGATATATATACACTATTTGCTTCTATACCTGTCATCAAAGCTATCAAAATATTGCCAAATTGAACTATTTAGTTAGCTTAACAATATATGAGCAGTTTCATGACAGCCTAGTGCAGCATGTCACTACTTACCAGATGCTGTGCAGATGACAATGAGTTGAATATAACATATTTTTTTTAAATGGCATATTAACACAGAATTTTTCTGTAATGGCAGAAACTGTAGAATCATATTTATATTATATTATAAGTAAACAGCAGACTGATCAGACGGCCCCACTAAGAGCCGTCTGGTCTGGGTCTACTCTGTTTGCAAAAGCGCAGAAAGGCGTATTTATGGGGGCTAGTTTCATGGTGTTGTTCAATAAATATGACATGAAGTTTGGCTTTCAAAGTCACCACATGATTGTAAAATAACATCTAATAACATTTTCCTACAGCGTCGAGCATTCTGTCATTTACATACGCCCTGGCTATTCATATTCAAATTTGCATATATCACATTAATACCCAACACGTAATGCATAGCTCAAATGATTTAAATCTAATGAAAACATGCTATGGGGTAAAGGGTTAAGAAGACACAAGACATCGGTTTGACGCTGGCTGGATGTCAAAATAATGTTGAAACCCCATTTTGAATTCTGGCCAACGTTGTACGTGTGCTCTCTTGAAATACAGATGTAATCATGTTAGATAGACACTCCTATAACTAAATTTCATCGAATGTGGATGTTCCATATTTTTAAAAATGAAATAAAAAAACTAGTAAATCCAAAGCAAGTCATCCATTTATTAACTCATGTACCCCTGACACTTCAAATAAACAATTTCAGTTTCCATAATGTTTTGACTATTTGGGGTTGTTTTATACAGTCAACCCTGTTTTAAACAACAGAAGCCATCTTCCAGTTTCCAGGACGGGTGACATCTGAATGCAGATCGAATGGAATGCAGAATGCTCTTAAATAGGAACCTTCTGCATTCCTTCCGACCTGCATTTAGCAGGCACCTTTCTTTAATGATCGCTAGGCTTCCTAATAGCAAGGTCGCTTGAGACAGGCTTGACTGTACAATTTATTTTAAAACGACAAACAGTGTAGACCCTGATCAGAGGGCTTCTTAAGGAGCCCACTGATAAGGGTCTACACTGTTTGCATAGGACAAGTGTGATAGATGGTCAGTCAGTGTGAGTCACATAACCTAGGTAGGTCACATGAATCAAGGATATCGAACTTAAGGAGAGTTAAATGTACACTCGTCGTTTTAAAAGCGACTGGTATACGTGTATAAACTCTGAGAGAAGTATTAGAAATCCACACTCAGGAAATAAACTTGGAAAGTACAGACTATATACAAGAGGGACACGATGCCCTGAAGCGCTCACCTGAGATAACCCCCGGGCGGGGCCATTTTTTACCCAGAAGTCATCATTTCAACAACCTTGGTAGAGAACCACAAGGCAAAGCAGTAAGATTTTAAAGGACTATGCAAAACTGATAAACCCCAGGGTTGGGCCATTTTGGTCTGGGGATCATAATTTGAACAATCTTGGTAAAGGACTATTAAATAATGATATATACCAAATATCAAAGGCCTGGGCATTTTAGTTTAAGAGAAGATGTTTAAAGAGCCTTGGGACGGTGCCATTTTCGACCCAGGGGTCATGATTTGAGCAATCTTTGTAGAGGACCATTAGATCATGGTACATACAAAATAACAAAGCTCTAGGCTTTACATTACCAGAGAAGAAGATTTTCCTTTGAAAAACTGATAAGCCCTGGGGCAGGGCCATTTTCGACCCAGGGGTAATGATTTGAACAATCTTTGTAGAGGACCAGTAGATGATGCTAGATACCAAATATCAAAGGTCTAGGCCTTACAGTTTCAGAGAAGATTTCTAAACATTTTCCTATGAAAAACTGATAAGCCCTTGGGCGGGCCATTTTTGGTCCTGGGGTCATGCTACATACCAAATATCAAAGGTCTAGACCTTACAGTGTTAGAGAAGAAGATTATTAAAGATTTTCCTAAGAAAAACTGATAAGCCCTTGGGCAGGGCCATTTGTTATAATTTGAACAATCTCTGTAGAGGACCATTATATCATCCTACATACCAAATATCAAAGGTCTAGGCCTTACATTTTCAGAGAAGAATATTCGTTAAGATTTTCCTAAGAAAAACTTATAAGCCATAAGGGCGGGGTCATTTTTGGTCCGGGGTCATAATTTGAACACACTTTGTAGAGGATCATTAGATCATGCTATATACCAAAGAGCCTCGAATAATGATTAAACCAAAACTCAGTTATAAAAAACGACAACATATGCCTTTAACTCTTTTGGTCCCAAATAAGTTTCGTCTGAAAATATTGCCGCCTGGTTAAATTTCTTCAATTTTCTTTAAAAACATTAGTGGAGTGTTTAACAATTCGGAACCTTGTGAGACACTGAGTTACTCGGCGTCTCGTTTGGATCAAAATTGTTTGCAAAGGAACTCACAGGTTGTCTGGATAAAATTGTTTGCAAAGGAACTCACAGGTTGCAGGAAGCACTATTAGTCACCGGTAGCAGAAGCGTTAACTCTCACTGCCAAATTTTGTCGTCTGCAAACTTTGTCGTCTGCTAGTCTACAATTTTCATTTTTAATTTTTCTTCATTATTTGTTTACACCAGTCAGAGTAACAAACAGTTTGAATCTTGATGAGACGACTAATTACTTGGCGTCCCATCTGAATCCAAACTGTTTGTATAGGTAATTAAAGATGCAACATTGGCAGCGAAAAAATAATCAGACGTGAAAAGCTTCCGGTTGGTCTGACTTCCGATTTCAAACACAATCATGTAGGGGAAACAACTCCTTTTTTCCATTTGAGACATATTCTATCTAAGTTAATTACCCGTTGAAAATTATTTCTGTTATGTGTAATTTGTTAACCCGCAAACAGTTTGGATCCAAATGAGACGCCGAGTAACTTGTTGCCTCGTCAATTTGACACTGTTCATCAACACCCACTCTAAAATTTAATTGTATTGTGTTGATGTCTAAGAGAGAAAACAAAATACTGTATGATTATCACCCTGCATTAAGCAGCCGCCTGCCTAAAAGTCTCTAAGCTCTTTTCTACTAGAATTCCGGTTTATATGGGGATAACATTAGAAAACAGCGGTACGGCCATGCCTAGCACCATTATCAGCGTGTACAAGACATTCTACAAAGTAAGTTCATAAACATAAACAATTCGAAACAATTACCCGGTAAAGGAGATTCTGTTAAGATTGATGATGCGAAGAAGCAGAAAAGAGTGTTATATGACTACATGTATAATTTACACTTAAAGTTTAAAGCAGAGTCTCCAATCAACACATCAAGAGCATCGTTCTATCGCTGCAGACCGAAAAACATATCCGTGGTCAATTTTACTTCAATGAGTGTCTGCCTCTGTTCAAAGCATCAAAAGTTCTGCTTCAAATTGCGTTCACTAAAATGCCTGAAAGTAACCACTTGTACTAATCCTGACCAGTTTGTAGATATGTACAGGGATAGCCCTAAGGCTTTGCAAGAGATGCTACAAAAGGTTCCTGTTCCAGAGAACGACGAAGATGTCAAATTCCAGCAGTGGAAAAGGGTAAAGCTTAAGAATGGGAAAGAAAGGCAACGAGTGGTCGAAGTTCAGCTAAGCAGAATAGTATTCCTGGAGATGTTGGTATCGAACTTTGAAGTGTTTAAATGCCACACAGATAGAGTTAAGCAACAGTGCAGTGCTGTCAAGTGCATGAAAGATAAGCTTCCTCCGTCACACGTCCTTACACAAATGGACTTTAGCGAGAACTATTCATGCAACACCCTTGACGAGATCCAATCAGCATATTGGAACAGCTGCATGGTAACACTTCACCCAGTTGTCATTTATTATAGAGGACATGAATATGGACTTCAGCACACGAGTTACGTTTTTGTCTCTGAAGTCTTAAGCCACAAATTGTCAATGTTGCAATGGTCATAAGCATTATAGATAAGATAATTATAGTCGTCAAGAGATTAGCTCAAGAGTTGATTTGTGTCCATTTCTGGACCGACTCTCCTTCGTCCCAATATAGAAATAAAACCATATTTGACTAAGTGAGTAGGTTCCCAAATCAGTATGGAACGTTTGCCTCCTGGCATTACTTTGAAAACGGTCACGGGAAAGGGCCCTGTGATGGAATAGGCGGCACAGCAAAACGAAATGCCGACAATGCTGTGACGCAGGCGATTTCTTTGCATGGGCGAAGACACACGAACAAGGGATACAGTATGATTTAATCACGGAAGAGGAGTACAATAACAACAAGGGTAAGGTCGAAGTACGAAACAATGAAATAACACCATTGAATGGATCTATGATGTTACATGCAGCAGTGTGTTATGAGGATAACAAGATAGCAATCAGAATCACATCCTGTGCCTGCAATGATTGTTTTACTTACACGGGCTTTAACATTAATTCAAAATGTGAGTGGAAAGAAACCTCAATCGCAACAAAATCAAATCAGATGGTGAAAGATAGTTTCAACCGACCCATAGATAACAGTAATGATGCTGAAGAGACACCTAATGACGCACCTGAAGCCGTCGGCACACATGGATCGATAGATCAAGCTATTCCACAACCGTCAGAGATTAGTGTAGGCAATTTTGACATTGCTAAGTATGACGGAAAGTGTTTCGTCGGACAGGTGATGGAAATATGCAATGACGACAACACCGTACATGTGAACTTCATGTCTGCGTGTGACAAACAGAGAGGTCGGTTTAAATGGCCTAGTGTTAAAGACAATGTATGGCGGACTTCACATGACATTGTAAGCGTGATTTCTGACTCAATAGCCACAAGCAAAACGAGTCGAATGTTCTCATTTCCATCAGATGTGGTAGAAATGTTGGTAGACTGACTAACACAGGAAAATATGACGTAACATACGGGACATTTTGTTTTATAGTACATACAAATTACCTACTGACATGTGTGTACATAGTTTTTGTTGATTTATTGCATTATGTCACTATCATGTATATGGGTGGATGTACAGCAGCCACCCCCCGCATATTATATATAATAGTATTATATATAATATTGGTATTTTCGAGGATGCGTTGCAAATGTTAATACAAGGACTCAAAGATGTCAATAAAGCTAAGGATTAACAAATTTGGCATATTACTTTACCTATGATGGATTGCAAATGGCTTTCCTCAACTGGTAAGCATTATATTACAACTTTCATCTTTTGAAGAAAAAAGAGAGAACTACTCTGTCACAAACGGGACAATATGGTGTAACATACGGGCCATTTTAAATTTGGACTTTATGGATAAGATTCGTATATCAGGGTCATTTTGACATTTATGTATTTATTTCATGGTATTTGCTTAACCCATTCCCTCATACTGACGACTTTTGACGACTCTCTGTGGTTTCAAACTACAAAATTCTAAATTTTTCCTTTTCTCTATAGTTTATGCTCCTTTTCGGTATATTTATTCAAAGAGGTTGTATCTAAAAATAGCCTATGAGGTAATGGGTTAAAGTGAATACATGAGTAATGATAAGTTGATACATCTGCATATGTTTGATATAGCCTAACGTGCACAATTGAAAGGTAAACGTTTGATATAAAATACTTGTTTCAGATATTAATATCGTTTTTTCACTTGCGTACCCTTATCAACAGATGGATGTTATATGAAGGTTTTTCATTTCATTACTTTTTATCAAATGTGTAAAAATGATTCACAGGCGAATTTGAAGTGATATACTTTAATGTCACCTTTAAATGGTGTATTAAATATATATGTCGTTTCCTCAAATATCATTTCATATTCGTTTTTCACCAATATAAGCTTAAATGCATACAACTTGAAAAATATTGATGCACAACTGGTAGAAATCTAACAATATACCTATGATACATATATCAAGACATAGAAGATCTAATAGGAACCATGCAGAAATGCCGACATGAAAAATCCAACTTTTTTCTAATACCAATTGTCTAGGTTAGCTGAGAAGGTTACTATGTTAACTCTTATATAGAATATACGAAATTTCAGTTTTGTCTCAAAATATAGAATATACGAAATTTCAGTTTTGTCTCAAAACGCCCCAAACTTTATTTTTTCGGCTCCAATTTTTACAAAACGTCAATTTAGAGACATTTTAACTTATTTTTAGACATAGTTCATGATAAAGACCATATTACATGACTCGCATAATAAAAAATATTAAAATAAATCCCTATGTAATGATAAGGTCGACTTTGGGTTTACTATATAAATTAAGGTCGACGAACGGGAAGGTCGACGAAACGACGAATCCTTTTAATAGGCGCCCAACAAGAACGGCAACTCCTTCAACTTTATCAATGACCTTCACCTTGAAAATCTTGCAATAACAACAAAATATTTCATGAAGACGGGAGACGATGGAATTTGCAACAGGTGACTCGCAGCTTGACACAAAACTTTCAGAATGGTTTGCATGGTCAAAGGTATGACATTTTTGATTTAATAAAATGCTCGTGCCGGGCGATTTAGTGTGCATTGCAATTATAGAGTAAAATACCAACTCGGACCATGTTTGTGTCGTACCATGCAATTAACTTGTACACGTTGTGACAGAGACATAAACATACATGTACAGTGGAACCCCGCTAATGCGACCATCTAAAAGAGGTATAATTATGGGTGCTAGATGCAGGTGGTAGCTTAATGCAGGACAAAAGTAATGCAGAAAGCTCCTAGAGCTTTTGCCCTGCATTAAACAACTTCATGCTTATAAAGAAAACCATGTGTATTAGAGGGGTTCCACTGTATATATAAGTTATTATTTCAGGAGTTTTTATATGAAATCACAGGGGTCCATTTCGTGGGTCTACATTGTCTAAAAAGTCAAAAAAAATTGATTGGGTCGATTTAGTGTTATATTATATACGTATATAATATAACACTAAATCGACCCAATCAATTTTTTTGACTTTTTAGACCATGTAGACCCACGAAATGGCCCCCTGTGTATGAAACCTTTATAAATACATATTCAGAAGCATGACATGTTTAATACTTGTGTATGAAATAAAGACTGTATGAATATTAACTAACTGCACTTTTTAACAGCATTCTTAAAAATAGTTCACATATGTGCACTCTGAATACTGATATTGAGTTACATTATGTTTTTATTATGTATCCCACAGACGTACGGCACATGTCACAAAATTAGCATATGCCATCATAACTGTTAGTTGATGAGACTATTTCAATAACGACTTGTTTACCATGGCAGAAACTGAAGAATCCAATCTGTGTTATTCCATGAGCAAATAGCTAGTGCAGACCCAGATCCTAAAGAAGCCATCTGGTTTGGGTCTTATTTGTTTGCAAAGTGCATGTTATATGAGGAAAAGAATTAACCCTTTGCAAACAAGAGTACAGTATGTAGAACCGGTCTTTAAGTAGTCAGCATTTATATTAACGGTTTCAAACTTACAGTAACAAAATTCTAAAAAAATTCCTTTTCTCTAGTTAATGCTCCTTTTCGGTAGATTTATTCAAAGTGGTTGGATCTAAAATTAACCTATGAGGTAATGGGTTAATGCCATTGCAAACAGAGTAGATTCCGATCCTATAGGAATCATCTCACCAGGGTCTCATGCAGTCATCTCACCACTCACCAGGGTCTCCTCTATTTGCTTATGAAATGATATAACAGTAGGTTTGATTCTACAGTTAAGTTTCTGCCATGGCCAAAAATTCCTATGTTCATAATAATTTTTATGTCATTATAAAAATCAGTTAATTAATACTCATGATGTCATTTTTCTTACAATGAGAATTCATGGGGTAAAGACATAAACTAAGATATATTGTAACATGTTATGATCTGATCCTTTGACATCCCTTGTCAGTCTGTGACTGCTCAACACAAACACATTGCAACATGAAAGATGAATCTTGATAATTTCAATTTCATTTTAAAGTTTATTTTGTTTTACCCAGAATGACAAAGACAATGCAGAACTTAAACAACTGCTTCAGGAAGGAAAAACTGATGACCTTAAGAAAAGGTTGTTCAACAGAATGGAGTTTGGAACTGCAGGTATATAATATATTATGTGTATATTTATATATTTTGTATCATCAGTCATAAATTTCCTGTAATATCATAATATATGATGAAAATTTATGTAATCGGTCATAAAGGCTGGGTGATGAAATGTACTTTTCATCGTACAACCCATTTACAATATTCATAATTTATATCGAAATGTACCCCAGTCTTATTAACCATTAATTTGCTCCCACGATCCCATAATGGGACGTAGGCAAACAGTGTAGACTCTTATCAGACGCCGCATAATGCGGCGTCTGATCAGTCTATGCTGTTTGATTATAGGAAATTCAATATAAAACAAAATGAAAATTCAGACCAGACATCCCTTAGATAAAAAATAGACTAATCAAATATATAAGCATGGAAGAATCAAATGGGGAGCAAATGGGTTAATACTGTTTGTTGTGTAAAATGATGTTACATCAGGTATTTACATCACATCGCATCCTTTAGAGACACTTTTTGATGCCATTGCAGGAGCCATCTGTTTGAGCTATCTGATCAAGGTATGCTCGGTTTGCGTACAGAATTAGATAGATTTAGACTTAATCTGATAAAACATCTTTTTTATCCCTTTCCATTTTGAAGGTTAGAAATAATTACATCATGAATATTTATTAGATGAATTTCGATGATGGCATTTATATGAATATTTGGTTTTGGTAGAAGCGAAAGGGTCAAATCTCTTATAATTTCGTAAGCAAACAGAGCAGACCCTAATCAGACGGCTCCTATAGGAGCCATCTGATCTGTGTCTACTCTGTTTGTAAAGACATGAAAAAGCATTTCGTGTAAGAATAAGATACTATGACATCATGTAAGATATCTTGACATCATGAATTATTATTGGCTGAAGAGTTATAATGTAGACTTTTCAAGTAAAGTTTTTTGCTTTGCCAAAAAACCTGTAGAATCAGATCTTTATCTTGTCAAACGCAAACAGGGCAGACCCTGGGTCTACTCTATTTGTAAATGTGTGAAAATGGGTTTAATGAAGGAAAGGTTTATATGAGGGAAAGGGTTAATTGGTACTTCTTATCTATGGTTTTGTTTTGTATTTTGAACAAGTGAAAATTTATCAACTTGTCTTGTCAGGATCCAAATTAATTGCGTTTAGGAAGAATATATAGTGATGGAATTTATTTATATATTTAAGTAGCTTTTTAGATGGTGTAATTGGAAATATTTTTATTTTTCTGTTTAAGATTTCAATCAGACTTAACTGAATTTTATAATGACCCAGGTACTACTGTAACCTGAACATTGTCATACCCTTTTCCTTTATTAGAGTTACTATGGCAATGCTGCTCATATGGGTAACATTCTACAGTAAGCTTGTTACAATCAATGAGTAAGAGCTGTACATGTATACCATGCACCATATTGAAAGGTCTTCAGCTCAACAATAGCAGTCCAAGTGGTACTATATTTATGTATTTATTTTGCTGTTTTAGGTCTTCGAGCAAGAATGGGAGCTGGCTATTCGATGATGAATGATTTGACAGTAATACAAGCCACACAGGTATGTCTCTGATATATGAGCTATGGCTTGGAACATTTAAAGTGCAGATCTAGATCAGCCATGATGTTGGAATTCATTATCTGCCCAGATCTTCATGGTTTGCAGTGTACTGTTGATAAGTGTCAGACTATGTAGACCCTGATCTAGATCAAATGATACATGTAGATTTTAAGACAGTTCCTGATTTAGTTCCACAATTTACAAAGAAATGTTTTACTGTGACAGAAAGTGTAAAATCAGCTCTATATAATTCCACAAGCAATCAGAGCAGACCCTGATATATGAAGGAAAGAGTTAATACCCCGTTTTCAGTGTTATTGCAAATTTATAGTCTTTAAAACTCTAATCTACAGTAAAACCTCTCTAAAACCAAATTGTTAAGTACGGGTAAAGAAAAATTGAGGTATATTAACTATATTTAACCCATTCCCTCATAGGCTATTTTTAGATCCAACCTCTTTGAATAAATCTACCGAAGAGGGGCATTAACTAGAGAAAAGAAAAAATTAAGAACTTTGTAGTTCTGAAACCATTGTGATAAATAGAGCATTTGCTCCTTTTTAGGAGCAAATGCTCTATTTATCACAGTGGTTTCAAACAGTGACATTTACAGAGGCCTAGAAATGCGTATTTATGGAGGAAAGGGTTAAGTGGGTGACTGCTTAATGCAGGGTGAAAGTCATGCAGACAGGGTGTAAACTGTTTGTATTCATTGGTATATTTAGTATACCGGTAATCATTTAGGGTGAATTTGTATAATTAGTATAATTAGGGTAAATTTGTATATTTAGTATAATTAGGGTAAATTTATATATTAAGTAAGATTAGGGTAGTATCAAACAGTTGAAATTATAGAACACTCATTTGCATATAGAGTAGACCCAGATCAGACAGCTACTCATGGTCTCTGTTTTATATGTCTGATTCCATAGTTTCTTGTCATGGCAAAAAAATCCCTTAGTCATATACCATTATGAAATTTAAGCTTCTTAATTGCAATATTCATTAATACATTACCCCTTACTTGAATATTCATTAAGTATTAATGTTTGTAGTATTCCCTCATAGACTATTTTTAGACCAAGCCTCTTTGAATAAATCTACCAAAAAAGATAATTTACTAATGAAATGGATTTTTTTTAGATTTGTATAGTATTGAAACCATTGTGGTAAATAGAGCATTTGCTCTATAGAGAAAATGCTTCATTTTTATCACAATGGTTTCAAAGAGTGACATTTACAGAGGCGCCAAAAGGCGCAAGTATGAGGGAATGGGTTAAACGCTAAAAAGAATTACCCTCTGCATCAGATCTCAAATATGGTTCTTTTTTCTGCCATCAAATTTCATCAGGGTGTCAAAGATTTGGATCATGATAAGACACAGAATTACTGAATATTTCGTCTTGATCTAATCTTACTTAAATACTAAGTAAATACATGTTTTCCATAGCTTGTTACGAGTTAAAAGTCTGAAATTGTAAGGGTATAGATTATGAATTCTATAGAGGCACTGTTTACATTTTGTGCTTGTAGTACAAGCAGCAAACTTTATCTGGTCTAATTACCCTAAATATTCCCTCAGATAAACTGAGGCAAAATAGTGTAGTTTGATCAGGATCTACAAGATGAAATAGTGTAGTTTGATAAGGATCTACAGAGCAAAATAGTGTAGTTTGATCAGGATCTACAAGGCAAAATGGTGTAGTTTGATCAGGATCTACAAGGCAAAATAGTGTAGTTTGATCAGGATCTACAAGGCATAATAGTGTAGTTTGATCAGCGTCTACAAGGCAAAATAGAGTAGTTTGATCAGGGTCTACAAGGCAAAATAGTGTAGTTTGATCAGGGTCTATGTAGTTTGGGTCTATGTAGTTTGATCAAGGTCTACAAGGCTAAATATTTACTACTACAGTAGAAGCCCTCTAAACCCGAAAATTAGTAGAGAAGAATTTAAATATGTTTTGGCAGGTGGCTGCTTAATGCAGAGTGAAAGTCTAGAAGAACTTTCTGCATGACCTTCACCCTGCATTAAGCCACCACCTGTCTCCAAGACCGATATTTATACTAAATCGAATGCCAGGTTTACAGGGGTTTTACTGTATGTCAGTCTAATTTAATGTTATCAAAATGGTGCCTGCTTGAATAATTGATGAAGAGGGGAGATTGTGTGTCCTAATACTTAGGGTACCAGTAAAACATTTTTCTCACATACCTTGCCTTATCTCCGAGTTTGAACAACAGGTTAAGATTCCCTTATCTGTAACACTTGTAAGATCACTTTAGAACATATATGTAATATGACGTCATATATGACGTCAAACCATGGAAACCTATGTTTACATGTCATTTAAACAGCGAAAATACACTTTTTTGATATGTGAGAAAAAGAATCTGAGGCTCGCTTAATGACATTTTCTAAGGCTTGTTTAGGAACATGTGATCTTAAAAGATAACTCGCAACAGATCCTCTATGTCTGCTTCACAGTTGTGTGTGTCTTAATATTTAGGGTGTCAGTAAAACCATTTCAGTAACTAGTTTATCTGTCTGACATATTGAGGCATACATGTACTTGACCTTTTTGTACATGCAGAGTATCAAGTGTCCAGTAAGAAGAACACAGTCATGATGTTATATGAAGTACAAATTTCTCTCGAAATATATGATTGTAGGGAATGTTTAAATCTTTTCAACTCTATTGACATGTTGTGGCAACCTTTGCTAACCGTTTTGACCCAGACAACTCTATATCATCAGGATCTAAACTGTTTGACAATTGGATACTATTCTTTAAAGAAAAATGGAAGACATTATAATTGAGAAATATGGCAGACAACCTATTTTAGGGTTTACAAATACTTAGTATGCCCAGAGTTTGACATTAATTTTAGCCTGCTGTCAGAGCATTTTATATTTTACACAATTTTTCACCCTTGTCATTTATAACATTCAAGCTATAATTAATATGTCTAACAAAATGCAATCAGAGTGTCAAACAGATAGTATCCTGATGAAGTGCTGAGTTACTTGGTGTCTCATCTGGATCCAGATTGTCTGCCCAAGCAGGCTAAAGGTTAATTCTTCAACCTTTAACATTCTCAGGATTTTCCCCCAATTTTCCAATATACTTATAAATCCAATTCTCAATTTATATAACTCTTAACTCTATAGAAACACTTTTCGGCATCTTTTCAAACAGAGTAGACCCAGATCAGATGCAGCAAGACAGAGTTTGGTGAAGAAATCTTAAAAATATTGTAATTAGATTTTCTAAATATGCTTTTGAACTACTGCTGTGGTCGGCTTTAATTCTCAAAAGATATTTTTGGCTTGTTTTTTCCAAAGAAAGTGGAGTAATTGTCTTGTTGTCGTTATGTATAAACTTTTGTCACAGTTCCAACATCAGTACAGCTATCCCTATCAAAATGTATGCACTTGTTCACTGCCAGATTGGCTACAATCTGATAATGGTCTGTCATTCTATAAGGCATATTTAAAAGAGTTATTGATCTTTAAAATATATTGATATTTGCTGTTATAGACAACGTTTGACATCTGTATGTGGTGCTCATGTTTCTTCCATTTCTTTTAAAAACAGA
The DNA here is from genome assembly GCA_963576725.1 of Azorinus chamasolen. Classification (NCBI taxonomy): domain Eukaryota; kingdom Metazoa; phylum Mollusca; class Bivalvia; order Cardiida; family Solecurtidae; genus Azorinus; species Azorinus chamasolen. Next base: position 19,823,628 of record OY755242.1, read on the forward strand.
GTCTGTGTGTCAAACAGTTACTCAGCATTTCCGTTGATATTGAAGATATATTGTAACCCTTTATTCCATATATAATTATGCCTTTTATCACACTTACAAACAAAATAGACCCAGATCAGACAGCTCCTGTTGGAGTCTTCTGATCAGGATCTGCTCTGTTTGCTGATGGAATTATGTAGAGCTGATTCTAAAGTTTTAATCCAGGCTTAAACATTTTTTGTTCATATACCATTATAAATATCTTACTAATGAATATTCATATATATATATTATTTCTTACATAAAAATGTTTATGAAATTAAGGGATAAAATTCATTTGATATTTCAGGGGCTTTGTACACAGGTGTTGGCCAGTTTACCAGCAGCTAAAGACATGGGTGTATGTGTGGGTTATGATGGCCGATATAACAGTAAAAGGTAGGACAGGTTATAGTCCAGGACCTAACAATTAACCTTCACCCTGTGAATGGCGAATATTCGAAGTTGAACAGCCTCGTCAGTGTTAAAGATAGAGTCCAATTAGTGTAAATTGGTATAAAGTGCAAGAGGATTTTAACCCATTCCCACAAATTGACACTTTTTGGCACTTCTGTGAAAATCACGTTTTTTGAAAACATTGTGATGAACAGAGCATTTGTTTCATAGGAGCAAATGCTCTATTCACCACAAAGGTTTCAGAACAACACGTGTAGATTTGCATCTACAGTAAAACCTCTCTATAACGGTCACTAAATTGTGTTAATTAGTTGGTATTTAGGGTAGATGACTGCTTAAATAAAAGCAAGGTGAAAGTAAAACGGAACGATCCCATAGAAGCGTTCTGTTTTACTTTCACTTTGCTTTAAGCAGTCACCTGCCTTCAACACAAAATACTTTATGTAATTTAGTGGCCGTTATAGAGAAGTCTTACTGTGTACAAAATCACATTTATTATCGCAAATTGTGTGAAAATCTCGTTGATCCTTACCGATCCTTGTAACCCTACAGATGTGTTAGATGTCTATAATGAGTGTCTTACTAAGGTACTGTGCTGTTTATTGGAAATTCTAATCATTCGGACAAATTCATGGAAAGCAGTTAAATATATCTTGCTATGTATAACCCTGAGGTTTTGACTTGTTTTTCCTGTATTTGAAGTTGTGAATATCTGTTACTGATTTGTCTTAAAGGTGGTTTTTTTTTTATTTCAGGTTTGCTCAGCTGACAGCAAACGTATTCATCAGAAAGGGAATAAAGGTGTATTTATTCTCCAAGATGTGTCCCACGCCATATGTGGTATGTATACATTGTTGTAGATCATCATTTGTTTTAATGCTTTACATTATGAATATTTATAACAGAAATATTCATGACATCATTAAATGAATTTTCATAATGGTATAATTTATAGGAATAGTTGGTCATGGCAGAAACTGTAAAATGGCAGAAACTATAGTATCAGATATCTGTATAATTCTAAATAAGCAAACAGAGCAGACGCTGATCAGACAGGAGCCATCTAAATTGGGTTTGATCTGTTCACAAAAGTGTGTCTATAAGTTATACATTTCCAGTGTTCATATGCTAGTATAAACTTTCATCTAATTAATATTCATGATGTAATTATGTCTTGCATGAATATTTATGGAGTAAAGGATTACATGCATAATATTAGTACTTAGGAATATTAAGTTCAGATTCAGAATGTCAGAAATGTGAGAAAATGGTATTTAAACCTGGCTTGGAAAGTTGTGATATTAAACTTTGTCACAGGAAGTGTAGAATTAGATATAAATTATTTCATAAGCAAATATCAGACCCTGATCAGATTGATCCTGCATCGGCTGTCTGATCTGGATGTCCTCTGTTTGCAAAGCTGTATATATGGAGTAAATGTTTGTCTTAATGGCTATCAGAAAAGCCTCACTTAATATTAATCAGTATTTGAGAATTAAAGCAGTAGATATAAGCTTTAGCCTAGGTTAAACCTTTATCTGATAGAGAAGTCTGTTGATACCTTGGTAGACCCAGATTAGACTGTTGCAGTAGGAGCTGTTTAACCCTTTCCCTCATATAAACATGTTTTCATGCATTTGCAAACAGAGTAGACCCAGATCAGACGGCTCCTAGAGGAGCCGTCTGATCTGTGTCTGCTCTGTTTGCTAATAGAATTTGATAGATCTGTTTCTTTGCTTTCTAAAATGTCTACAATGTTCCACCTTCCATATTTCAGTATAACTATTTTGGCCATGAATATGCAATAGGTACTGAAAACTGAAATAAATACAGAACAGGGAAAGGGTTAATAAGGCCCAGATTAGACAGTTTCAGTTGGAGCTGTTTGATAAGGCCCAGATTAGACAGTTCCAGTAGGAGCTGTTTGATAAGGGTCTACCCTATTTGCTTGTGAAATAATTTAGATCTGATTCTACAGTTTTGGCCATGAAAAACATTGTTGATAATGCCATTATAGAAATTCAGCCAATTAATATTCATACATTTGTTATCTATAACATGAATATTCATTAGGTAAAGGGTTAAAAGTAAAACAGTTATGTATATCTGCAGGTTGGCTCTACCATGCAGTATAATAAAAGTTAGAATAGTTACACCTCCATTTGCACGTAAAATCATCCAACTTTTTAATAAGATGACTTTATTCTCAGAATAATTGACCTGGTTTAATGCTTTGTATGAGGGAAACAAATATATCAGTTATTTGCAAACAGTGTAGACCCAGATCAGAGGTCTCCAATAGGAGTCCTGTGATCAGGGTTTGCAATGTTTGCCATAATAAAAATCAAATTCTGACATGTAAAATGTTGTTTTAGTGGTTTCCTTCACGAAAATTCATATTGGAAGGAGACAAATATACTTCCACATACAATGGGTTAAAGGTTGAAAATTACTTGTTGAAGGAAATAGTGCATACCTCAATCAGAGGGCTTCAATGGCTGTCTGATCTACATTAACATGTTTGCCTATGTCCCTCTTTCAGGATGCTATACAGTAACTGGTTAAGAAATACTGCTTCTTTTGTAGGCATACTGTACCAGGAAGTACCAGTGTGCCTGTGGGGTGATGGTGACAGCCTCTCATAACCCTAAAGAAGACAATGGCTACAAGGTAAGTCTCCACTTCAACTATCCTAACAAAACTTGGCAACTATAAGGGTCAGAGGTCAAGGTCATGAATCTAAATACTTCCTCCTAAGCAACACTTGAAATGAAATATTTCTTATTGTTGGTCTTAAGACAAATGATGGCTTAACCCATTCTCTCATATTGACGCCTTTTGAAGCATCTTTAAAAGTCTCTTTTTGAAACTATTGTGATAAATAGAGCATTTGCTCCTTATGAGCAAATGCTCTATTTATCACAATGGTTTCAACACTACACAAAATGTAAAATTTTCCTTTTCCCTAGTAAATGCTCCTTTTTCGGTAGATTACTGTAAAACAGGTTATATTCGCGTCATGATTATTTCGTGTAAATGTGATTTTGCATTAATTCCTGTCATGATGATTTCGCTATGGCATTCATCTCGCTAAATTAACATAACGGAAATAGAATCGTATAAAACTCTGCCGAACGCTGTAAAAAGGGCAAAGAATAAATTTCTGCCGAATGTATGTAACTGCCTTCGGCAATTTAGGGGTTACCAATCGATAATTTATAGCATGTGTTAAGACCTGTATTTACCAGTATTCAATTTTGTAATGGTTTTGAGAACTTTACCCAAAACTCGGATGTATGGCACAGCGTGACACGCCCGTCTACTGATGAAATGGTGGAAATGTAAGCCGCAAAGTTACTACTCATTTATTACTTCGGGGTCTTATTTGGATCGAAACTGTCTGCAAAAAAAATGGTTATCACGATTTGTCCATTATGAGGCTAAACGTTAAACCGGTGCCCCTATTGAAACTTGGATGGTAAAGATGGGAAAACAAATTTACAAGTTTGTGTATATGTGTTAATCTGTTAAACGCGGCTTGCCATAAGCCGGTATTCAATAGTCAAAATGAGTGAATTGTTTTGCACAAACACATAGTGTCAAACCTGTTTCAACAGTCCGTAATTGTACAAAAACAACCAGATGTTATCTACAACAATTTACCATTTGCCGTACATGTATACATGTATTTATATAAGAGTTTCTTCCCTTTTCACGGAGATCGAAGAAGAAGAGAAACATTCTTCCATTTTCCGGTCTGTATTTTTTATTTAAACTACTAAACAAACTATTAATGGAAGCAATACACTTCATCCAACATTTGTGTTGAACGAAGAATTTTATTAATGTAGAAAACACATGGACAACGACGTGATAAATCTGACCATATTCCGGATATACCGATTTCGGACGTTACTCCATTTTATACTTGTTACTAATTTATTATCGAAAATATTGAATTCGCGGGGCAACGCATTCGCGAATTAGCGCGAAATATATATTGTCGCTAATAAAACCTGTTTTACAGTAACTCAAAGAGGTTGGTTCTAAAAATAGCCTATGAGGGAATGGCTTAATGCAGGACAAAAATAATGTTGTGCCCTGTTTTGAAGACTTTTGCTAACCCTATACTCCATAGATACACCTTTTAGTGCCTTGTCAAACAGAGTAGACCCAGATCAGGCAGTTACTATAGAAGCCATCTGATCAGTGTTTGTTCTGCTTACTTAACCATCTACCTGTACAATATTGATTATATTCATGTAAGCAATAAGGACATCATGAATGTTTATTGGCTGAAATTTTATAATGTTAAGTTTTCAAGGGAATCACATCATAAGCAAACAGACAGCTTCTACAGTAACCATGTAATCTGGGTCTACTCTGTTGAAGGAAAAAGTGTTTACTTGAGGGAAAAGGTTAAGGAATTACATTGCTCAGATTCTACAGTTTCTGCCTTGGCCATGACTTCCTGTGTTCATATGCCATTATAAAAGATAATCATCATATTATTAATTTCATGATGTCATTATTTCTTATCCCATTCCCTCAAAGGCTATTTTTAGACCCAACCTCTTTGATTAAATCTTCCAAAAAGGAGCATTTACTACAAATAAGGAAAATTTTAGAAATGTGTAGATTTGAAACCATTGTGATAGATAGAGCATTTGCTCCTATTTATCACAATGGTTTGAAAATGTAACTAAAGTTTAGTAAGTTGATGTTTTCATTAGTATAATTGTTAACATTTGTTGGCATTGAGTTGTTCGAGATACAGTAATACCACTCTACAAAGACCACCACGTATCGATTTTTAACCCTTTACCTGATAGAGACACTGTCTTGCTCAGTGAAGTTTTTATAGGCACAGGGCCAGATTCTACAGCTTTTGTCAAAGTAAAATATTCCTTTGAAAATCTACATTATTAAAATTCAGCTAATAAACATTCATTATGTTAATATTTGTCTTACAGCATGTGCCATGCATAGCATAACACAAGACTCTATACTGTGTATTTATATTTTTCAGGTGTACTGGTCAAATGGAGCACAGGTAAGATTTACAGATGATTTAAATCCATCAAAAAGGTGCATTGGAAACAGTGATCATCATAATGCATAAAACAAATCATACTATAAAACATAAAATGGTAGTTAACCCATTCCCGCATATGGACACCTTTTGACGCTTCTGTAAAAGTCACTTTGTGAAACCATTGTGATAAATAGAGCATTTGCTCTATTTAGACTAATATAGACGCCTTTTGACGCTTCTGTAAAAGTCACTTTGTGAAACCATTGTGATAAATAGAGCATTTGCTCCACAGGAGCAAATGCTCCATTTATCACAATGGTTTCAAAACTACACAATTCTGAAAAATTCCTTTTCTCTAGTAAATGCTCCTTTTTGGTAGATTTAATAAAAGAGGTTGGATCTAAAATAGCCTATGCGGGAATAGGTTGAGTGTGGTGATACTCTCTCTATACAGTTGTTAGTTCACTGTAATAAACTTGTGCAGACTGTTATAAAACATAACTATAACAGCTACACAGAAGATATCTGATTTTATGGTTTTAACCCTTTAACTGATAGAGATGCATTTTGAAACCTTTACAAACAAAGAACATCCAGATCACATGACTCCTGTCTGAGTCATCTGATCAAGGTTTACTCTGTTTGCTTAAGAGTAGTATAGATCTAATTCCCTTGCCTTTCAAAAAATCTCATTAATATTCATACAGTCATTATTTCTTTAATACCTTCAGAGGAATTATACCTGAATGGTCCCTTGGAGTTTGATATATCAAAGTTCAACTGTATAGTGTTTTTCAGTGTGGCTTCTGATACCTGGGTCCATGCTTATAAAACTTTTAGTTGAGTCTGAGTACGTTCTCAAGCTTTTGATTGGTCAGATTTGAGCCTTTGGCTCAAATCTGACCAATCAAAAGCTTGAGAACTCAAATCTGACCAATCAAAAGCTTGAGAACGAAACTCAGGCTCAACTAAAAGCTTTATAAGCATGGACCCAGATGACTGTTGGAGCAGGTTGGACTGTAATCGCAATCTTTTATGATTTCATGAGCAAACAGCAGACTCTGGTCAGATGGCTTGTACAGGAGTTGTATGCTCTGGGTCTGCTATGTTTGTAAATCAGTGGAAAATCATTGTATGAAGGAAAGGGTTTAAGTTTTTGCTATAGAGATGTTCTACTGCTCATTGAAATATATAGGGCAAATGCATGAAAAAGTGTTTATATGACAGAAAGAGTTAATTAGTGATTTTCCCTATTTTAAAGGGCAGTTACTAGCACTACTTCCTTTATAGATTATCTCCCCTGTTGACAAGGGCATTGCCAAATTTATTATGGAGAACTTGGAGCCTTGGCCTGATGCCTGGAACATAGACAATGTAGAGTCAGATCCCCTACGAACTGATCCATTTGACGATGTACATAAAGGATACCAGGAGGTGGTGAAGAAACTCTGCTACTACAGGTAAAATTGGAGCTGTAAAATGGTAAATAATGTATGTCTGTTGTCCCTAAAACACAGACAATTGTCTAGATCTAGAGGCCATTATAAAAATTCAACTAATGAATATTCATGATGTCATTCTTTTTAGCTTGTCTGTTTCGAAGAATAGTCAAGCTATTGTGATCACTGGGTCGGTAGGCGTAGTCATCGTGGTCGTCAGCGTGTAAAAACTTTAAAGTAGCTCATTACTAGAAAAGTATGATGGTATCAACATGAAACTTCATAGGGTAGTAGATCTCATGATTTAAAACTCTTGATTTATGGCCCTTTATCGTTTTCATTTTTTTTTTTAATTTAGCTGAACAAGCACCTAATCAGACGAGTGTTCTCTTGTTTGCATGAATGTTCATTCGATAAAGGATAAAGTTGAGCTTAGGGGTACTATTGCATCTGCTTTGTTAACTCTGTGCATGCCAGTGGTGAATCAGTGATTATGTATACAAACAGTTTTGATTCAGCATTGAGAAGCCAAGTAACACTGCATCAGACTCAGACTTATTCAATTTGACAGATTGGTTGAGAGGGTGAATATTAAGGATAATTATGGTAAACTACACTACACTGGGTATATACAGTAAAATATGTACAATATATTAACCCTTTCCTTCATATAAACGCATTTTCACGCATTTGCAAACAGAGTAGACCCAGATCAGACAGCTCCTATTGGAGCGGTCTGACCTGGGTCTACTCTGTTTGCTTTTGATATGTAGACCTGATTCTAAAGTTTTCCTTTAATAGTTTACACTATAAAACTTCAGCTAATAAATATTCATGGTGTCATTATATGAATAGTGTACATGGAAAGGGTTAAGGGTTTTGCTTTATTCATTCAGATGTTGGTTGTATTAACCCTTTAAATATTGAATTTTGAAATGGAATTACCCATCATTGTTTAAATGGGGAGTCCTTTCAGTGTGAAATGGTATTCCATGTAATTTGCCCAAGAAATTTGAATGACAAACAGTACAGACCCTGATCAGATGGCTCCTGTTGCAGCCCTCTGATCTGAGTCTACACTACAAATGTCATCGCATGTGTCTCACATTCAAAGGGTTAAAGACAGTGCCGATTTACATGTTGAGGTTTTGTTTTGGCAGTGAGGCTAATTCCAGTTCCAAGGTGAAGTTTACATACACTGCCATGCATGGTGTTGGCTACCCATTCACAGACAAAGCTGTGCAACAATTTGGCTTCCCTCCTGTGATTCCAGTACCAGAACAGGTATAGTAAAACCTCTACATGTGATTTCTGTACCAGAACAGGTATAGTAAAACCTCTACATGTGATTCCTGTACCAGAAACAGGTATAGTAAAACCTCTCCTAGCAGGCTGTATTTGTTTCAGCATGAGAAGGATTAATATCAATTTCAGTCTGTTTTGTACTGTAAAATAGAAATTGTGTAGAATGAATATACATGTAGTTGTATACAAAGAGATGAATCATGAATTTGGATTGCAAAACTTCGTTAACGCTGTGGGTCCTACTATCACACTAGTACCTTAACCTTTTAATATAGGAAATGCATGCACTGTCATTTTCAAATAGTATAGACACTTGTGGAGTCCTCTGATCAGAGATTGCACTGTTTGTCATTCAAAATTCTCTGGGAGATTTAAGGCTGAAAATTCAACATTTAAAGGATAAACATATTCTTGAGCCAACATTTTATTCAGGAAAAAAAATCTGGATTTTGTTTCATTCTTTTATTGGAGAACTGGGGTTTTGGTGAAACTCTTTGGATCCATTTTGTTAAGGGATTTTTTCTATTTTGCCAATCTTGTGGAAAACCTTTCATTGGTATTGATGCTTAAAAACCTAAATGTGATTGGGTGCCCATTACTTTGCTTCAGGTGGAGGCGGACCCTGATTTTCCAACAGTGAAGTATCCTAACCCGGAAGAAGGTGAAGGTGCTCTGGTGAGTTCATATGTCTTGTGCTATTTCAAAAATGCCTGTTACACTGATCATAACTTTAAATGTTATCTGCTCAAATACAAGTCTGCTGATTTTGTAAAATTCACTGAATTTTGTTATTTTGTTATTTTCAGCTAGTCTGAATTTTGAAGGATAATCAAGATATTGGAGTAGTCTGTTTGACATTGTTTTCATACAGTTATTCTCTATCTCAGTAGCTTTGTTATCATGCATATTAAAGAGTTACGAGCTCATTGAAAGCCGAATTTTCAGGGGGAAATGTTCCGTCATTGTTAACTTGTAGATTGAAATATAATGTATTTGTAATTGTAAATTTTGCTGAAAAGATTTTAGAATGCAAACAATACAGACCCTAATCAGACCTTAATAATTCCATAAGCAAACAGAGCAGAACCTGATCAGATGGCTCTTACATGAGCCATAGGTCTACTAAATTTGCAAAGGTGTATTCATGTATCAAGCTAATTGTATTCTCAGAAAAAGAAGTGCATTACATCATCTACTGGAGAATCATTCTATAGCATGTAAGCAAACAGAGCAGATCCTGATCCGACAGCTCCTACTTAAAAATGTGTAAAAAGATGTGATTACAAATGTAAATCAATGTGCTCTTTTGTTTTTACAGAAACTATCAATGAGAACAGCTGAACAGAATGGCAGTGTGTTTATTCTAGCCAATGATCCAGATGCTGACAGACTGGCCCTTGCAGAGAAAGTTGGGTGAGTTTATACTGAAATTCAATAACGTTGTGACCACTCTTTAGAATCGTCTCAATGAGACGATTCTAAAGAGTGGTCACAACATAGGATTTGGTGGAGAAATGATGGTTTTAGTATTTGAGTATGCATGTTTATCAGTATCTCTAGTTACCATTATTCTTTGCTCAAATACAAACATTTCAGAATTGATATTTATCAGAAATTGAATTAGATTTCACGTCTATTTGTATATTTGATGACTTGTATTATTACTGTAAGCACCTAGGACCAGTCGTATTATTATCATAAAGCACCTAGGACCAGTCTTACAAAAGATAGAACATTAGAAATTTGTGTAACTTCCAACATACATCCAATTTCTGTCATGCAATCAGCCTAAATTGTTGCACTCTCGATTATTCAATAATTTTGGCTAGACAAGTAGTGGGGACTGTCGTTTTCAAAATTTAAGAAGAGGACAGTTTAGTAAAGGCTTATAGGTGTTAACCCATTACCTAACAGAAACACTTTTTTATGCCTTTGCAAACAGAGTAGACCCTTATTAGATGTCTCCTGTAGAAGTCATCTGTTCAAAATCTGCTGTTTGCTTATAGGATAATATAGATCTTATCCTACAGTTTCTTACATTGTAAAATTAATGTTATTGTAATAAATTTAGCTTATTAATATTAATTGTCATAATTTCTTATATGAATATTCATAAGGTAAAGGGTCAAAGTCTGTTGTTAGAACACTTTGGGGTTGAACCCTTGGTATGTCTTGAAGTGATATGAAGCTTTATCAGTAGCTTGTACCAGGTTGATCTAATTACAGAAAAACCTGTCGACAATGACCACCCAAAATAAGTCTGCAAAAGGTATGCATTAAATAACCACCTTTTCTTATAGACCCAAATGTTTATTCATTTTACGGTCCCTATATACAGGATCTGCTGAATGTTTTTACAGAAGTGAATGGGTGGTGTTCACGGGGAATGAGATTGGTGCCCTGCTTGGCTGGTGGTCCTGGTTCTCCTTCCACCAGAAACACCCAGATGTACCAGGTCAGTCTGCAGTCTATTAACTCCTTGCATAATGCAGTCAGAGTACCAAACAGTACAAACAGGTTGGTTCCTGGTGAGACTTATTCAGCTTCTCCTTTGGATTCAAGCTGTTTGCATGTCGTCAGAAAATTTCTGCAATCATGCAAAGAAATGAAATACTTTGCTGCCATAGTAGCTATAACACTGTAAGTTGTAATCTGTGTATATATTAACCCTTTGCTTGCTATTCACGTCAATATAGCTACCTGTAAATAGTGAAGGCCCAGATGAGACAGCTCCTGCAGGAGCTGTCTCATCAGGGTCTGCACTATTTACAAGTTGATTGTGCAACCAGTGCACTCCACAGCAGTGATTGCACAGTGATATACGTGTACACAGTGAAGATATATGTAATTATACAACAGGGCATGGGTAAAGAAGGAGAAATGTATTTTAAAATTCAGCAAGAGAAGTGTTAGGCTGCAGTGAACACATTGTTTTTCAAATATCATGATCAGAGTGTCCAGCAGTTTTGATAATGATGACTCAATCTCTCGTTAGAAACTGTTTGCACAGGTCATTACAACTTTTCTGCTATTGTCTGAATGTTAAAAATGATGCTAATGAACCTGTCCCTTACATAAATATTAATGTCAGAAATAATAACATTATAAATATTAATGAGCTGAAAATTTGTGTCTCCTCTGTTTGCAAAGGTCTGATAGGGTGTCTCTCTTGTTCTAGATACCACAAAATGCCATGCTATTTATGTCTTCATAGTTTGATGTAAGTCCTAGCTGTTCTGACTGATTCATAGGATATAACTTGTTTCTCTGTTTCAGGTTCGGATTGTTACATGTTAGCCAGTACTGTGTCATCTAAAATACTTCAGACAATTGGCAAGAAGGAAGGATTCAACTTTGAGGTAAGCTTTCCCAAGGTGTCTTCATTGTGTCAGTGTAATGGTCATACTGTATACAACATCAGCCCTACATCTCAGAGGTCATTCTTTTGACCGGTTAACCGGTTAATCAGAAGATCTGTGACAATTATTCAACGATATTACAAGCTCAGCAAAGTTTATGTGTGTCTGGATATCTCATTACAGCGGACTGCAAGATATTGTTCAATTAAATGGGTTTTCAAATTTTCCTGACTAATGAATTAATGTTATGACTATAGTTTTCTCAAAGGTAAGTCAACAGACTCAACAACAAAGTATCAGTATTCCAATTGTCAGATTTTCATCAAGGGAGATAATGCAAATGAACTTCCGGCGACTTCTATCTGTGACCCGATTCACACTTTCGATTACATTTTGAAAATTATTATTTTCATACTACAGCAGTATCTATTAAAAACTCAAAGGTATAGAAGTTAACACCTATTTTATCTGCTGTAACATGTCTTTAGCAAAGGAATTCTGCCCACATGGCTACATATTGGCAGCACGGATAGTTCGTTGTTTCTTGCGTACATTTGGTAACTAGAATAACCTTATCCTGCTTCACCACTCAGAACACCTCAGCTATTTTCCGAACCCTAGCAGAATACAACGAATAGTTAGGAATGTTGCTTCACGCGTTCTTTAACTAAACACAAACGGATGAAACAAAAAACAGTTGTTGATTTGTCATTCGATCGAAACAATGTGCAAACAGCAAATTGCTCCAAATGACATGGTTATCAAAACAAACTGTGCTTGACTGGCGCTTATCTACTGGTGACACATTAGACCTATAGATGCTGCTATCACTTATCTGCCTCAAGGGCTTGTTGTCACAACAGGAGGGCAATCTTTATGATAAGGATGGGAAGAGAATGATAAATCTTCAGGATTTTAGCATTATTATAAAATGAATGACACTATCATTTTTATGCCCCTGCTTTTAAGCGACAGATTGAATTTTGGTGATTGTTTATTGACAAAAATTTTCGTCAAAGATTTCTTCGCCCGTGTAAGCTGCAATGATTTGATATTTAGGCTGAAGCATAGTCATAGTGAGTTGTACTGTGTCTCCCCTTTTCAGGTCTGTCATTCATCTACTTCCTGTTTGCCGACACTTTGATTGAATTTTGGTAATTGTTTAATGACAAAAAAATTTGTCAAAGATTTGATATTTGGTCTGAAGCATAATCATAGTGAGTGTCTCCCTTTTTCAGATCTGTCGTCCATCTACTTCCTGTTTGCCGACACTTTAATTGAATTTTAGAGAGGTTTTACTGCATCGCCAGTTTTTGTCTAACCTGCTTTAGCAGGGTGACACTTTGGGATCGCTTCTCTGTTGTGTGTCGGTCACAATTTTTCATGCATTTTTAGGCACACTACAACTGGTATATTTCAATTTTATTTTCACTGGCAGGAAACTCTCACAGGCTTTAAGTGGATGGGTAACAAATCAGACAATTATCTTAAACAAGGGAAGACTGTTCTGTTTGCCTTTGAGGAGGCTATTGGATTCATGTGCGGCTCAGAAGTTCTCGACAAGGATGGTGTGTCAGCAGCTGCAGTTGCAGCAGAGATGACAACATACATATACAACCAGGGCAGAACAGTTACACAGCAGCTAGAGGATATTTATAAGACGTAAGATCCAAGTATTTTAGTTAACCCTTTCCCTGTTCTATGTGTATTCCAAATTTTGATACCTACTGAATATTCATTAACAAAATAGTTATAAAGAAATATGGAAGGTGCAACATTGTAGACATTTTAGAAAGTAAAGAAACAGATCTATCAAATTATTTTAGCAAACAGAGCAGACCCTGATCAGACGGCTCCTCTAGGAGCCGTCTGATCTGGGTCTACTCTGTTTGCAAATGCGTGAAAACACATTTATATGAGGAAAAGGGTTAACCCTTTATCTGATGAATATTCATGTAATTAACCCATTCCCACCTATAGACGCCATAGAGCGCCATTATCGATTACCGCATGAGAGCGCCAAGCAGCGCCATTATCGATAACCGCATATGAGCGCCATAGAGCGCTATTATCAACCACCGCATACGAGCGCTGTAGAGCGCCATCATTTTCAAAAGCAAAATAAACACGATTAAAACTCACCTACCTCGCCAACTTTCTATCCATTCTTTGAATTGATATGTAAACAAACATTCTCCGTTGAAAAAGCACATGGTTACTATTTAAAGTTATGCCACAAATAACCATCCAATCAACACACCCATAGGTCACGCGGACGTGCCAAGGTGGGTATTCCTTGCTTCTAAAAACAACCATTTTGCACACGGTGCTTGTGTATTTACTCAGCCTTTTCTGTAATATTCAAATTCCGAGAGTTCCCGGATGCGAAAATGACAGCAATCGCTATATTTAGCTTAATTTAAAAATATCAATCAATCAAAAGCTCCATATATCACGCGACCTGAGCATGTGACCTTTCACCTGCGCAGCGTTATATGCGTAGTGTTAGCGTCACTTCCCATAAATCACACGATAAGAGCAAAAGATGGCGTCTGCTAGAAGATTAACGATTGAAGAAATATTTGCCGAAACAGACCACGAAGAGTCAGATTTTGAAGGGTTTTCCGATGAATCCGACATCAGCATCGCTGCCAGTGATCCAGACTCCACCAGCGACGAGTCTGATGAAGATGAGCCAGTCGCCAACACAGAATGGACCAGCCGTTTTTCGGAAATAACGGTTTGTACACGTCGACCTAATTTCCGAAAATATAAACAAATCTCGTTGGACAATAATCATATTGACATGTCCAATAGATATGTACAACGTTAAAACTTCGAAATTGACAGAGTAGACCCAGTCATCATGGCTATATATTTTTTATGTTCAACACAACCCATTCTTTTTATGCCATGACCTTATCATCCTCGCGAAACAATTCAACGTTATTTTTCCAAATGTAGATATTCAATTCAAACTGTATTTATATAGAAGCAGATTATCAGTCACAATTAAATATTTAGAGAGAAGAAACGAGGTATGGAAGTGTGTTTTATATGATAGAATTTGAAATAACTTTACTTAGTTTTGTTGTCCTTTTTTACTAAAATTATTTAAATCCAAGGTTTTTCCTTTATACAAAGTAACGTTTTTTTCACACCTTTTGTAAATAGAGTATTTGCTTATGAAATTACAATACATCTGACTATACAGTTTCTACCAATACCAAAAACAATCATTATGTCATAAAATCTTCAAGAAGGAAAGGGTTAACGGCATCAGTACACAAATAATTTTAGTAAAAAGGGACAACAGATGTAAGTGAGACTTTACTTCATGGTACAAATTTTAATTGTATGTAGGTAATAAGACTTGTCATATATTTTTTTCAGGTTGAAGACTTCACAGCTGAGTCGGGGGCATGTCTGCCAGAGGGGTTTGATGTTTTTACAGCAACCCCTCTGGACTACTTCTGGCTGTTGTTCAACACAGAGATGATGGTGGAGATGGCACGTCACACCAACAATTATGCGAGGTGGCGAATGGCAAGAAGTGGGACCCATGACCCCTACTGGACGGAAACGACAGCCAGTGAAATCCGTGCCTTCATAGGAATGGAAATCCTGATGGGAGTCACCCCTCTGCCTGATGCATGTCGGTACTGGTCCAAGGACGTATACATTGGCAACTTGGGCATCCAGGCAATCATGACTGTAAACCGGTATGTGGTAGAGAGTAGAAAAATTAAAGTTTGAAAGTACAATTGTAAGCTAAAACACTACATGAATTTTGAATTATTTGACTTGGAAAAGTAAAAGGGTTGAACCAGAGTAAAGGTACACATAGATGGGTTTTTTAACCCTTTACTCCATGAAAGAAATAATGACATAAGGAATATTAATTAGATTAATTTGTTATCATAGCACATAGACACAAGCATTTTTGGCAGTATCAGACACTGTAAAAACATATCTATAATTGGCAAACAGAGTAGACCCTGATCAGACGGTTCCTCTAGGAGTCGTTTGATCTGGGTCTACTCTGTTTGCAAGGACATAGAAAGATGTATGTATGGAGGAACGGGTTAATTCTTTTTAAAATGAAAGCTTATCCTTTCCTTGTTGAATATTCATGTAAGAATATTTATTAGCTGATTTTGTGTTGCCTACCGAGAGGCAGTGTGTCACTTAGGGATCACTTTTCCGTTGTCTGTCCATCTGTCTGTCCATCACACTTTCATTTTTTTTATTCTAACACTTCTCCCAGAGGTGACACGTGTGTTCCTTTGAAACACTAATTTGTTTTGTAATCTAAAAAAATTTCATAGTCAACTCTGGCTTCTAGTCAGTCATGACTGTAAATCAGTACCTGGAAGGGAGAAAAACAAAAGAAATTTGAAAAAGAAATTTTTTCATATATATGTAAACACATGAATGTTGTCATATTGCTTGACTGTTGAAAATAGGGGGTTGAACTATGGCAAAAATAAATATTTGTTTTTAAAAATTCAAATGAATTTTTATATACAAGAATATTTTCAAAGGAATGTTTTGCTTTTGACAAACACTGTAGAATATGATCAATATCATGCATAAGTAAACAGAGCAGAGTATGATCAGACTGGTCTACAGTAACATGCATTAGTAAACAGAGCAGAATATGATCAGACTGGTCTACAGGAACAGTCTCATCTATATCTACTCCGTTTGCAACGGTTGAAAGAAAACGAAACATGGTCATGCATGTATCATATTCTATGCATACTTACGGTGTTGTTGTTTTCTTCAGATACCAGAAGTTGAAGCAGTATTTTCATGTGTCAGACCGAGAGGCGGAACCTGTCAGAGGCCAGCCGGGCTATGACAGGCTATTTAAGGTGCGGCCAATCCTTAACCACGTCAGCGACACATTCCTGCGCAACTACACTCTTGGAAAGTGTGTTTCCGTTGATGAGGCCATGGTGAAGTACACAGGAAAATTGTCCTTCAAACAGTTTATGCCAGCCAAACCCATCAAGCGCGGCATCAAGGTATGGATGGCCTGTGACTCCACTTCTTCCTACCTATCCAGGTTCCAGGTATACCTTGGCCGGAATGAAACAGCACCTGAGCAGGGCCTCGGTTACAACGTAGTGAGCAAGCTGACGGATAACCTGCATGGATCCCACAGGCATATTTTCTTTGACAATTTCTTTACTAGCGTGCCACTACTTGAGGACCTGCATAGCAATGGATTATATGCCTGTGGGACTGTTCGTGTGAACAGGAAGGGATTTCCAAAGGAATTGAAGAAACCCAAGGACGTGAAACAGAGGGGTAACCTGCGTGTCCTCCAAAAGGGAGAATCGAACTTGACTGCTTCAGTGTGGAAGGACAGAAAACTGGTACACACTCTGTCAACACTAAGCAGAGCTGATGATATTGTGCCTGTGCAAAGACGAGTAGGCCCCAACATGGAAGTGTTTTTGCAGCCAGCAAGCATCAGTGCCTACAACCAGCACATGGGTGGTGTTGATCAACATGACCAGCTGAGGCTAAATTACAGTGTTGGGAGGAACTCTAAGAAGTGGTGGAGGTATCTGTTTTGGTTTTTCATCAACAGTGCTATGGTGAATGCCTTCATCATCTTCAAGGAGACCTCCCAAGTGCCAAGGCGAAAGAAGAGATTCACCCATTTGGACTTTCGTGTGGCAGTGGCACGTGACTTTATCGCTGGATACAGCAACAGGAAGCGAAAAGTGTCTGACATGGAAAATGTGGGGATGGTGGCAGCCCAGAATATCAACGGTCACATCAACTGCAAACTGAACAGACCAAAAGGAAGGTGCCGCTACCACCTCAAGCACATGGGCGGCATCCGCAAGGAAACATTTTATGGCTGTTCAGTTTGCAAAGTGCATCTGTGCCGGGATGGCTGCCATGCCAGATTCCACAACTTGTGATTCCTGTTCAGTGTTGAGAGAAGTATGACTCAGCTGATGAATAAAAGCAACTATCTGAGATTACTAACACTGTAGACCCAGATCAGACCCAACTTTGTATTTTGGCATATGATCAGGGTCTACACTGTTTGTCACAAATGAACAGTTTTCAGTTATCTTTTATAAAAAATCAATATTTTTTCTACCTCTGGGAACAGTGTTGACCTTGGATCTAAACAGGAGTCTATCTCAATGTATGATCAAGGTCTACACTGTTAATGTAATATTTGATAGTTGCTTTATAGCTGTGTAAATAAAGTAGGTGTTATTGTGTGTGTGTGTGTGTTTGTGTATTCTAAATTATTAGTGGAGATTTATGCAGGGATCATGCAGTCACGAGTAAGTTGTATTGTTTTTCTTTAGGCCATGTGTCTGTAAATAACCCTTTCCCTGTTGAATATTCATGTAAGACTTAATGACTTCATGAATATTTATTAGATGAATATTCATAATTCTATTTGTACACAGGAGTTATTCCTATTTGTAGAAACTAGGGTCAGATCTATTATAATTTCGTAAGCAACCAGAGAAGATCATGATCAGACAACTCCTGTCAGAGCTTTTTGATCTGGATCTACTCTGTATGAAAAGTAATGAAAAAACATTTGTATGAGGGAAAGGGTTATATAAGCACAGTAAGTAAAAACAATTTCTATTAATTTCTCTAAGTTTAAATGGTCCCTGCATACTCAGCTGTTTAGACATATGTGATGATATGACCACTTTTCTAATTTATTACATTGTTTTGAATTTTCATTATTTTGGTAGAGATATTGATTGGCTTGTCAATTATTTCTATTTGTATATATAATGGAACAAAGTACTTAATTAGGCATCATTTCTATTTAGAAATAGAAATAAAACCTGAATTTAACAGTTATTTTTGTTGTTGTTGCTCTTTCAAACCTTATATGAAGAAAAATACTATACATACAAGGAAATGAAATATACCATTAGAAAGGAAATTTAATTTCCAACAAGAAACATATTTACACTTTTACTGTCAGTTAAGTACAAAATGTCTTAAATACATATTATATAACACAGGTGTCAACACTGTTAAATTATCCAATAATCCCTATGCACACAGTGCATGTAAGATTACCTTATTAGGACTGATTACTGATTATAGATAAGCATCATTAGTTATGCACTGGAGATAGCTGATATGGCTATTGTTCTAAGTGGGAATGGGTTAATAATGTCTTTGTGAATATTAATTAGATGAGTTTTGTAAATGGCATATGAACACGGAAATTTGTGAACATGGCAGAAACTAGAATCAGATCTACATGTTTATCATTGCATAAGCTAGCAGATCAGGTGGCTCCTATAGGATCTACTCTGTTTCAGGTAATTATTGACCCATTCCCTCATAGGCTATTTTTACATACATTAACCTCTTTGAATAAATCTACAGAAAAGGAGC
Organism: Azorinus chamasolen; assembly: GCA_963576725.1. Classification (NCBI taxonomy): domain Eukaryota; kingdom Metazoa; phylum Mollusca; class Bivalvia; order Cardiida; family Solecurtidae; genus Azorinus; species Azorinus chamasolen. Next base: position 19,842,611 of record OY755242.1, read on the forward strand.
ATTAACTAGAGAAAAGGAAAATTTAGAATTTTGTGGTTTGAAATCATTGTGATAAATAGAGCAGTTGCTCCTATAGGAGCAAATGCTCTATTTATCACAATGGTTTCATAAAGTGACTTTTACAGAGTCGTAGAAAGGTGTATATATGGAGGAAAGGGTTAAATGTCTGGATTATTTTGATGATTGTTGATATTTAATATGTATGCAGGAGATGAATTTGTGTTAAGCTTTGCAGATGAGATACCAAGAAAGAGAGGATGCAAACTGGTTTATACTCTGACAGCATGCTTTAGCCCAGGGCCCCTCTCCCTGTAGTGTACAATATTCATGCAAGAAATAATGATGTCATGAATATTTATTAGCTGAATTTTCATAATGTAAAATTTTCAAGGAAATGTTTTGCTCTGACAAAAACTGTAAAATGAGATCAATATAATTTTAAAGCAAACAGAGCAGACACTGACCTAGAAAAGCCATCTGAACTTGGTCTACCTGCAAATGCATGAAAATGTGTACAGTGTATTGGCGATATTTCGAGCACCATCAGGAATCAGCAAAAACCTCGGATTATCGCGATGCTCGAAAGAACCGAGAGCATTTTATGTCATTTCCTAAGAGCATTGATTGACGACGACAGGAAGCGTATTTCTTCACAGTAGACTTTTTTAACATTATCATAAACTTTAATGCATATATTATTCATCGATTCTTTCCTTATATAACTGATAACGGAAAATACCATTTACATCGGCGACCGAAGTTTCACTATAATTTGTATGGGTCCGTTCAACGGACCCTTCACAATAAACTAAAAACTTGTTTCAAACAATTTAGACATATCCCTGGAACAGTCGTAGCGTATAGCGTTATGTCATCTATTTTGCATAATTTTCCATTTGTTGACATTAATTTAGTTGAAAACTTGTTGGTGCTGAGTTGGGTGCACAAACAAACATTATCGTTTTGTCCCCGTGCTGTTTTGTAGTAAGGAAAATCTGGGCGAGTGACCCAATTAATTAATAATCGGAACACTCGGCTTTTTTCGTCTGAAATAGTTATTCTCATTCATCTCTCGTAGCAAGAGTCTGCATGAACGAGACTGTCTAAAAGTACCATAAAAATTGCGAATTTCAAAGTATTACACTAAAAGCACTGCACTATTTCAAAATTTAAAATAGAAAGACGTTATATGGAAAACTTTCCGGGGTACAGAAAAATCACTACACGTTTTCGAACGTATGCAAATTATGATTGTGACTCTTTGTTTATTAGACTTTAGTCTATTAAATTCTCATCGTTATCTACTCCAAAGTAAAGTCTACATTCAATGAATGTGTTTTTCAAACATTTGGAATATCTAATGCCCCAAAGACAGGTCTTTCAAAAGGTACGAAACGTATCGAGAAGGTGTGAATAATTACTTCGAAGGTTGGAAAACACAGTGCTGGAATTAAACAATCAATAAAGGGAACCAGAATGATCTGTGGGACCAGCACACATGCTCGAATTTTCGGATTATCGCTATTCGGATTAATGCAGTATTTTCGATGAGATTTGATATAATTTGAGCCGGTGTAACAGTCCTATCTTTCCCCCTGGCCAGTTTTTCCCCGGGGAAAAAAAAGGCCCAGGCCTATTTTTCCCCCGGGGAAAAAAAGGCCTAGTTAGTTTCTTCCCCCCCTAGTCCAGTTTTTCCCCCCTCCCCAGCCTGGGGGGAAGAATGAGCCTGGGCCTTTTTTTCTCCCCTGTGAATTGATTTTATCTTTTCAGATAGGGGGAAGAAATGGCCTAGGCCTTTTTTTCTCCCCTTTGATATGATTGTATCTTTTTAGATACGGGGAAAGAAATGGCCCAGGCCTTTTTTTCTCCCCTTTGATATGATTTTATCTTTTTAGATAGGGGGGAAGAAATGGCCCAGGCCTTTTTTTCTCCCCTGTGAATTGATTTTATCTTTTAAGATATGGGGGAAGAAATGGCCCAGACGTTTTTTTCTCCCCTGTGAATTGATTGTATCTTTTCGGATAGGGGATGGGGAAGAAATGGCCTAGGCCTTTTTTTCTCCCCTTTGATATGATTGTATCTTTTTAGATACGGGGAAAGAAATGGCCCAGGCCTTTTTTTCTCCCCTTTGATATGATTTTATCTTTTTAGATAGGGGGGAAGAAATGGCCCAGGCCTTTTTTTCTCCCCTGTGAATTGATTTTATCTTTTCGGATAGGGGAGAAGAAATGGCCTAGGCCTTTTTTTCTCCCCTGTGAATTGATTGTATCTTTTCAGATAGGGGAGAAGAAATGGCCTAGGCCTTTTTTTCTCCCCTTTGATATGATTTTATCTTTTTAGATAGGGGGGAAGAAATGGCCCAGGCCTTTTTTTCTCCCCTGTGAATTGATTGTATCTTTTTAGATAGGGGGGAAGAAATGGCCCAGGCCTTTTTTTCTCCCCTGTGAATTGATTGTATCTTTTTAGATAGGGGGGAAGAAATGGCCCAGGCCTTTTTTTCTCCCCTGTGAATTGATTGTATCTTTTCGGATAGGGGACGGGGAAGAAATGGCCTAGGCCTTTTTTTCTCCCCTTTGATATGATTTTATCTTTTTAGATAGGGGGGAAGAAATGGCCCAGGCCTTTTTTTCTCCCCTGTGAATTGATTGTCTTATCAACAAAGTTATGAATTATTACGTAACAGGAATGATTCTACTGAAACAGTAAGTACTACCAAACAATGTAAAGTTGTGATTTGTTAAACAGCTTCCCGAAAAATAGAAGATAACTATGTTTTGACTAATTAGATGGGGAAGAAATGGCCTAGACCTTTTTTTCTCCCCTTTGAATTGATTGTATCTTTTTAGATAGGGGGAAAGAAATGGCCCAGGCCTTTTTTTCTCCCCTTTGATATGATTTTATCTTTTTAGATAGTGGGGAAGAAATGGCCCAGGCCTTTTTTTCTCCCCTGTGAATTGATTGTATCTTTTCGGATAGGGGAGAAGAAATGGCCCAGGCCTTTTTTTCTCCCCTGTGGATTGATTGTATCTTTTCGGATAGGGGAGAAGAAATGGCCTAGGCCTTTTTTTCTCCCCTTTGATATGATTTTATCTTTTTAGATAGGTGGGAAGAAATGGCCTAGGCCTTTTTTTCTCCCCTGTGAATTGATTTTATCTTTTTAGATAGGGGGGAAGAAATGGCCCAGGCCTTTTTTTCTCCCCTGTGAATTGATTGTATCTTTTTAGATAGGGGGGAAGAAATGGCCCAGGCCTTTTTTTCTCCCCTGTGAATTGATTGTATCTTTTCGGATAGGGGACGGGGAAGAAATGGCCTAGGCCTTTTTTTCTCCCCTTTGATATGATTTTATCTTTTAAGACAGACTGAGTCTGCCGATCACATAACATTGTCATTGAAAGTAAGTTGTTAAAAGAGTTTCAAACTTGTCAAAAGTGTCAGAATTAGATGAAAGGACCTAGGCATTGATAAGTGCTATGAGAACAGCTTCCTATATTGCAATTTAAAATATTCCCACAGCAAAAGAATCTAGCTCTATTCAAATCTTTTAGATGTTCGAATATTCAATAGCTTGGAGAAAATGCCCATTATTTATAAGGGATATTTGAGAATTAATAGACATGTGTCATGTAAGAAAACTAGATATAATATATTTACTTACAAATGTAAATGGATGCATTATCTAGTAATAACTACTGCTACTGCCCCCCCCCCCCCCACTCCCCAGTAGGTCCCCCACTTTTTTTTATTTGATGGGGGATTTCCCCCACCAAATTGAAATCCTGGCAGCATCTCTGCATAGGCCATTTCTTCCCCCCTATCTAAAAAGATAAAATCATATCAAAGGGGAGAAAAAAAGGCCTAGGCCATTTCTTCTCCCCTATCCGAAAAGATACAATCAATTCACAGGAGACAAAAAAAAGCCTGGGCCATTTCTTCTCCCCTATCCGAAAAGATACAATCAATTCACAGGGGAGAAAAAAAGACCTGGGCCATTTCTTCCCCCCTATCTAAAAAGATAAAATCAATTCACAGGGGAGAAAAAAAGGCCTGGGCCATTTCTTCCCCCCTATCTAAAAAGATAAAATCATATCAAAGGGGAGAAAAAAAGGCCTGGGCCATTTCTTCCCCATCCCCTATCTTCAAAGATAAAATCAATTCAAAGGGGAGAAAAAAAGGCCTGGGCCATTTCTTCCCCCTATCTAAAAAGATAAAATCAATTCACAGGGGAGAAAAAAAGGCCTGGGCCATTTCTTCCCCCCTATCTAAAAAGTTAAAATCATATCAAAGGGGAGAAAAAAAGGCCTAGGCCAATTCTTCTCCCCTATCCGAAAAGATACAATCAATTCACAGGGGAGAAAAAAAGGCCTGGGCCATTTCTTCCCCCCTATCTAAAAAGATAAAATCAATTCACAGGGGAGAAAAAAAAGGCCTGGGCCATTTCTTCCCCCCCTATCTAAAAAGTTAAAATCATATCAAAGGGGAGAAAAATAGGCCTAGGCCATATCTTCTCCCCTATCCGAAAAGATACAATCAATTCACAGGGGAGAAAAAAAGGCCTGGGCCATTTCTTCCCCCCTATCTAAAAAGATAAAATCATATCAAAGGGGAGAAAAAAAGGCCTAGGCCAATTCTTCCCCGTCCCCTATCCGAAAAGATAATCAATTCACAGGGGAGAAAAAAAGGCCTGGGCCATTTCTTCCCCCCTATCTAAAAAGATACAATCAATTCACAGGGGAGAAAAAAAGGCCTGGGCCATTTCTTCCCCCCTATCTAAAAAGATAAAATCATATCAAAGGGGAGAAAAAAAGGCCTAGGCCATTTCTTCTCCCCTATCCGAAAAGATACAATCAATTCACAGGGGACAAAAAAAAGCCTGGGCCATTTCTTCTCCCCTATCCGAAAAGATACAATCAATTCACAGGGGAGAAAAAAAGGCCTGGGCCATTTCTTCCCCCCTATCTAAAAAGATAAAATCATATCAAAGGGGAGAAAAAAAGGCCTAGGCCATTTCTTCTCCCCTATCCGAAAAGATACAATCAATTCATAGGGGAGAAAAAAAGGCCTGGGCCATTTCTTCCCCCCTATCTAAAAAGATAAAATCATATCAAAGGGGAGAAAAAAAGGCCTGGGCCATTTCTTTCCCCCTTATCTAAAAAGATAAAATCATATCAAAGGGGAGAAAAAAAAGGCCTGGGCCATTTCTTCCCCATCCCCTATCTGAAAAGATAAAATCAATTCAAAGAGGAGAAAAAAAGGCCTGGGCCATTTTTTCCCCCTATCTAAAAAGATACAATCAATTCACAGGGGAGAAAAAAAGGCCTGGGCCATTTCTTCCCCCCTATCTAAAAAGTTAAAATCATATCAAAGGGGAGAAAAAAAGGCCTGGGCCATTTCTTCCCCACCCCCTATCCAAAAAGGTACAATCAATTCACAGGGGAGAAAAAAAGGCCTGGGCCATTTCTTCCCCCCTATCTGAAAAGATAAAATCATATCAAAGGGGAGAAAAAAAGGCCTAGACCATTTATTCCCCATCCCCTATCCGAAAAGATACAATCAATTCACAGGGGAGAAAAAAAGGCCTAAGCCATTTCTTCCCCATCCCCTATCCGAAAAGATACAATCAATTCACAGGGGAGAAAAAAAGGCCTAGGCCATTTCTTCTCCCCTATCCGAAAAGATACAATCAATTCACAGGGGACAAAAAAAAGCCTGGGCCATTTCTTCTCCCCTATCCGAAAAGATACAATCAATTCCCAGGGGAGAAAAAAAGGCCTGGGCCATTTCTTCCCCCCTATCTAAAAAGATACAATCAATTCACAGGGGAGAAAAAAAGGCCTGGGCCATTTCTTCCCCCCTATCTAAAAAGATAAAATCATATCAAAGGGGAGAAAAAAAGGCCTAGGCCATTTCTTCTCCCCTATCCGAAAAGATACAATCAATTCACAGGGGACAAAAAAAAGCCTGGGCCATTTCTTCTCCCCTATCCGAAAAGATACAATCAATTCACAGGGGAGAAAAAAAGGCCTGGGCCATTTCTTCCCCCCTATCTAAAAAGATAAAATCATATCAAAGGGGAGAAAAAAAGGCCTAGGCCATTTCTTCTCCCCTATCCGAAAAGATACAATCAATTCATAGGGGAGAAAAAAAGGCCTGGGCCATTTCTTCCCCCCTATCTAAAAAGATAAAATCATATCAAAGGGGAGAAAAAAAGGCCTGGGCCATTTCTTTCCCCCTTATCTAAAAAGATAAAATCATATCAAAGGGGAGAAAAAAAAGGCCTGGGCCATTTCTTCCCCATCCCCTATCTGAAAAGATAAAATCAATTCAAAGAGGAGAAAAAAAGGCCTGGGCCATTTTTTCCCCCTATCTAAAAAGATACAATCAATTCACAGGGGAGAAAAAAAGGCCTGGGCCATTTCTTCCCCCCTATCTAAAAAGTTAAAATCATATCAAAGGGGAGAAAAAAAGGCCTGGGCCATTTCTTCCCCACCCCCTATCCGAAAAGGTACAATCAATTCACAGGGGAGAAAAAAAGGCCTGGGCCATTTCTTCCCCCCTATCTGAAAAGATAAAATCATATCAAAGGGGAGAAAAAAAGGCCTAGACCATTTATTCCCCATCCCCTATCCGAAAAGATACAATCAATTCACAGGGGAGAAAAAAAGGCCTAAGCCATTTCTTCCCCATCCCCTATCCGAAAAGATACAATCAATTCACAGGGGAGAAAAAAAGGCCTAGGCCATTTCTTCTCCCCTATCCGAAAAGATACAATCAATTCACAGGGGACAAAAAAAAGCCTGGGCCATTTCTTCTCCCCTATCCGAAAAGATACAATCAATTCCCAGGGGAGAAAAAAAGGCCTGGGCCATTTCTTCCCCCCTATCTAAAAAGATAAAATCAATTCACAGGGGAGAAAAAAAAGGCCTGGGCCATTTCTTCCCCCCTATCTAAAAAGATAAAATCATATCAAAGGGGAGAAAAAAAGGCCTAGGCCAATTCTTCCCCGTCCCCTATCCGAAAAGATAATCAATTCACAGGGGAGAAAAAAAGGCCTGGGCCATTTCTTCCCCCCTATCTAAAAAGATACAATCAATTCACAGGGGAGAAAAAAAGGCCTGGGCCATTTCTTCCCCCCTATCTAAAAAGATAAAATCATATCAAAGGGGAGAAAAAAAGGCCTAGGCCATTTCTTCTCCCCTATCCGAAAAGATACAATCAATTCACAGGGGACAAAAAAAAGCCTGGGCCATTTCTTCTCCCCTATCCGAAAAGATACAATCAATTCACAGGGGAGAAAAAAAGGCCTGGGCCATTTCTTCCCCCCTATCTAAAAAGATAAAATCATATCAAAGGGGAGAAAAAAAGGCCTAGGCCATTTCTTCTCCCCTATCCAAAAAGATACAATCAATTCACAGGGGAGAAAAAAAGGCCTGGGCCATTTCTTCCCCCCTATCTAAAAAGATAAAATCATATCAAAGGGGAGAAAAAAAGGCCTGGGCCATTTCTTTCCCCCTTATCTAAAAAGATAAAATCATATCAAAGGGGAGAAAAAAAAGGCCTGGGCCATTTCTTCCCCATCCCCTATCTGAAAAGATAAAATCAATTCAAAGAGGAGAAAAAAAGGCCTGGGCCATTTCTTCCCCCCTATCTAAAAAGATAAAATCAATTCACAGGGGAGAAAAAAAGGCCTGGGCCATTTCTTCCCCCCTATCTAAAAAGTTAAAATCATATCAAAGGGGAGAAAAAAAGGCCTAGGCCATTTCTTCTCCCCTATCCGAAAAGATACAATCAATTCACAGGGGAGAAAAAAAGGTCTGGGCCATTTCTTCCCCCCTATCTAAAAAGATAAAATCAATTCACAGGGAAAAAAAAAAAAGGCCTGGGCCATTTCTTCCCCACCCCCTATCCGAAAAGGTACAATCAATTCACAGGGGAGAAAAAAAGGCCTGGGCCATTTCTTCCCCCCTATCTGAAAAGATAAAATCATATCAAAGGGGAGAAAAAAAGGCCTAGACCATTTATTCCCCATCCCCTATCCGAAAAGATACAATCAATTCACAGGGGAGAAAAAAAAGGCCTAAGCCATTTCTTCCCCATCCCCTATCCGAAAAGATACAATCAATTCACAGGGGAGAAAAAAAGGCCTAGGCCATTTCTTCCCCATCCCCAATCCCAAAAGGTACAATCAATTCAAAGGGGAGAAAAAAAGGCCTAGGCCCATTCTTCCCCCCAGGCTGAGGAGGGGGGAAAAACTGGACTAGGGGGGGAAAAAACTGACTAGGCCTTTTTTTCCCAGGGGGAAAAAAAGGCATGGGCCTTTTTTTCCCCCGGGGAAAAACTGGCCAGGGGGAAAGATAGGCCTGTTACACCGGGACCTCAAATTTTCCTCGGAATAGGCGGGTATCTCGGAAAAACGAGTCGAAATAACGCCGTTATACTGTATATATAAAGGAAAGGGTTAAGACAAATAAAAGAATAACTAACATTCAGAATTGAAACAGATGGTACTGTTTATCTAACAACAGTTACCACAGTTTTACCAATGGTACAGGAGCATAAATAATGTGAAGTGTTTGTTTCTTTCAGTTATGGCTACCACCTGTCCAGCAATTCTTACTTCATATGCCATGATCCTCCTACTATTAAAAAAATGTTTGATGACTTAAGAAACTACAACAATACAGGAAAGGTGAGACTTTTGCATGAGAATGGAAAATTTTTGAATTTTGTAGTTTGAAACCATTGTGATAAATAGAGCATTTGCTCCTATAGGAGTGACTTTTACAGAGTCGTCAATATGAGGGAATGGGTTAGGGGATAAGTTTCAAAGTAAATGCAAAAGCCGCGATAGTATAACTGTAAGCCTGCTGTGGCCTGATAAGTTATTACCTATGCAAACGGTTTGAATCCAGATGTGACACAGAGTAACTCGGCATTTCTACAAATTCCAAACTGTTACACACTCTGATAAATCAATTTAGAAAAACAATGGGGACAACATTTGCTCCTGCCAAAAATTTAGTCAGTGGCCAAAGGTTAAGAAGCTTTCTGCATCAGTATTTGTTATGTATTAAGCATTCACAGGAGCCGTCTTGTCATGGTCTATTCTGTTTGCAAATGTATGAAGGAAAGCCTAAAGGGTTAAGCAGTCACCTGCTTTTTAAACATGTGTATTCATTAAGTGACTGCTGTAGTGAGGTTCTACTGTAAAGTATTATCAGGGTGGTTGACAATATTAACTGTTTGCACGCTAGCGGTGAAACCGTGATTACCTATGCAAACAGTTTGGATCCAGATGAGACGCCGCATAATGCGGCGTCTCATCAGGATCCAAACTGTTTGTCACTTTGACCATATTTTTGCAAAGAAATGAGAAAATGTTATTTCTAGAATGGAAGCAGATGACAATTGCTGCAGACGAAAAATTACTTAGCGTGCAAAGAGTTAAAGTGTACTATCCAGAAACTCAGTAGCAGGTATCTACCAATTCTTCCATTACAGAGACATACTGGTCGATCCAAATTTCTATTTTTCAACTAAACCAAGAAAGATTTTGGCAGAGAAATATAGAAAACATTTAACCTTTTCCCTGTTCTATGTTGATTTCAATTTTCAATACCTACAGCATATTCATGGACAAAATAGTTATAATTACATATGGAATGTGGGAAATTGTAGCCATTTTAGAAAGTAAAGAAACAGATCTTTCAAATTCCACTAGCAAACAGAGCAGACCCTGATCAGACGGCTCCTATAGGAACTGTCTGATCTGGGTCTACTCTGTTTGCATATGCGTGAAAACACGTTTATATGAGGGAAAGGGTTAACACATTTATGCATGAATTGATCACCTCATTGATATTCATTAAATTAAATATTGTAAGAAAAGAAAAACAAATTGCTGGCTTAGACAAAAACTGTAGGATCAAATCTATCTATATAATTTCATAAGTACTGCGGCTCAATGATTGCGCCATATGTTAGCAGTGCTCAATATTGTAGGCGAATGACTCAATCACCAGGGGAGTAAATGTACAGTTGGCTGAGCAGTCCTTCGGTACTAGGTACTTTTTTTATAAGCAAATCTGATCTGGGTCTACTCTGTTTGCAAAGACATGTGTATGAAGGGAAAGAGTGAGTCAGATCTATAGTATCCCATAAGCAAACAGAGCAGACCCTGATCAGACAGCCCTGAGAAAGCCTTGATCTACTCTGTTTGCAAAGGAGTTAAAACGTGTCTATCAGTTAAAGATGATTTAGTTTTTTACACATTATTTGTACTTTCTTTCTTCCTCTAGTACCCTGAGAGCTGTGGAGAGTACAAAATAAAGTATATCAGAGACCTTACTGTTGGATATGATAACAGCCAGCCAGACCTGAAACCTGTAAGTTGCCCTAATTGCTCTAAGTATTCAGACTCTCAATCTCTTCTCTCCACCTGTTTGTAAGCTGCATAATTCAATATAAATGCCATATTTTCATGCCTTTTCAAACAGAGTAGACCAAGGTCAGATGACACCTGTAAGAGCCATCTGGTCAGGGTCTGCTCTGTTTGCATATGAAATACAATTCAGCTCATAAATATTCATGATGTCAATATTTCTTACATGCATATTCAACAGAGAAATGGTTAGAATTGCAAAAAGTGTAGCTCTTGGTCCAACAGCTTTTTCTGGAGTACTTTGAATATGACCTGCACTATTTGCCTAGGTTTGTTCAGATACAGTAAAACCTCCCAAAACAGGATGTTCAATTTAGTATAAATATTGGTCTTGGAGACGGGTGGCAGCTTAATGCAGAGTGAAAGTCATGCAGAGAGCTCCTGCCTAAAAGTATCAAAACTCTTTTCAACTAGAATTCCGGTTTAGATGGGTTTAACTGTACTTTGGTAATTATCCTAAATATTTGAACAGACAAATGGAGGCAAATAGTGCAGATCCAGATCAATGGGCTCCTGAAGGAGTAAAAGATTGTGTCTATACTATTTTCTACACCATCAGTTTCATTTGAAGTTATCAAAAGGAAGCTGTAAGAAATCGATGAGAGAGAACAAGGGTAAAAACAGTATTTAATGTTCTTTTCTAGAGGTGGTATTTTGTAAAATGATTGCCATAGTAGAAATGTCAGTCAATAAATTAGCAAACAGTATGGACCAAGATCAGCCACCATATTAGAATGGGGCATTTTAACACTGAGTTACAAGTCCAAGTGACTATTGCTTGTACAACATATTTTCAACGCTTGCATATTAAAACTATCTTTAACCCATTACCTCATAGGCTATTTTTATATACAACCTCTTTGAATAAATCTACCGAAAAGGAGCATAAACTAGAGAAAAGGAAAATTTCAGAATTTTGTAGTTTGAAACCATTGTGATAAATAGAGCATTTGCTCCTATAGGAACAAATGCTCTATTTATCACAATGGTGTCACAAAGTGACTTTTACAGAGTTTACAGAGTCGTAAAACGTCGTCAATATGAGGGAATGGGTTAACAGTGGTTTGTTTAATCTTTAGCCTGCTCTCTGTGGATGAGTAATTACCTATGCAAAACAGTTCAGAACTAGATGAGACCCTGAGTAACTCGGCTTTCATCAGGATCCAAACTGTTTGATACTCTGAACATGTTGTTGAAAAGATATGCAAGATAAATCAACTGTGACAACTAAAGTCAATGACATTTTTTAACCCACAAAAAGACTGCTCAGCAGGCAAAAAGTTAATAAACCTTGAGGGATTTGAACCGAGGGATTTCAACAAAACTTCATTAGAATGATATATGTGAAGTCTACTTTGGCTTGTGGTGGGTATGATTTCTGGTGAAGACTTGTCAAAGAGTTATAACCCTTTGTTTTAGAGGTTATGAACTCTTTGGCTGCTCTGGGCAAATCTGATATCTGTTCAAACAGTTTGAAATTGGACAAAACGCTGAGTAAGTCCACATCTCATCATGTTTCAAATTGTTTAACCCTTTCCTTGATAAATATTAGAGAAAAATGAAAAGGTAGTGTAAATAACCACTAGCACCAGTCTCGGTTGTTTGTTTTCTTTATTGATCTACTAGTTTCGACTGTATATATCGGTCTTCATCAGGATATATTTGTAAAAGATATAATGATAACATGAATAGTTATTAACTGAATTTTTATAATTGCATATTTACAAATGGTATTTTGGTATTAAAAGAAATTTTACAGTCAAATCTATCATAAATTCATAAGCAAACAGAGCAGACACTGATCACATGGCTCTTACAGGAGCCGTCTGACTTGGGTCTTCTCTGTTTGCAAAGGAGTGAAAAGAATTTTACATTTGGGAAGGGTTTATACTGTGGTTATGTTTTTGAGGGAAAAAATACATTTTTTTCTTAAAAAAAAAAAAAAAGCAGCATTTTACAGACAACAATATGTGGTAAATGAAACAGTTAATCTTTTTGGCTAATGCCTTGTTATGATTGTGTTACAGATAATGCCTACTAGTGCTTCAAGTCAGATGATAACTTTCACATTTGAGAATGGCTGTGTTGCCACACTGAGGACTAGTGGAACAGAACCAAAGATCAAGTATTACACAGAACACAAACCTGATGTCAGCAAAGGGTTAGTACGATAGGTTACATATTGAACCAACCCTTTACCTCATAGAGACACCTTTGCAAACAGAGTAGACCCAGATCAGATGGTTCCTGTAGGAGACATATGATCATAGTCTGTTCTGTTTGTTTATGGAAGGATATAAATCTGAGTGTACAGTTTCTGTCATGGCTAAGGGGTTAGCTTGACACATCAGGGTCATCTGATCAGGGTCTGCTCTTATAATAAATCTTATACAGTCAACTCTCGTTATGTGGAGTTCGTAGGGACCCGTTAAAAACTTTGACTCATCAAGAGTTCGACTCAAAAAAACACATGCCATTTTCTAAAAATTCTGTTCCTTTCATTACGTTCACCTTAAACAAGCTGCCAATATTACAGTTATACTTGTGTTTGTATAGTTTAGTCTTCACAGTGTGTATAGGAATCACACTCTGTGTACATATAAAAATTGTATATGTGCATGCAGCTCAATTACTGCGAGTACAAACTGCTGTCTGTCCTACCCGCTATTAATGACACCATGTCCTAATTTACAAGGCCCTTCCTATTTTCAGATCCCTTTTGCCTCTATCATTGAATTAATCACCATTGGTCTGGGGAAATTTTAAAGCAGGTCATTTGTTTTACACCATTTCTATGGGGAAATCCCTTTTCAATGGGCACCGGAAATACGCAGTCACATGTGAACTAGCTGGTTTAGAGCATAAAGTGGCTGCTTTAGAGCGGTTCTACTGAATTTGTTAACTGTAAAAATTATTGTCTTTTGCAATGTTCTGAGAGTAATTTTTTTTCTGTCTTCAAAAATGCCATCAGAGTGTCCAAAAGTCCTGACACAAATAAAATCCTGAGTTACATGATGTCTTATCTGGGTCCAAACTAATTTCATAGGTAATCACAAAATTGCTGCTAGCTTGGAACCCTTTCCACGCCATCAAGAACTTTTCATCAGAATTTTTTAGGTGAAATGCCTAGTAATTTTGTGTCTAATTTGGATCCAAACTGTTTGCAAAGGTTGTCTAAAATTGTCCAAAAGTCTGAAAAAAGTTCAAAGTAACTTTGATGCTGATAAGATGCCAAGACACTCATGTAGATTGTCTGCCAAGTAGATTGTCTGCCATGTAGATTGTCTGCCATGTAGATTGCCTGCAAAGTAGATTGTCTGTCATGTAGATTGCTGCCACGTATATTGTCTGCCAAATAGATTGTCTGCCATGTAGATTGTCTGCCATGTAGATTGTCTGCCAAGTAGATTGTCTGTCATGTAGATTGTCTGCCTGTCAAGTAGATTGTCTGCCATGTAGATTGTCTGCCAAGTAGATTGTCTGCCATGTAGATTGTCTGCCAAGTAGATTGTCTGCCATGTAGATTATCTGCCAAGTAGATTGTCTGTAGGCGCTGTCTGATCAGTGTCTGCTCTATTTGCTTACATGATGCAGAATCTCTCTTTTGCTATGACAATAAATTCCTTATTTTATTTTTTTCGATACAAAAATTAAATATATGTAAGTAATATAATGTATTGAGCCATGTACAAATATTCATCAGGGAAAGGATAATTGATCAGTGACATGCCCCATGTGTATAAAACATTTTGAGTAGTCTTAGTCTGTTCTCTTGTACTGGTATCTGATTGACAGATTTTGAGTTGAACTCAAAACATGCCCAAACGGATTACGGTTTGGATCAAAACATTTTATAACCACTGGACATGCTATAAGTTTTATGGTTATATTTCAGTGCGGATCGTGAAGGAGCCCAAAAGGAGTTGAAGGAGATGGTAGACAGCATTATAAAACATTTTTTCCAGCCAGAGAAATTCGGCTTGATTGCAAGAACAACATAAACTACTGTTATGCTTTATTTTATCAAAGGTTTTATTAGTGCTATGTTTGTGGATTTTGTTCTTCCAATCCTAAACTAGTGGAGGGTGGGGTTTTTTCAAGTGATTTTATATCCATTATTGGGCTATGTTCCCAATGGCAAAAAGTGTGTTTTTTCCCAATTTTGATTGCAAAATTCCCAGTTCAATAGTAAAAGTGTTTAGCCAGAATATTCAGTCAGACCAAAACTTATAAAATTCATAAACAAACAGCAGATCTAGACCAGACAGCTCCAAACAGTAGAAAAACCTTGTGCACACTCTAGTGGTCACATGTTTTGTCCAATCTTCATGAAACTTAGAATGATTTTCTTGATAAAATGTTTAATGTGTTTGAAAGTGGGTCATGTGGGGTTAAAAAACTAGGTCACTAGGTCAAATAGTAGAAAAACTTTGTGAACACTCTAGAGGTCACAATTTTTTGCCCAATCTTCATGAAATTTAGTCAGAATGATGGTCTTGATAAAATCTCGGATGAGTTTGAAAGTGGGTCATGTGGGATCAAAAACTAGGTCAAATAGAGGTCACATGTTTAGCCCTGCATGCTTGGTTATAAACTAGGTCACTAGGTCAAATAGGAAAACCTTATGAACACTCTAGAGGTCACATTTTTAGCCAAATCTTCATGAATCTTGGTCAGAATGATTGTCCTGATAAAACCTTGGAAGAATTTGAAAGTGGGTTAAGTGGGGCCAAAAAGTAGGTCACTAGGTCATATCTTAGAACTCCAACAGCCACAATTCTAGCCCAATTTTCCTCAAATTTGCTCAGAATATGGTGATATCAAGGTTGAGTTTGATTATGGTGGGGTGGGATCAAAAAGTAGGTCATTAGGCCAAATCTTAGAAAAATCCTTCTAAAGATCACATTTTTAGCCCAATCTTCATTGGTCAGAGTGATGGTCTTGATAAAATCAATATTCTAAATCTTTGAAAATCTTGTTCTCCAGAACCACTGCTCATGATCCACTATCAGCCTTGTTTTAATAGGTCAATATTGCTCCCATCCTGGGACTACCCAGCTATAATCTTAAATCTATGGTAATCAGGTGAGCTATTAAAGGCCATCTTGGCCCTCTTGTTTTAACCTGAGGATGCTTTGGAAATGTTTACATCAGAAGTATTATTTGGGATATTGAAGTATTTGATTGTATGTTACGGTTGGTTATAAACTCTTTACCTCATAGTTTCATCTCTTCATGCCTTTGCAAACAGAAGAGACACAGATAAGATAACTCCTGTTGGAGCCGTCTGATCAGGGTCTGCTCAGTTTGCTTTTGCTCCCACGATCCCATATATGGGACGTAGGCAAACAGTGTAGACTCTGATCAGACGCCGCATAATGCGGCATCTTATCAGAGTCTACACTGTTTGCTTATAGGAAATTCAATATAAAACAAAACAAAAATGCAAATTTAGACCAGACATCCCTTAGATAAAAGATACACTAATCCAATATATAAGCATGGAAGAATCCACTGGGAGCAAATGGGTTAAGAAATGATAAAGATCTGATTTTTACAGCTTTTTCCATGGCCAAAATTCATTTGTTCATGGGCCATTATAAAAATTCAGTTAATGAATATTCATGAAGTCACAAGTTGTTGTATCAATATGCATGAGGTAAAGAGTTAAACCTGGGGTACCGGTATTCTAGTTGTTTCCATTGATGTTATTTATAGTATTTACCCTATCAACATTATTGACCAATTTTATCATTGGTATCTCATCAGGAACAATACTGAATCAATTTTTTTATAACATTTATTAATTGTTTGGATCCAGACGAAAACCTACTGGGTACATTTGAAACAGCACAAGTGAATATTAAACATAGGAGTCTTGAGAGGCAGATGGATACGTAATAGTTTATTAAAAGCTTATATCTTGACACATGTTCAATATTTTCTCTATAGCTTGATTGAAATTTAAGTTGTCAAAATGACACCAGATCTAAATTTGAGCAGATATTTATTTTTACGCAGCAGAGTAAGGGTCAGTACTGGTGACTGTTGAGCTGTGCCGTAGTATGTTTAGTTTGTGATACGCATAGAAATGGTTTGAACCGGTGTATGTACAGTATTTATTATTATTTAGCTATGCTAAACCCCTGTTTGAAGTTATATATATACAGTAAAACCCCGCTAATGCGACCACCTAAAGAGGCATAATTCTGGGTGCTAGATGCAGGTGGTAGCTTAATGCAGGACAAAAGCTCCTCTAGCTTTCTGCATTACTTTTGCCCTGCATTAAGCAACCACCTGCTTATAAAGACACCCATGTTTATTCACTGTGCTTAACCCTTTCAATGATGAATTTTCAAAGTGGAATGGTCCATCATCGTTAAAGTATAGAGTCCGTTCAATATGAAAGGGTTTAACTTGCGAGAAGATTTTGAATGACAAACAGTGCAGACTCTGATCAGTTTTCAGATCTTGATCTACACTTTTTGCAAATGCCAGGTAACAACATTCAAATGGTTAAAAAATTGCATTAATGGACCTGTTTGTTCAAACAAAGATGTTTTCAACTTATATGTCAATATTTATCTTGGTTTTTATATACTCTATCTATTTTTCAGGAAAATATGTTAGGTATATTTTGCAAATGAGGGGGGTTGGGGTGTTTGCAACACTTCCATGTATCTTGAAAATTCTGAAAAACCTGTACTCATATATCATTATGAATGCTCAGCTAATAGATGTTCACGATGTCATAATGTTTTACATGGATAATCATCAGGGAAAGAGTTCATGAAAGATTATCAACTAAAGTTATGGATAGGTTTTCAAACATAATCTGCAGATTGTTAATGATATTAATATTATATTGAATAATTTTAAATGTTACTTGTAATTTAATTTTTAAGAATGAATGATGGAATAAGTTTTATAATATGAAACATTCATGGCCTCATATGTAATTAACCCATTCCCTCATATGCTATTTTTAGATCCAACCTCTTTGAATGAATCTACCAAAACGGAAAATTTACTAGAGAAAAGGACAATTTTAGAGTTGTGTAGTTCTGAAACCAGTGTGATAAATAAAGCATTTGCTCCTATGGAGCTAATGCTTTATTTATCACAATGGTTTCAAAAATTGACTTTTACAGAGGTGTAGAAAGGCGTGTTTATGGAGGAAAGGGTTAAGCAGATGTGTATAAAAATCATGAACACAGTGCATGCTAAGTCTGCTAAAATTGTTGTCTATCTCAGTTTTCTGAGTTGACTTTTCCTTCCATGTCTTTCAGAAATACAAACAGTTTCAAACTTAATGAGATGCAGTGTAATTTAGTATTACATCTAAATTCAAACTATACGGGAGTTATTTCACAAATCCACCATCAGGATGCATAGAGATAACCCTTTGCCTGATAGAAATGCGTTTCTGCACCTTTACGAACAGTAGATGCCCAGATCAGACGGTTCCTATAGGAGCAGTGTATGGACACTGTATAAGGACACAGGAATATCGACCATGGTAGAAACTATAGAATCAGATCTGTATTACTCAATAAGTAGACAGAGCCGACCATGGTCAGAAGGTTTCTACAGAAGCAATCTGATCTGGATCTACTCTGTTTACAGAGACACGAAAAGGTGTTTGTATGAGGTAAAGGGTTAATAAGGAGACTAGGGGATCTTTAACAGTGGTTGCTGACATTATACTGCCAAATATCTCATAGATGGACACTACAACTTCTTTTTTAAAGTTGTCTCTAGAGAGACTGTAGTTATGTTTGTCTTTTGACTTTTTTGTTTGTCTCTTGCGATTTATGAACTGGAGAAATTACAAATATTTAAATCTTTGCAAGCTAAGTATTTTTTCATCTGCAAAAATTGTCATCTGCTTCAATTCTTTAAATAAAATTTCTCTCATATCTTTTCATCAATATGGCCAAAATGTCAAACACTGCATTGTGCACCATCTCATCTGGATCCAAACTGTTTGCATAGGTAAGCACAGTTAAGTCACTAGCTAAGAGTTAAATGAGTGTGAATGATTGAATTGAATGCAAATAAGAGAGCTAGGTAAAGAAAATTGAAGGTACATCAGTTACCCTAAGAAGAGGGGGAGAGTGAATGTCTGAGACAATTCTAATAAGTACCAGCACAATAGGATATCATTCATATGGTCTAGAAATAAAGAGGTTTTGATTGACCAGTGCCTCATATCTATAGTGTTCTTCATGACCATATTCCATTGAGCTTAACATTCCATACCAACCATTCCCAGTTATTCCAAAAACTAAGATTTCAGAAGAATTTGACTGTTTCCAATGTGCATTAAAAACATATTTACCAGCATTTTTATTTTAAAAATTTATGATCATAAGAACACTATGAGGGGTTTGGATCCAGATCAGATGGCTCCAACTAGAGCCATCTAATCTGGGTATACTCTATTTGCAAAATGGTTAAGAGAATTTAACTTGCTATATTCTAAGTCATCTACTACAATTCTGAGAGTAAATTTTAACTTCAAACCCACAGTAAGCTTGTCAAACGGTTTGCATCCTGATATGACATTGATTTGCTTGGCTGCTAATATGCATTGAGTGTAGTGGAAGTGGGCATTATAGTTTAAGTATACCTTAATTATGCTAGGTATTCGGACAAACAAAATTGGGTAAATAGTGCAGACCCAGATCAAATTGCTGGTGAAGAAGTCATTTGATCAGGGTCTACTTTGTTTGCTTTTATGTCAGTCTATTTTAATGTTATCAACTGGTGCTAAATTTATTTATGCAGTTTTACAAACCATTGGAGATGGGGTAGAGGTTGAATGTCTGAATATTTAGGCTAATTAAGATAGTTACAAGATATATTTGTTTTCTGGTGTTCATTTCTTTTAGATGATTCAAATTGCTCAAGTAAGATATAACCCTTTACTCCATAAATATGCCTTTGCAACCAGTTTAGACCCAGATCAGACAGCTTGTGTAGGAGCCATCTGATCAGGGTCTACTCTGTTTGTTTATGGAATAATCTAGATCTGATTCTATTGTTTCTGCTTTGGCAAATATTTCATGTGTAAATATCGAGGATTTGGTGCAAAACAATTGTAACTCCTTCACAAAGTGAAGGAGTTACAATAGTTTTACACCAAGCCCTCAATATGTCATCTTAAAAATAAATGTAGTTAATATTCATGATGTTATTATTTCTTTCATTAATAGTCTTGGAGTAAAGGATGAATTAGATTCCATCTATATAATTATAGTCAGTTTGTATTGTTTTTTATAAAGTCATGTGTGTACTGTATATTTGAACAGAGGCTCTGTTTTCCATAGTTAGCCCTTCTCAAACTCCTGTTATGCATCTTTGTTTGCTTGTCTGTCCTGCAAAGTAATAAAGCCCATGTATTGTCATAGCTCACTGATTTGTGTATATTGTAGTAGTTGTACAAAATCTTTGACGTTTTTGTCAGTTTCAACATCAGTAACAGAAAATGTTTTCACCATGATAATGGCTACAATCTTATATAAGACCATTACACCATCGTCAATTTGTAGTAAGTTATGGTCCTTTAAAGCATTTATTTTTGTAAAGACAGACAAATTGACTTCCATATGGGATACTCTTGCTGTTTTTTAGCTCACGGCTGAGTGACAATGACAAACACTTAGGAATATTATGAGATGTCGAATTACTTGGTATCACATTAGGATCTGTACTGTGTGAAACAGGGAAGCATGTTGACCCTTCGCTTGCTATTCACGTCAGTATACGTACCTGTAAATAGTGAAGACCCAGATGAGACAGCTCCTGCAGGAGCTGTCTCATCAGGGTCTGCACTATTTACAAGTTGATTGTGCAACCAGTGCACTTCACAGCAGTGATTGCACAGAGAAATACTTGTACACAGTGAAGATATATGTAATTATACAACAGGGCATGGGTAAAGAAGGAGAAATCAGCAAGAGAAGGGTTAAAATTAGAACAAGACCAAAGTTAATATAAAGTTAATATAACTTTCTTGGAATGCTATGCTGTGTCAATGAGATGAGTTCTGTCATTACTGTAAAACTTCCCTACATCAAACTCTGAAAAGAAATATAATATTGCGTCTATGAGGCAGGTTATAGCTTAATGCAGAATGATGGATGTTATGCAGAAAAGCTACCATAAGAGCATTCTGCATTACTTTCATTCTGCATTAAGCAGCCATCTGCTTTTAAAGTCACTCCTGTTTACTTACTAAATGGTTGCTATAGGAAGATTCTATTGTACATAGATATTGGTCTTGTTATTGAAGGGTCAAAAAAAGATTCTCTATGTTGTAAGACACAATTTTTAATGCAGAGAAAAAGTAGAAAGTATTGTAAAAACCTTTACTAGTATATTGTTGTTACTATATTAAAGAAGAACTGCCAGTTATTCTGCTCTCATTTTTTTATACATCCATTTCTATGTTTACCCTTCTCACTACTGCTGTAAAATTTATATCACCACTGATATGTTGCAAATGTTAATTATATCCTATTCCTTCAAGTTTGTTGATAACTATTGACCAAGTCTAAAACAGCTTTGATTCTTATAGACCGTTTTCAAGGACCGTTAAAATTGACGAGTTGCATGGCGTCTCATCTGAGTCACAATTATTTTCATATTCTTGGTCACACTTTGCAGGGTAAGGATTAAAAAAAGTTTTGATTTTATTTCATATAATTTTCATAGTAAACATACTGTTTCAGTTCTCCAAATAGATTTCTTTTCCAAACAACAGTCCTGATTTGACTGGGTGACCATAATTAGTTAATTACCCTAAATATACTGACATACAAACCAAAGAGTACAGGCATTTAGATCAAACAACTTCTGAAGGAACATTTCTACCCTTTCCTTAATATTAACACATTTTCACGCATTTGCAAACAGAGTAGACCCAGATTAGACGGCCCCTAATGGAATTTAAAAGATCTGTTTCTTTATGTTCTAAAATGGCTACAAATAATGTTCCACTTTCGATATTTCATTATACATGTAATTATTTTGTCCATGAATAACCATTAGGTATTGAAATTTGGAATAAATATTGAACAGGGATAGGGTTAATAAATATTGAACAGGGAAAGGGTTAATCTGGGTTTAAACTAATTGCTACTCCAGTCATTTCATTTATCAAATCACGACCAAATGGTATTACCATATTCTCCCTAATAATGCCCCCCTCGCACACACACACTCTAATAAACACGCCCATATTTCCAGGGGGTGGGGGGGATCTATCAATGAATAAAACCAACTAAATCCATATATTAACCATTAAATAAAGAAATAAAGGCTTTTCAAAATATAGGTGGTAGTTTATTGCACACTGAAATCAATGCAAAAATCTCCCCTAGGAACTTTCTGCATTGATTTCATTCTGCATTAAGCAACCTACTTTGTACAAAATGCAAAAAGCTCTTTTAAAGAAATTTTATGCCCTCAATGGGCTTTCTTTAGAGAAAGTTCGATGTTCATTTTTACAAATCAATGGCGAGGGGAGGTATAATGTTTTCTGTTCGGGATCAAAAAATGTCATGAATTCATACATAACATACCAGCAGGAGTTGAGACACTGGAATGTCTGTGTGTCAGCACACACAGCCATATACATGTACATTGATAGATTTGCATCTATGCAAAATTACATTTTACTCTTTAACTCATGAATATTCATGTAAAAATAATGACAGCTTAACTTTTATAATGGCATATGAGCAAGAGAAATTTTGGACATGATAGAAGTTTTTGTATCAGTCTATATTATTTTGGTCATGATAGAAATTGTTGTATCCATCTATATTATTTCATAAGCAAAACAGAGCAGACCCTGCATAAGCTTTCTGGTTTGGGTCTACTCTGTTTGCAAACAAAATGCATAAAAGTCTCTCGGATAAAGAATTAGACGGAACTAATGAAGCAGCATAGGCTCTAATCAGTTCAACGTCTCAGATATGTGTAACATTGTGACAAGTTGGATACTGAGCAAGATCTCCAGTTTAAGGAGCAGGTTCAACTTTTTAACCCGTAAAAAAACTCTACAGAGTGAGTGGTAGGGTGAAAAATCTCATAGAAAGAGTTACAAAAAGCTCTCCTCAGTGTCCGTAGAATAGGAGCTTTCGTTTAACTCAGTGCTGAATGAGCTTTCATAGAGTGATGGACGGAACCGTCAGCTTTTAAAATATGTCTGATTTGCGGTGAGAATCCTCAAAATTAACAACCTGCGGATAAAAAGTAAGTTTGCTTAGTCCTTGCTTTAAAAGTAGAAAGTGTTTGTGGCTGTACTTCTATGACATAAACAGTGGTACTAGTGGCTTCTTCACACAATGGTACTAGTGGCTACCTCACAGTGGCACTAGTGGCTATCACAGTACATGTAGTTCTAGTGGCTACCTCACACAGTGGTACTAGTGGCTAGCACAGTGGCACTAGTGGCTATCACACAGTGGTACTGGTGGCTACCTCACAGTGGTTCTAGTGGCTATCACAGTCAGTGGTACTAGTAGCTACCTCACAGTGGTACTAGTGGCTACCTCAAACAGTGGTACTAGTGGCTATCACAATTGCACTAGTGGCTATCACACAGTGGTACTAGTGGCTATCACAGTGATACTAGTAGCTATCACACACAGTGGTACTAGTGGCTACCTCACACAGTGGTACTAGTGGCTACCGCACACAGTGGTTCTAGTGGCTACCTCACACAGTGGTACTAGTGGCTACCTCACACAGTGGTACTAGTGGCTATCTGACAGTGGTACTAGAGGCTACCTGAGCCTACCTCACACAGTGTTACTAACTTACTAGTGGCTCTCTCACAGGGGTACTAGTGGCTACCTCACACAGTGGTACTATAGTGGCTCTCTCACAGTGGTACTAGTGGCTACCTCACACAGTGGTACTAGTGGCTACCTCACACAGTGGTACTAGTGGCTATCTGACAGTGGTACTAGTGGCTACCTGAGCCTACCTCACACAGTGTTACTAACTTACTAGTGGCTCTCTCACAGGGGTACTAGTGGCTACCTCACACAGTGGTACTATAGTGGCTCTCTCACAGTGGTACTAGTGGCTACCTCACACGGTGGTACTAGTGGCTACCTCACACAGTGAAATTAGTTGCTACCTCACAGTGTTACTAGTGGCTACCTCACAGTGGTACTAGTGACTACTTTACACAGTGGTACTAGTGGTTACCTCACAGGGGTACTAGTACCTATCTCACACAGTGGTACTAGTGGCTACCTTACACAGTGGTACTAGTACCTCCTCACACAGTGGTACTAGTGGCTACCTTATGTAATGTATTCTGCTTAGAATATGAAACAGACTATAGATACCTTTACTACCCTAATCCTCTGTGATAGTAGCCTACCTTATCAGTTGTGTATTAGATCTCAAACTGAGAGTACCATTAAAGTAGTAGTAGAACTCACACGCTTGTGTACTTATTTATTTGTCACTTGACAATACTCATTTGAGTTGATGCTTATAACCATTACTACTACATAAAACATTAAAGAATATTACATGGTGTCAGAATTTTAGGACTTGAGTTTCTTTGGACAATATAACAAGAAGTGTTAACAATGGAACTTGCTGGAATAAAACCACCTGAAATGGACTGGAATCATACAAACCTTCCAGAGGCATGGGAGAAATTCCAGAGACATGTGAAATTAATTTATGACGGTCCTTTCAAATGGAAGTCAGATGAAGAGAAAATCTCATATCTACTTTTGTGGATTGGAGATAGAGGAAGAGACGTTCATGCCACATGGACATTGACCGGGGAAGAGAGGAAAGTGCTCGATATTCATTTCGAGAAATTTAAAGAGCACGTACAGCCAACATTGAACCCGATTTTCGCTCGTTACAAATTCAACAACGAAATCCAAAGGACTGACACAATAGATGCGTTTGTGACCAGACTTAAACTATCCGCCAAAAACTGTGATTTCTCAGAAACGGAGAAAAACAAATTAATCAGAGACAGAATCGTTTTTGGGACTAGTTCTTCGAAAGTCCGCGAAAAGCTGATTAACATCACGAAGTAAATACTGTATTTACTTCGTGTTAACATTGGCAAAGATCTAACGCTAGAGAAGGCTATACAGACGGCACAGGCATACGATTACAGCCAGGAGCAACTCAAATCCATGGGAAAGGATGTAGACTTCTGCAGAGCCAGACCTACCCAGAGTCAACAAGAGCACAGGACCACAAAGGGCCAGCGACGACATTCCATGGCTAAGACGAAACCCAGAGGGAAAACGAGTGGGCAAGAACATTACAAACAATGTGGTAATTGTATGAGAAACCACAAAATTGGACAGTGCCCAGCAAAAGGGAAAACATGTTACAATTGTGACAAACTCAACCATTTTTCTAGCTGCTGTAGGGCTAGAAATTCTAAAAACAATGTGAACTGTATCAGTGATGATTGTGAATTTGGAGACAAATTTCAGGAATTTAACATTGACACGGTAAGCACTTTATCTACAGATCGTGCCCTTGTACCCTTGTCCCTAGGCCCAATGAAAATTCCAATCAAATTCAAAATTGACACTGGTAGCTCAGCGAACATAATTCCGCTGAAGCATTTTAGATCTCTCAAGATTAAAGACCCTTTACTCCCTCCAGCTGCAAAATTGACGTCATATACGGGAAATGACATACCTGTGCTAGGTCAGATAAGTCTGCAATGTATGTACAAAGACAAATCAGTCACGACATTATTTCAAGTAGTAGACACTTATGCAAGTCCACTTGTTTGCCTTGAGACATCAGTCAAGCTAGGACTGATACAGCTGACATACACAGTAGACAGTTGCTATGACAAACAGACTGTTATGCAACAGTACCATGAATTGTTTGAAGGTACTGGGGTTCTTCCGGGAACAGCAAAGTTGCACCTAAAACCGGATGCTACACCTGTAGTAAACCCACCCAGACGAGTGCCTGAAGCATTGAAAGTCCGACTTAAGGATGAGCTTCAGCGTATGAAAGACTGTGACATAATCACAAAAGTGGACGAACCGACAGACTGGGTGAACTCTCTTATAGTAGTAGAGAAACCCAAAACTGGTCAATTACGACTATGTCTAGATCCAAAAGCCTTGAATCAAAGCATACGACGACCGCACTACCCAATGCCAACGCTTGACGACGTGACGTCACAGCTAGCAGGTGCGAAATATTTCAGTATCTTGGACATTACGCATGCATACTGGAGTATCAAACTAGACGAGGAATCCTCTTACTTGACTACATTCAGCACGCCATTTGGTAGATACCGGTTCTTACGACTGCCATTTGGTATTTCTTCAAGTCAAGATATCTTTCAGAGGAAAGTAAATGAAACTTTTGAAAGGCTAAGTGGCGTTTCCGCCATTGTTGATGACATTTTGATATTTGGATGTACGCGGCAAGTGCATGACGAACGCTTGCACCATGTATTAGAACGTGCACGTGCAAAAGGTGTGCGTTTCAATCCAAATAAATGCATCATAGGTGTCAAAGAGGTACCGTTTTTCGGTCATTTGATCACAGACGACGGCTTAAAAGCAGACCCAAGCAAAGTCCAAGCCATAGTTGACATTGACATCCCAGATAGCCGCCCGAAGCTTGAAAACTTCCTGGGAATGGTCAATTACTTGTGCAAATTCGCGCCAAATCTCTCAGAGGTCACGACCCCCCTTAGGAGCCTCCTTAAGCAGGAGAACGAATTTATTTGGGACGATCCCCAAACCAGAGCATTTCAAAAGGTCAAGTCTATTATAACAAGTACACCTGTACTCGGTTACTTTGACCCAAATGAAAGTTTGACCATAGAGTGTGATGCAGCAAAGCACGGAATTGGTGCTTGCTTGATGCAAAAGGGACGCCCCATAGCATATGCATCCAAAAGTCTGACAGATTCGGAGGTGAATTACGCTGTCTTTGAGAAAGAATGTTTGGCAATGCTGTTTGCATGCAAACGCTTTCATCAGTATACATACGGAAACAAGGTTAAGGTCCGTACTGATCACAAACCCTTAGAGGCAATTATGAAGAAACCTCTATCAGCCGCCCCTCCCAGACTGCAGAGAATGCTCTTACAAATGCAGATTTATGATCTAGAAGTCACACATGTAAGTGGCAAAGATGTACAGATCAGTGATTGTTTGTCTAGGCAATCGTTGAGCAATACATATCCAGATTTAATTCAAGGACTAGATTTGCATGTACACACAGTTCTGCAAACATTGTGTGTAACTGACTGACAGGCGCTTGGAGAAAATTAGGCATGCTATCCAAACAAATGGACAAATGCAAATGTTGAAACAGACTATACTCTAAGGTTGGCCTGACATGCGGAGTAATGTAACAAGTCTATATTAGAGTACTGGAACCACAGGGATGAGTTATCAGTTGAAGCTGATCTGATTTTCAGAGGTCAGAAACTGATTATCCCAAGTTCTCAGAGAGAAGAGATTTTATCAGCAGTTCATGTAGGTCACATGGGCGTAGAGAAAACACTTTCCCGCGCAAGAGATGCGATATTTTGGCCAGGCATGACCAAAGACATAACTGACCACGTGTTACAGTGTGAGACTTGTTTGAGATATAGGAACTCAAATCCCAACGAACCATTAGTTCCACATGACACGCCTGACAGACCCTATGAGAAAATAGGAGCAGACATATTTACTTTTGACAGTAAAGACTACTTGGTCACTGTAGACTATTACAGCAGATTTTTCGAAGTTGACTTGCTTCCAGACATGAAAAGCTCGACTGTAATTAGAAAACTGAAAGTTCATTTCTCTAGAAATGGAATCCCAGACATTTGTATCAGTGACAATGGCCCCCAGTTCTCTTCAGAACTATTTTCACAATTCGCCAGCGAGTGGGGATTCGAGCATAGAACTTCGAGCCCTTTACACGCTATGTCAAACGGTCTTGCTGAGAGAACAGTGCAGACTGTAAAGCGTCTTTTTCAGAAATCAAAAGACAGCAAGACAGACCCTTACATTGCTATTCTAGAGTATAGAAATACTCCACTTGAATGTGGTTATACTCCTGCACAATTACTCATGGGCAGACAGACCAGATCCATACTGCCGGTAGCAAAAGACAGACTCAAACCTACAACTGTAAACCCCAATACAGTGAAAAGGAAAATCAACAAGTCAAAGGTTAAACAAAAAGTTTATTTTGACAAGACAGCTAGACAGCTACCACAACTCAAACTTAATGATTCGGTTAGGATCCAAATGGGTAAAATATGGAAACCAGCAAAGGTTATTCAGGTATTTAATGACAGGTCATTCTTAGTACAAACAGAAAATGGAGCAGTGTACAGACGTAACAGACGACTACTTCATAAAACCAAGGAAGCATTATCCCAGATAAGCAGCTTTGCTCCAAACATACTTCAGTTTCCTGTGCAAACAGAAGTAAACAGGTCAACAGAATTACAAAATCTGCCAAATTCCAAAGTACCCCAGAGCTCTGAGACTGACCAATTACCTAGTTCCCACAATATTCAACATGACCCTGATCCTTGCCAAACAGCCCAAAATTATCGAACACGGTCTGGTAGATTAGTGCAAACCAATAAGAGATACAGCAGTAGTGAATGGGTTAAATAAACAATGTACATAGTGAAAGCTATTAGCAGCTTGACTTATATAAACATAGATTACCTGTAGAGATATAGAAACTTTAATGCTGATCATTTGCATGAAGCAGAGGCTACTTGATATTTTATTGTTAATTGAATTATTCAGAATTAGATTAAGATTAATTCTTTCTTTGAAAACAGGGAGATGTAATGTATTCTGCTTAGAATATGAAACAGACTATAGATACCTTTACTACCCTAATCCTCTGTGATAGTAGCCTACCTTATCAGTTGTGTATTAGATCTCAAACTGAGAGTACCATTAAAGTAGTAGTAGAACTCACACGCTTGTGTACTTATTTATTTGTCACTTGACAATACTCATTTGAGTTGATGCTTATAACCATTACTACTACTACCACTACAAACATAAAACATTTAAAGAATATTACACCTTACACAGTGGTACTAGTGGCTACCTTACACAGTGGTACTAGTGGCTACCTCACACAGTGGTACTAGTGGCTACCTCATACAATGGAACTAGTGGCTACCTCACATTGGTACTATTGACTACCTCACACAATGGAACTAGTGGCTACCTCATAGTGGTACTAGTGGCTACCTCACAGTTGTACTAGTGGTTACCTCACAGTGGTACTAGTGGCTACCTTACACAGTGGTACTATTGGTTATCTCACAGTGGTACTTGTGGTTACCTCACAGTGGTACTAGTGGCAATTTCATACAGTTCTCAATACATGTATATGAAAGTAAATCAGCTGACATGGCATCTGGGTGGAATTCGCTTCACCATTTCCTCCATGAATATTTATGTAAGAAATAATGACACCATGAATGTTAATTTAATTAGATCGATTAGATTGATTTTTACGATAATACACAGCAAGTGGTGTCCGGCATGATATATACAAATGTAATAGATAATAGCAAATGGACACAGCAGTTTTGTCCATGGCAGAAACTGTAGAATCTTATCAATATTGTATATTTTGCAAACAGACCAGACTCTGATCAGATGGCTCCTTTCTGTGCCTTACCGCTACTCTATTTGCAAATGCATATAAAGTAGTATTTATGGAGTAAAGGGATAAATTCTCACTTTGAGTTTGAGTTGGTGCTTGATTCATTGCACGTAAACAATCGAAAAGGGTATTTTTGCATTAGAACTCCTCCAGGTGTTCAGTGGTCCCAAATAACAAAGGCACGGACGAACCGAACAAACCCGCATTTTGGGAATATCGCCAAACTATCAGGTAAAGTCCGTGTTTTTATTGCAATTCGTATAGGTACTCTTCTTTGATGGAAACATAAACAGTGGCAAAAGAAATGCCCGGATAATGTGTACAAATGGCCGACAGTCAAAACAAAAATGTCACTTGTAATTTTTGCCCTACCTAGTTGAAACAATGGCATATTTCCCAAAAATAGGCCCTTTCTATGATCCTAAGAATGAGCAAGAATTCTACGGCGACGACGACGGGAGTTTGAGATTGAGGCATGCACGCGAGCGAAGAGATTCGGGAAATGGCAGTAGTTTCAGAAGGTCTGGCTCGAACACGTCTCGCAATGAGTAAGTTACATATATGTAGAATTTAGGTTCTTATTCACGTTGATGAAGGTGGTTGAGTTTGTGGCATGGTCGTCAGACGTGACTGAAAAAATGTAATGGTGAAGATCAGGCAGATAATGATTAAAACAGATACACTTTTGACGATATCTGAGAATATGTGTACATATTCTCTTGAATTAGAAATCCTCAAAAATCGATACTATGGTTGGATGCTTTTAGAGCATGTTCCACAAGCAGATTGCTGAGGGCCAGAATTAATGAACTTGAGTCACATTTGGAAGATATTTTATTGACCTCTACCACCTAGCACAGCAAATGCCCCATCACTAGAGATATTTAAATCTCTTTTGACCTAGCAGATCTGACTTACTTTTCCAAAATGGGACTAGGGAGGGAGTGGGGTTTACAAGTGCAGACCACAACCTGGCAAAATACTCGTTTTAAAAGTCGAGGGTGGCCAGGAAACTGGAAGAAGAAGAAGATTAGTGCAACTTGGTAAAAAAGTTGTGACTCGTCAGGGACTTGAACCCAGGCCTTTGGCTACCATGCCAATACTCTATGGACTGAGCTATCAAGCCACACAGTCTAAAGCCTAATAACTGTTAAACCACAATCTCTACCCGGCTACACACACCCCCTCTTCACTAGAATTCGTCCCGAATTCTTACTCAAAGAACACTACAAGTTTCTTATTATTTCAATTTATTTTCATATAAATCACCCTGCAGTTTATTTATGTTGGGCACTAAATGTAACATGGCGAAAAAGTTGTGACTCAACCTAGGGCCTTTGGCATATCATGCCAACACTCTACCGACTGAGCTATCAAGTTACAGTCTAAAGCCTATCAACCGTTTCACCACAAACTCTACCCGGCTACATTAGCATGAGACTAAATTAGTGACAAGAAATATTTAGGATGGGAAGTGCATTATTTTCCTGTAAAGAGCTCTGATTCTCGCCACTATCATGTCCCAGGGGTAACAAAGTGAATACAACTCCCACACCCCTCAACACAATGACCTTCCTTAAACATTGAGTCAGTCAATAACTGTATATAGCTTATATTAAATTGTTAATGTCATCCAACCATAAATAAAATTTGTATTTTGTGTAACGGGTATTTTGTTATACAGTACAGTGCTTTGGGAGATGAATCTCCATTGTCATATATATATGCACTTTGCACTTTTAGATCCGACCTCTTTGAATGAATCTACCAATAAGGAGCATTTACTAGAAAATAAACTTTTAGAATTGTGTAGTTTTGAAACATTTGTGAAAATAGAGCATTTGTTCCTGTGGAGCAAATGCTCTACCATATTTATCACAATAGTTTAAAAAAATGAATTTTACAGAGGCTTAGAAAGGTGTATTTATGGAAGAAAGTGTTAAAATCCTAGAAACTTATTAACTTTTGAATGGTTGAACTTTTGAATGGTTGGTTAACCCTTTACTCCATAAATGTGCTGCCTTTCTACGCCTTTGCAAACAGAGTATACCCAGATCAGACAGCCCCAAGGCCCTGTAGGAGTTGTCTGATCAGTGTCTGCTCTGTTTGCTTATGATCATATAATATAGATATGGTTCTACTGTTCCTGCCATGGCCAAAACTTCTGTGCTCATTTGCCATTATAAAAATGAATCTAATCAATATTCATGATTTCATTATTTCTTATGTGAATGTTCACGGAATAAAAGGTTAAGATAGGATTTACTGTATGATATTTCAGGAAAAACACAAATATTGGTTGGACAGACCTTGTTCAGGATCAAGGAAGTATGTTCTATGTTGAATCAAATGGAAAAGGAGACCCAAGATTACAGCATCCCGCAGGTATTAATGTTCATAGCACAAGTCACAGTCGTCAGAGCAGCCGTGATCAATCAGACAAGAGCAACTCCCCAAGACAGTACGTTTCCCAAGAAGAAAATCAAATAAGAAATGGCCCACTGCCTCATGGTTCTGAAATCTCAGGTTCTATAAAGACGAACTTTAATCATAGACATTATTTCAATGGTGATGTTTGGTCAAACCATAATACCATAGAGCAGTTGTCTCAAGCTCAGTTCCAGAGAGAGGATAGACAGAGGCAATCTGGTGGAAGCTCACAGTCTGACCAAAGTTACACATCTTTTTCTAACTTTCTTGAGACAAACACTGGTCCACCTCGCACAAGCCAGAGAAATGACAGCTTTCATAGCACAAATGGTAATAGAGTTCCACATATGAATGTAAGTCAGTCAGGAAAAAGAAAATCTGTCAATATGTTGCCAAATTTAAGAAATGTGAATGATGTAATGACTTGCTCTGGAGTGACATTGTGTGAACTGTTATTTGGGATAAAGCTTTGCCATTACAAACAGAAACCTCCTCAACCAAATGGGACCAACATGGATCAGGTTCTGCGCGATAGGAAGGTTATTGTTCAAAGTGTTATACCCAACTCCCAGGCAGATATATGCGGCCAAATACATAGAGGTAAATTTTACTCAATGATCTGTAATATGAGTTATTAATAGTCAATTGTTGATTTTGCACCAGATTTATGTCTTGAATTACATGTATTTGATAAATGTTTGTCAATTTGCAGTAAAATACAGAATGCATTCTACATTGAGTCTGATAATAAAAGACTCTAATTTTATCTGATGAGTGTTGAACTTTTTTAATACTAGCCTGCAAGGTTCTATCATGCATTTCAGAAGTAAAAGAATATTCAAACATGCATTTCACAGATATCAGAGTTAAAGCAGATTATGATTGTTCAAAGCTGGAGATAAGATTAATATTGTTCTATCAAAACATTTTATTTCTCTTGTTATCCAGTAGATTTGGCCCAAAAATATAGTTCTAATGAGAACCAATAAGGCAATTATAATTATGAGTAATGGTACTCATAAGGCAGGATTGTCTGAGTGATATATGGACAAATATATTGCTACATCCCAAATAACCTTTTCCTTCATGAATATTTATGTATGGATTTATGATGTCATGAATTTTATCACTGAATTTTTATAATGGTTCCATGAAGCAAAAGAATATTTAATGATGGCAGTCAGAGTAGAATATCTTTAACAATATTTTAAATGTAAACATAACGGATCCTGATAAGACAACCCCTTCAACAGTTGAGTCCACGCTGTTTGGCATAGATGTAAATATGTATATTAATGAAATAAAAGGTTACTTGGTAATTTGCCCTTTATATAGAGATCTGTTTTTTGCTATATTCATAAATCTCTATAACCATTCAGAAGCAAAGTGTAATATATTTATTTAAGTTTTGTGTAATGTATGAATTTCAGGTGACATGTTGGTTTGTCTACAAGACACTGATGTGACTTGGGTCAACATTGATGACTTTTTCAGACATATTGCTCAACTGCCTATGGTAAGTTGAATTATCTTGAAATTCAAGAGACGATCAATACAATGTAGTGTTTTGTAATCTTTATGATTTTCCCAACTGAAAAATATAGACTACAGTAAAACTTGTCTTAAGTGGCCATCAAAAAGAAGAATTATGGGACTGTAAGGCAGGTGGTAGCTTAACCCTTTCCCTGTTCTATGTTTATTCCAAATTTCAATACCTACTGAATGTTCATAGACAAAATAGTTATAATGAAATATGGAAGGTGGAACATTGTAGCCATTTTAGAAAGTAAAGAAACAGATCTATCAAATTCCACGAGCAAACAGACCAGACCCTGATCAGACGGCTCCTCTAGGAGCCTTCTGATCTGGGTCTACTCTGTTTGCAAATGCATGAAAACACGTTTATATGAGGTAAAGGGTTTCAAACGCAGGTCAAAAGTAATACAGAAAGTTCCTATAGGAGCTTTCTGCATTACTTTTGTCCTGCATTAAGCAACCACCTGCTTTTGAAGACTCTATGTTCAATGAATGACACTTAAAGACTGGTTCTGCTGTAGAATCATGACCCCATACTTCATGGTGGGGATCCTGTGCCTCATAGTATTCATTTGCATGCTGTCATTACTTTCGAAGAATGTATCATGGTTCTTGATAGTTTTGTTTTCTTTTTGGTGTCTGTTGTAACCTTTTCATTCCATATATATGCCTTTTAATGTCTTAAACAACAGAGAAGAACAGTAATGTAGAACAGGGAATGGGTTACTGTTCTCATACATTCATATACATTTTTGTATTAATTGATGTTGTATTTCTCAGTTCTATATTTTATGTATTTGCAGGTGAAATTGACATTCCAAGTGCCTAATGTCATTGGACCCAAACAGTCCACGCCTCCTGTCACCCCGACTAGGAACACACCTCCACCCCCACCACATATTCCCCTACCATCACCTCATCTTCCTCCACGCATACCTCATTCTGTCCCTCCCCCATCAGCCCACAAACCCCCACCTGTCCCACCACACATTCCATTAAGAAAGCCTTCGTCACCAGGAACTCCACCCCCAAGACCTCATTTTCCACCATGGAAGTCCAGCCAGTTAGACCTGGTGTCACGTACTACTGGGGAGTCACTGTCTTCTCTGGGTGAGATGGTGAAAAAGTACCTGTTTGCAGTAATGTATCTTACCATTGCTGGCCAGGGTGAAGATTCAAAGGTTAGTTTTTGACCCACATCCTGCTGTAAATAAACATCTGCTAAAAACCTGATCTGTATCCATGCTTATAAAACTTTTTAGTTGAGTCTGAATTCGTTCTCAAGTTTTTGCCTTTGGCTCAAATCTGACCAATCAAAAGCTTGAGAACAAACTTTGGCTCAAATCTGACCAATCAAAAGCTGGAGAACAAACTCAGACTCAACTAAAGAGCTTTATAAGCATGGACCATGTAGTCATTTTCACATACTTCTGAATCATTGAAGTTTTTGGGAAACTACTGACCATGTGCCCCACAAGTTGGATCCAGATGATACACAGGGATACACTGTGGCTTATCTGGATCCATGGTGTGTGTAAATGCCGGTATGGTCGAACTTGGCAGATTTAACCCATTCCCTCATAGGCTATTTTTAGATACAACCTCTTTGAATAAATCTACCGAAAAGTAGCATTAACTAGAGAAAAGGAAAATTTTAGAATTTTGTAGTTTGAAACCATTGTGATAAATAGATAGGAGCAAATGCTCTATTTATCACAATGGTTTCACAAAGTGACTTTTACAGAGTCGTCGAAAGTCGTCAATATGAGGGAATGGGTTTAAGGGAAAATGTGAACTAATACATGTAACTTCTTTTACAATAAATATTGTCTTTGATATTTAATAGCATTTGTAGCTTACCGGAGCATGTGTACAGGGTAAGCTATTGTGGCCATCCGTCTTTTTTTGTCTATCCTCATAGAGGCGATTTAAATGAGTAACAGCAAGATAGGGTATGGCTGAGAAATATCAAAATATTTTACTTAGATTTCTTAAATAGACATCTGATCTACAGCACTTTGTATATTACTAACAGGATGATGTGATCTACCAGTACCCAGCTATAGATAACAAGGTTGTTGATATCAGGGGCTTGTTTCTTACCTTGGCGAAGCTCATACCAGATATTACAAGTAGCTATCCTACTGTGTAAGTATTGATACTTGTACTCAAAAGTTTAGCCCTTTCCTCCATAAATACACCTTTCTATGCCTCTGTAATAACCACTTCTTGAAACCATTGTGATAAATAGAGCATTTGCTCCTATAGGAGCAAATGCTCTATTTATCACAATGGTTTCAGACTACAAAATTCTAAAAAAAGTTCTTTCTCTAGTAACTACTCCTTTTGGGTATATTCATTCAAAGAGGTTGGGTTTAAAAAATAGCATTTTGACGAAAGGGTTAAATGGTAAAGGAAGCCTTGAATATAAATCGGTTAAATGTTGACTTGATCAATTGTTACACAAGACTCCAACCATTATGAATATTAATCTATTATTTTTTTTATTTTATTTTTAAAAAATGATCAATAAAGACATTCATAAATATGCCTTTCTACACTTTTTGCAAACAGAACAGACCCAGATCAGATGGCTTCTGTAGGATCTGTCTAATCAGGGTCTGCTCTGTTTGCTTATGAAATAATATAGATCTGATTCTACCATTTCTGCCATGGCCAAACTTTATATGAACATTAATATTAATTGGATTATTTTCTTGCAATTGCATATGAACACAGGAAGTGCTGGCAAATGGCAGAAATACTTAATCAAATCTGTATTATTCGTTAAGCAAATGGAGCAGATCCTGATCACACAGCTCCTAAAAAGGAGCTGTCTGATCTGGATTACTGCTTTGCACACTGAGTCGGTATGGGTTTTACCATTTAGGAATAGTCATGTGATGCTACACTAGTTTTGTATGTTTGAGAATATAGTTCAGTTCTGGTTTTGAGAATGTGTTTGTGACTTCTAGCTGTGTCACTATTTCAGTACAACAGTAGAATACCGAAGAAACCGGCTTCATGTGGCGTACTGGAGGAGCAATCAGGATACTTTGTTGATGTGCCTGCCAGAATCCCGAGTGCCAAAACAGTATCTCCTTCACATCTTGTCAAATTTAATACAAGTTACCTTTGTACTGTATGGATCAGTGTCCCAGTAAGTATGGTCTCTCTGAGTCCTAAACCTTTAGCCATGACTATAGTATAAAATGTATTGACCCTTTTTCTGTTTAATATTTATGTAAGAATTCATGATTTCATGAATATTAATTAGAATAATTTTTAAGCTGGCATATGAAAACATGACATTTTGGGAATGGCAGAAACTGTAGAATCAGATCTATATAATATCATAAGTAAACAGAGCAGACCCAGATCGGACAGCTCCTAGAGGAGGCATATGATCTGGTACTACTCTGTTTGCAAAGTTGTGAAAAATCGTTTATATAAGGTAAGAGTTAAACCATTTCTTGACAAATATTCGTGCAAGACTCCACCCATAATAAATGTTAATTTCATTGATATGGTGATATAATATAAGGAATATGATTACCTTGGCAATCAATAGATATGACAGTAACACATGAGCTCCTTCACGCGCTGTTTGATCTAAGTCTGCTCTGTTTGCAAAGGCGTGAAAAGGTTGTCAAGAAAAGCCTAAAGGGTTACATTATGTAGAAAATGTATCAGATGAACACATTACATATGCCTTTACCCATTACCTCATAGGCTGTTTTTTTTAGATCCAAGCTCTTTGAATAAATCCATCGAAAAGGAGCATTTACTAGAGAAAATGAACATTTTAGAATTGTGCAGTTTTGAAACCATTGTGATAAATAGAGCATTTGCTGTTATGGAGCAAATGCTCTATTTATCATAATGGTTTCAAAAAGTGTCTTTCAGAGGTTCCAAAAGGCATCAATATGAAGGAATGGGTTAATAAATATTCAGTTTATAAATATTCATTATGTTATTATTTCTTTCCTGAATATTTGACAGGGAAAGGGGAAGTTCAAAGACACAAAAAAGCAGACTGGAAGTAAATGGTAAAAGAGTATCTAGTGTAAGATGTGCTGATATATTTGACTAATTTTCTTTACAGTGTGTTCAGAGATAGAGAACTGCATCAGCAGTTAGACCAGCTACTGGGGCTGACTGTGCACAGGTTGCTGGTGCCAGAGGTTAGTGCCCAGTCTATGCCAAGTAGTCCCCTCGAGCCACATTTAATAGACACAATGACAGGGGTCCGCTGGCTTCGACTGGCCTCAGATGATAAGGTAATTGTAGTATAGCAGAAAATATGCTGGAGTTTGTACTCAATATTCAGAGCAGTGGTTTTTTATTAACCTAGTTCAAAAAGGGAGGGGATTATATTTACCCTTGACCCTTCCATCCATCCCTAAGTGCATCACATTTTGACTGAGGGTCATGAAACATTGTAAGATAAATGGTCATTAACCCTTTCCTTCATATAAATGGCTTTCCATGCCTTTAAAAACAGAGTAGACCCTGATCAGATATAGGAGACATCTGATCAGGTTCTGCTCTGTTTGTTTATGAAATTATAATAGATCTGATTCTACAGTTTCTACCAATACTGAAAAATCTAGTGTACATTGCCATTAGAAATATTCAGTTAATAGATATTCATGATGTCATTATTTCACTGATTTACTTGTTGTCTTGGTAAACGGGCATTAGCCCACCCGGACAGTAGCCCCCCTGCACTTTCCCCCCTGATTTCTTGATGGGAGGACATCAGCCCACCCATGTTTTTGTCCTGGGCGGACATTAGCCCCCCAGGTATTTTGTTGATGGCGGACATTAGCCCACTTGGACAGTAGACCTCTCGAGATTATAATTGATGTTTATTTACTCTCCCAAATAAGGTGAAAATCGATGTAATTACCCATGATATATCAAAACCTCAGTTTTTATTCCTGGTTCTGTGCGTCTTTATGATAAAGAAAACAAGCCTTTTTCGGACCAAGGATGTTTGGCCCCTAATTAGATTAATTATAATGTTTGTTTATTTGTTTCATTTCACTGTTTGATAAATCATGGATAATTACATTAGTTGTTAGTGTTGAAATAAAAACTTGAAAGCCACAAATTCATTCTGTAACATGACCGACTTTTAATTGTTTTCCCAATTTTATTTCTATTAATGAAACACGAACGCTGCTGTCAATATTTTCACTTCCGTTGCTGGGCAATGTATAAACTTTAAGCCGAATCCAAACCGGACAGTGGTCTTGTAGCTCAACGTACATATTAGAACATTACCGAAAATAAAATTTGTGTCAGATGCTGCTCCAATCTAACGTCGAATATAATATTTTTGCAGTCTTTTGGACTTACAGACATAGGTGGGCAAATCTTGAGGGGTCTACTGTCCAAGTGGGCTAATGTCCGCCATCGACAAAATACCAAGGAGGCTAATGTCCGTCCATCTCAAAAACATGAGTGGGCTAATGTCCGCCCTTAGAGAAATCAGGGGGGAAAGTTCAGGGGGGCTACTGTTCGGGTGGGCTAATGTCCTAGAACCGTTGTCTTACATTCCTGATGAGATACTCAATTACTTGTTGTCTCATCTCGATCCAAGCTGTTTGCCGATGCCAGTTAAAATAGGCAAGAGATTAATATTGATATCGTTGAAGTTCAGTTTTTAAAATGTATACAAGTACATGACAAGTATTGTGATCATGCATATCACCCTCTTTCTTGTTTTTCTCCTTAAGTTTATTGAAATACATAGTCAATATGATGCTGAGGAAATCCCAGAACAACTACAGTAAAACCTTACTAATCCTTGTTAGTAAAGAAGAATCGAGAACTTTTTAGGCAGGTGACTCCTTAATGCGGGATGAAAGTCGTGCTGAAAACTCAAAGAGGAGCATTCTGCATGGCTTTCATCCTGTACTATCAGTAAAGCAGCACTTGTCTTAAAGACTGAAAATGATACTTTTTTTAGTTTTTGGATTGGTCAAGTTTTACTGTACGCAAATACATGTATATAAAGCATGTTACACAATTTATCATTTGGTTTTTTTGATACAATCATTTCAGACATCATGTAATGAAGAACTCGGCAAAAATGACATTTGAAATTTTTCAGACAAAGAATATACAAAGCATATTCCACTATTTATTATGTTTTCTTGATGTTATTATTTTAGATGTCATGTGATGAAATACTCAATGAATATGAAGCTCAGGATTTCTCAGAATTGGTGAGTTCCTTTAATATAAGCAGTACATCATATAACACCTTTACCGTTTAGTTCATGAATATTCATGCCAAACTCCTCTAACTTTGAATATTAATTTAATATTTAATTCTTGCATTAAAAACGTAAAACAAGGAAACCTATTGTGATCTAAAACAGTAGACCGTCTGTAACATATAAGCAAACAGAGCAGACCCTGGTCAGACAGCTCCTACAGTAGCTGTCTGATCTGGGTCTACTCTGATTGCAAAAATTTAACAAGTGAAATAATCAGGTAGTGTTTATAGTAATTTTGGTCTTTATGTCTTACAGGAGGAGGTGGATCCAGATGTCCGCAGATCTTATGGTATCGTGGGTTCATGTGTGTACTACAAGGTGAGGAAATGCTAATTCACTGCCAAATAGATTCTGTCTGTTAGGATTATCACCTGCTTCTGGTTTCAAAGTGGAGTTTTTCAATTTCTTCTTGTAAACATAAGTGTTGAATAGTTTGGATCCTGATGAGATGGTGAGCTAATTAATGTCTCATCTAGATCAAAACTGTATCAAAATGGTTGATCGGCCACTGGAACAGTGTAGACCCTGAACAGAGGCCATTCATCCAGTATCTTCGGCAGCAAAATGTTGTAGAGAATTGATATGAGGGTGCCTTAAATACTTGAGAGGTATTCATTTATTTAATGTCTAAATAGCAAGGAGAATTCAGCATAAGAAGCCCCTTGGCACCATCTGTCTGGCACACTTTATTGACCCTCACATGGATTGGCTTCAAACTGTTAAATTTTTATACAAAGATGGTACCTAGAAATACTTTAACCCTTTACTCCACATAGAAATGATGGCATCATGTATAAATTAGATTAACTTTAATCACATGATTTTTTTCGCAAAGCACAAACTCCTATAGGAGCCGTCTGATCTGGATCTACCCTGTTTGCAAAGGAGTAGAAAGGCATATTTATGGAGTAAAGGATTAATAGTACAAGGAGCATAAATCATATTTATATATTAATTTATTCAAGTTCCTTCCTTCTGTTATATTTCCCTTTTACAGCAAATATCTTATACTCTATTTTACTATTTTCTGGCATTTGCAAACAGCTTGGATCCAGATGAGACTTCAATTAATTGACCCAGTAGTCATGTACGGTGGCAACTGAGTTATATAAATGGAATGATTTTCAATCAGCGCATTTATTCTAATTTATCATATTGATGAGCATGGCTTTCAGTCATCTTGTCTGTATCAAGTTTGTTAATGCAGATTATTCTAATTTGTGATATTGATGAGCATGACTTTCAGTCAACTTGTCTGTATCAAGTTTGTTAATACAGTTTGTGCTATTCCTTTCGGATAGTGATTTCATATCTATTGTATATCTTTTGCCATATCTTTCATTGACCGGATAGAAAATCATGTAGTTCTAATTTGTGATATTGATGAGCATGGCTTTCAGTCAACTTGTCTGTATCAAGTTTTGTTAATACAGATTATTCTAATTTGTGATATTGATGAGCATGGCTTTCAGTCAACTTGTCTGTATCAAGTTTGTTAATACGGTTTATACTATTCCTTCCAGCTAGTGATTTCATATAGGGTGTAAGACAAAACCCCACCAGGACGTAA
Source organism: Azorinus chamasolen (assembly GCA_963576725.1). Classification (NCBI taxonomy): domain Eukaryota; kingdom Metazoa; phylum Mollusca; class Bivalvia; order Cardiida; family Solecurtidae; genus Azorinus; species Azorinus chamasolen. Next base: position 19,883,559 of record OY755242.1, read on the forward strand.
CCCCACTAGGACATAACCCCACAGGACAATACCCCACTAGGACAAAACCCAACCAGGACAATACCCCACCTGGACAAAACCCCATTTTAAAAAAAAATATGTATTTAATTAAGGATTTATATATACAAATGGCACTTCATAGCAATAGAAAGGGAGAATAAAACATACAACAAAAGAAATAAGTATGAATATTTAATTTCAGTTTGAATAAAAGTAATAAATAACTATGTTGTTAAGCATATGGCAATATGGTAATAACCTGATTTTCACTAAAAGCATAAGTTGTATTATCACAAGGGGGATATTTTTATATCTTTTTACAAACAGAATAGATCCAGATCATACAGATTCTAAAACAAAGCCATCTGATCAGGTTCTAATCTATTTGCTCACTGACAAATAATGAATATTTGTTAGGTGAACCACATTCTATACAAAAAAGGCATACATGGTATAACCAAAATTAACCAATTCCTTTTATTAACTAACAAACAGGGTAAGCCCAAATCATTTTCACAATTTTATGATCTGGATCAACCATGTTTGCATTGGTACACTTAATATAGATTCAATAGATGTGGATATTGTAATATTAGCACACATTGCATATAAACTATTATAATATAACGACAATTAACTGATTCCTTTTCTTAACTTACAAACAGGGTAGACCCAAATCAGTTTCGATTTTATGATCTGGCTCAACCATGTTTGCATTGGTACACTTAATATAGATTCAATAGATGTGGATATTGTAATATTAGCACACATTGCATATAAACTATTATAATATAACGACAATTAACTGATTTCTTTTCTTAACTTCTTCTTGACCTAATTTTAAATATGCTTTAACTTCAATTTTTATTTGCAGATTGTAACTTTAAATTTGAAAATGTAAAGATCTTGCTTTGAATTTATATTCTGATTGAGTGTTTCTTCTTCAAATTATCTAAAAGTTGATTTATAAGCCAATTTAGTAAACTGAAGCTCATTTAACTATGAATGCATTCTTTATTTATTCATAATTTTGACCTATTTTTAAATATGCTTTAACTTCAATTTTTATTTGCAGATTGTAACTTTAAATTTGAAAATATAAAGATCTTGGTTTGAATTTATATTCTAATTGAGTGTTTCTTCTTCAAATTATCTAAAAATTGATTTATAACCCAATTATGTTAACATGTGGGGTTATGTCCGCCTTGACACATTTGGGTGTGGGTTTGTGTCCTATGGGGTTTTGTCCTGTGGGGTTACGTCCTAGTGGGGTTACGTCCTGGTGGGGTTTTGTCCGTACCCCTTTCATATATATTGTACATCTTTCATTGTCTGGATAGATAATCATGCGGATCGTTCCGGTTAGTGATTTCATCCATGTGAAGCGCCTTTGAACGCACATATCCAGTGTGAAAAGAGCGCTATATAAATTTGGTATAATAATAAATAATAATAATTAACATCAGGATTCAAATGGTTTGACTCTTGATTAGTAATTTCTCAAAAGCTTGAATGAAATGAAAGTAAGTAAAACTGTCACATTTTCCAATTGCAACAGATCTGAAAACAAACAGACATCATCTATACAGCATGATAGGGGTTATATAATCTAGCAAAACAGTTCATTTGAACAAAGAACAACAAGTGTAGAATGGATTATCTGTTGCTACTACAATCAATCACAAAAATTGGAATAGCAATTTCTCAAAATCATGGGATAACTTGCTCAGAGGCTATGGTCCCTACACATTATCTTTTAATTTCTTTGTGTGTCAGTTCGAATTCTTGACAGTAGACAAACTTGAAAAAATGCAGAAATGTGAACGTATGTATGGCTCCCTAGTTAAGTTATTACTTGTTTTTACATGTTAGACCAAATGTTGCGATGCTATGATAATCAAACAATAGTTTTCACACCTTTGCAGTGTGTGTTGACTGCCATTATTCAACTCAATCAAGTGTCATCTTGATTAGAAAGATCAGATTAGATAGACACTGTGAGTGTGAAGTAAACTTAACTCTACAGATGATGTGATTGATCAAATATTTTCCTTGGTTTGGTGATACAGTAAAACCTCTCTATAACGGCCACTAAATTACATCAAGGATTTTGTATTAAAGACAGGTGGCTGCTTAAAGCAAGGTGAAAGTAAAACAGAACGCTCCTTGCTTTAAGCATCCACTTTCCCTAAATACCAACCACAAGTAATTAAGACAATTTAGTGGCCGTTATAGAGAGGCTTTACAGTATTCCAATTTGACTACTTAAGTGCAGATCTAGATCTATATCATTTCATAAGCAAACAGAGCAGAGCCTGATAAAATGGCTCCTATCTGATCTGGATCTGCTCTGTTTGAAAAGGTACTAAAAGGCATATATATGGAGTAAAGGGTTAACCCTTTCCTGCATATACACATATTCACATTAAAAGGCATATTTATGGAATAAGAAGTTTAACCTTTTCTTGTATATAAACACATTTTCATGCCTTTACAAACAGAACAAACTGTAGGACCCATCTGATCAAGGTCTGCTCTGTTTCCTTTAACCCATTCTCTGATATTGACGCCTTTTGACGCCTCTGCAAAAGTCACCTGTTGAAACCATTATGATAAATAGAGCATTTCCTTCTATAGGAGCAAATGCTCTATTTATCACAATGGTTTTAAACTACAAAAATTTGAAATTTTCCTTTTCTCTGTTTAATTCTCCTTTTCGGTAGATTTATTCAAAGAGGTTGGATCTTAAAATAGCCTATGAGGTAATGGGTTAATATGAAATAATAATAGTTTTTACAAATACCAACAATCCAATGTACATATGCCATTATAGAAATTCAGCATATAACTGTTCATGATGGCATTATTTCTTACATAAATGTTCAAAAGGGAAAGGGTCAAAGTATGAATAATTAACACAAAACATGTATGTTCTCTTCTCAGGACTACCTTTTGTGTTCACACCTGTGTCCAGAAGTCCTTCAAGATGTCCACCTGTTCCTTAAGTATCACTCGATTCTCCATCTAGTCACCAAACAACCTGTAGAGGACCTTGTCATATGGCGGGAAGTATATCCCACCCACCTGTGTCATAAGAGAAGCCCAGACAACCCGGGTTATAGGGAGCCCAGTGGCAGATGGTTTCTGCTAGTTGTTGGCATGGTAAGTGCAGTGCAGTACCAATAAAATAGCTACTTTTGAATGCTTTAACCTGTTTGAGCTCAATTTTTCAGGTATAAGAAGAGCTATTCTACACTTCTAGCTATCGGCATTACTGTCAATGTGGCTGTTTTTGTTATTATGCCCCCGTTGACGATAGGCAGGGGGCATTATGTTTTGCACCTGTCCGTTTGTCTGTCAGTCCGTCTGTCCGTGTGTCACGCTTTTAGGTGCAGTTTGTACATGCAGTTGGTTGTCACAGTTTTTTCATCGTCTTATATCTCTCTAACCACTATAACTATTGGCATGGAATTGCACATACACATAAACCACCATCCATATGTTCATTGAGCATCCAGCCTATGCTGCCTGCAAGCCCAAGGTCAAGGTCAAATGACTTAGGAACTTTACATGCAGCTAGTCAAGCACAACCACTGGGGCATTGCTGTGTCTTACAGACACAATTTTCTAGTTAAAAATAGTTTTTATAGAAACTTAAAAAACTTCTGAAACCAGTTGTCAGGAAAAGATAAATTTGACAGAATTCCTTTACTAAGATTTCTTAGACCATGATGATTAGAAGAATAAAATATGTAAATTGAAACATTTTTAAGAATAGCTCTATTATTTTTTCCACGAAACCCAATGTTGTGACTTTTGTGACAAATCTAGAGAGTGGTCTTAGCATAGGGTTTAGTATTGAAATAATGATTTTAGTATGTGACTAAATACCTTTATCTTTAGCTTTGATATTAAATTATGGTAGCTGGGAAAGAACTAGGTTTCCATAAGCAGGCTGAACTTTCTGAATGAAACTCCTACTGTGATAGCCACTGTATATGTTAGGACAGGTATCGAAATAGAAAATGCAATCTGCAACAGCATATGATAGTTGATATACATATACACCTTTAAGCAGACTCCGGTCTGCATGTCGATACTTGTTTGTTAGTCATACGAGCAATAGATAAAGTTATATTTTCAAATACTAAAATTGTCATTTCTATACCAAACTCAATGTTGTTACCACTTCTAAAGAGTTGTGATAACATGGTTTGATGGAGAAATAAAGGAATTATTCTTCTTGAAAATATTTTGATAACTGCATCTTAAATTGACCTCTGATATAGTATTATGCACATACTTTCTAAATTCAGAGACATTTTCTACACTGTACTGTGTTTGAGTGTGGAAGTTATGCCAGCTCTGTCACAGGGAAGAGAGAGATAGCCGACAAGTTCTTCCTGGAACAGTCACAAGCCACACTTGCCCAGTTTGATATTGATGATACGGAGATGGAACTTCGCTGCAATGAACGGTTAGTTTTCCATTTCATAATTCATTTCTAGTACATGATTGCTATGGTTCTACAGTTTAGAAAAAGGGAAGAAAATTCAAAAAAAAATCTGATGCAGAAAACAGATTTTTGCAGATGGCAATACAAAAAGTATGTCTGCCAATCAAATCATGTGTCTTATATTTTGTCTGCCAATCAAATCATTTGTCTTATATTTTGTCTGAATAGAATCAACTTTTGCTTTCAGACTGTATACAGAGATGATAGGACCTAGGCTGCAAGCGGTAGAACCAGACCGACGTATGAACAGACAATCCAGTCAGACTAGTGATGTTGTGTCACCATTGAAATCTCCAGCTAAAATAGACATATCTCCCAGATATAGTGAGTTAAAGAACTATATTGGCCCTAAAGGCAGACGTCGAAGTTTGATTTTGCAAAATTACTTAATAAATTACATTCACGATACACTTAACTCTTTGCTTGCTATTCACATCAATATACCTACCTGTAAATAGTGAAGACCCAGGAGCTGTCTCATCAGGGTCTGCACTATTTACAAGTTGATTGTGCAACCAGTGCAGTCCACAGCAGTGATTGCACAGCGAAATACTTGTACACAGTGAAGATATATGTAATTATACAACAGGGCATGGGTAAAGAAGGAGAAATGTATTTTAAAATTCAGCAAGCGAAGGGTTAAGAATGCTAAAACAATGCAGTTACTGTAGGATATGTTTGATCTGTGTCTGCACTTTTTAGCTCGCCTATTCGAAGAATAGGGGGGCTTATGGAATCGCCTCGGCATCGGCGTTGGCTTTTGGTTAAAGTTTTGGGGTAGTGTAGTTAAAATTTAAAATAAAATTGAATTTTAGTCCAAATTTCACCTGTTTTGGACTTAGCTTTTTGGGCTGAAAGGAAGGTTAAAGTTTTGGGGTAAGTGTTGAAATGCACTAATACTTCATGAAATATTTGCCCTAGTAAGCTGATACTTGGAATAGAGGTTCCCTGTGTTGAACATTGATGTAGTGTAGTTAAAATTTAAAATAAAATTAAATTTTAGTCCAAATTTCACCTGTTTTGGACTTCGCTTTTTGGGCTGAAATCTCAAGGTTAAAGTTTTGGGGTAAGTGTTGAAATGCACTAATACTACATGAAATATTTGCCCTAGAAAGCTGATATTTGGAATGGAGGTCCCTGTGTGTTGAACATTAGTGTAGTGTAGTTAAAATTTGAAATAAAATTGAATTTTAGTCCAAATTTCACCTGTTTTGGACTTAGCTTTTTGGGCTGAAATCTCAAGGTTAAAGTTTTGGGGTATGTGTTAAGATGCACTAATACTACATGAAATATTTGCCCTAGGAAGCTGATACTTGAAATGGAGGTCCCTGATGTGTTGAACATTGGTGTAGTGTAGTTAAAATTTAAAATAAAACTGAATTTTAGTCCAAATTATACCTGTTTTGGACTTAGCTTTTTGGACTGAAATAGGAAGATTGAAGTTTTGGGGTAAGTGTTGAAATGCACTAATACTACATGAAATATTTGCCCTATAAGCTGATATTTTGAATGGAGGTTCCCTGTGTATTGAACATTGAAATAGTGTAGTTAAAATTCAAAATAGAATTGAATTTTAGTCCAAATTTCACCTGTTTTAGACTGAGCTTTTTGGGCTGAAATCTCAAGGTTAAAGTTTTGTGTTAAGTGCACTAATACAACATGAAATACTTGCCATAGGTAGCTGGTATTTGGAATAGAGTTTGCCAGTAGGTTTAACATTGATGAAGTTCATTTAAAATAGAAAAATATTTTGGACTTCATCTTTGTAGACAAGGTCTACAATAGGCGAACTTTGCTGCCCTGCGACAGTCTAGTTGTATCAGTCCGGATACTTAGGGTAATTAGGGTCTGATGTTGTTTTGTGTGTTGCAGGTTAATTAGGGTCTGACTTTGTTTTGCGTGTTGCAGGTGGTGAGGATGGTGATCACACATCAATGCAGTCCAGAGATGGAGCAGGCATGAGAAGGCAGGGAAGCAGACTGTCATTTGGTTCAAACGATTCCAATGGTAGCAGCAGTGGTACCAGCATGTTGAAGGTGAGACTGGTTCACTCTCTCACTCTCACTCACTATCCGGTTTATTTGTTGATCAGGCCAACAATTAATCCTCTGATGAGGGTGGGGCCTGACTGCCCAGTCTAGATCGAAGTCGTCCTCTCCATTCTTGTCTGTTCTGAGGGTTGCTGGAATCCATACCCAGGGTTTTCCTATCGCGCTTTACAAGTTCTTCCCAAGACAACTTAGGCCTACCGGTGGTCCTTTCTGCTGGTACATTCATTTGTCTAACTTGAGCAATCCAGCCAGTGCTGCGCTCTATGTGCCCCAACCAACGCAGTCTTCTCTTCTGCATGATGTCTGCGATGCTCTCCAGGTTGACTTTAGCGAGGAGGGACGCAAATGGAATGTTCTCTTCGGGCTTAACTAAACAGGTCCATCTGATCATGGCTGGACAGTAATAATAATAACTAGAATAGTACCAAATAGGATACCCACAACTACATGTGTCTAAAACTTGTCATATAGAAAACTTTAATTTGACAAAGTCAAGGACCATAACTCTGGTGTTACTGGTTCTTTATAAACTTAAAACCCATGTGCTCAACTTCTTATCTAAATGAACATTTGGATAAAATTCTGTTTCTATTTAATATCAAAGGAGTAGCACACACCACAAGATTTTCTGTATATAAATCCTGACAAAGGACAAATCTATATGTCCCAGTTGTCCCCTTACAGTCCCTGTAATTATATTGAATGTCAATGGCACATGTGGTACAAGACCAATTTTCAGTATAGTCTACAATAACAAAATATGTAAATAATCAAAATAACCAAACACTGTTAAGATGTTGACAAAATACACTGTTGATGAGAATGCATCATAGCAAATTAAAGTAGTTTTACGTCACTAGATCTAGCTCAATGAATGGCCCTGCTATCTACATCACCAGCTTACTTTCACTAAAGATACAGAACTGTAGATAACTGTAGATACAATCTATTTTGGTTGTCTAGGTGAACCAATTTCCTCACCAAGGTGATTCCACTGAGTAGCAGCAAAAAAAGGCTGAGAAATAAGATACTTTGATAGATCAGTAGCTAATCTATAGAAAATAATTGTTATTGGATTGCGGGGATGTTATTCAATCTTTTACTTCATGAAAATTCAAGATTTGCAATGAAAGTTACTTGGTGCTGATCAGTTTGTGAGCAATGATATATTAACACTAGCTGTGATGACTGGGTTTATATAAAGCCCCATTAACCAATTGAATGTTGGGTTGGAATAGTCCATCATTCAACCGTAGATATATTTAGTATGAATGACAAACAGTGCAGACCCTGATTAGATGTTTTCTCTAAAAGTTCTCTGATCTGAGTCTACACTGTTTGCAAATGAGAGTCTACTCATATCCAATATTGGAAGAATTAAGATTGCCTTTTAAACCTTTACCTGTTAATCCCATACTTTTTTGTATGCCTTTTCAAACAAAATAGACTGATTGACTAAGGTCTGGTCTGCACAGTTTGCCATGGAAAATCCATGCCTGCATCACCATGCTCTAAGCCTTTTCCTAAGAAAATCATTTCAACATATATTGTATATTTTTGTAAAGATTTGCCTAATTAATATTCAAAGAGGGCTGAGTGATAAAAAATATGTGGCAGGCTAAGAGTTAATACTTGCATCTTTCAGGTAAAGTCAGCAAACAAGAAAGGATCATCATATGACATAGCTACACTGAACAGAAGTTTCTCCGAGAATGGATTGAAATCTAGTGGAATCAAGTAAGTCCAGTAATTTCTATACATTAACCTTCTACCTGATAGGGACCCATATTGACACAATTACAAATACAGTAGAACCAGATTATATAACTTTTTTGGCTCACCAGAGCACAAAATTGGCCTTGCCCCAGGGATTGCCAGTTTGCAATAGAAACATAGTGGAAACTGGAAGGTTCTCAGCTTTCATATTTGGCACATAGCATCTTGTTCAGGTCCTATACAAAAGTTATATAAATTATGCCCATGTGGTCAAAATTGGCCCCACCCCAGGAGTGGCCAGTTTTCAATAGAAACATATAGTGAAAACAGCTTTGTTTAAACCCTTTGCTGGTCAGTTTTGCTGGTCAGTGAGAGTATCGTGACCAGTGGCTGTTTTTGGCATACATGTATTGCTGTAGTGTTGCTGGAGTGTATCAGATTACTCATTTGGACTCAGTTGGCCAACATGTTGTAGGTTTTCGAGTTTTTGCCTTGTTGTATATAGAAACATATTGTGAAAACTTTCATATTTGGCACATAGCATCATCTTGAAGTCCTCTACAAAAGTAGTATGAATTATGTCCCTGGGTTCAAATGAGGCCCTACCCAAGGGGTGGCCAGTTTTCTATAGTAACATAGTGAAAACTTTGAAAATCTTCTCCTCTGATTGCTGGTGAGCGATATCAGGGTCATCATGGCCCTCTTGTTTAGCTATCTGGTCATGTTCTGTTCTGTGGCTTATGAGATATAGAGGATCTTACATGAGTGTTTATCACAAATTGTTTTTATGAAAGGAGTTTACTATAATAATATGACACAGGCTTTAGCAATAGTAAAGAGTCTCATGAAAACAATTTGTAATAAACACGAATATACGATTATTTTTATCACATAAGCCTTAAAAATGCCATAGAAAATGAAACAGGCTATAGCTGATGGCTGTTTCGGCCATTCCTTATAAACAGCGTAGTAATACAACGGACGAGGCACATGGAGCGCTATGATTGGCTAATGCTTAAATGAGCACTATGATTGGCTAACAATTGCTAATTTGCACAAAAATGCACTAGCGCATATCCGTGATTTTCAGCACTCAGTTATGGCACTCCCACAAGGCAGTTTATGTGATAAAATATTTATTTGATTCTTCATTTTGCCAGTAGTCAAACATTTCTTTGCTCATAGATCATTATAAAAATTGACTAATTGATGATGTTCATTTTTTCATTTTTTGCATGAATATTCATTTAGGGTAAACAATTAACTCTTTAAACACTACATGTATTTGCGTACAGATTATATGTTTGGATTCATATGAGATGCTGATTTAGTAATACAGTAAAACTTCTCTATAACTTCCACTAAATTGTGTTAATTAGTTGGTATTTAGGGCAGGTGGCTGCTTAAAGCAAGGTGAAAGTAAAGCAGAACGCTCCTATAGGAGCGTTCTGTTTTACTTTCACCCTGCTTTAAGCAGTCACCCACATTTAACACAAAATATCTTTTGTAATTTAGTGGCCCTTATAGAGAGGTTTTACTGTATAGGTATCTTATAAGAATTCAAATTTGTAAAAAGCAGAAAAAAAATCCATGTAGCAGTTGATTGGAATTTACACTGTTTTGCCTCAGTTTATTCTCTTTTTACATTACACAAATGACGACCTTCTTCAACCATTATAGCAAAATTGTAAAGCATGTGGCCTTCAGCTCTTAACCCTTTTGCTGAGAAAAACGCCTTTTCACTCCTTTGCAAACAGTAAACCCGGATCAGATAGCTCCTATAGGAGCCGTCTGATCAGGGTCTGCTTTGTTTGCTTATCGTACTACACAGGTCCTATAGTTGTACAGTTTCTGCCATGGCCAAAACATTCTGTATTCATACACCAATGTAAAAAAAGCTCATAAATATTCATGATGCCTTTATTCCATACATAAATATTCATGAGGGAAAGGGATTACTCTATGCACAAAGAGTAAAATTTGTCATCTGCTTTTATTTCCAAAGTTATTTTACTTCTATTTCTCTTCATTTATACTGTTAGTGTCAAACAGTTTAGATCCTATTAAAGGAGACATTGAATTGGTCTATGTGTTATCTTGGTCCAAACTGTTTGAATAGGCTTTTATGTATTCATTGCAAGCATGTAAAGATTAAAAGTGAATATTCCTTCCAGTTCTTTTCAAGAAACCAGTTTCAAATAAAAATATTTTGGTGAGAGAAGTTCCTCCTTCTCTACTATCTATTAAAACTATTTGTATAGTTCTTACAAAAACTTGTTTGATTGATTATTGAGTTACAGTAGTTTTGCATGGGCTTCATATGTTGCATATGACTAATGTTTGATTTTGTTTATTTGTCAGGTTAACTAGAGGATTGGGCAATCTGCTCTTCCACTATGTGAACTTAAACCAATTTGAGGGCATTTATATCAGTCCTTCCCCATGTGAGTTGAGTGCAGTGCAGGGTTCTGTACATGAACATGTATTGTACAACTTCTATGGATGCTGTAGACGACTGCATCAGACATTTGAAAAGTATACTGGAAAACAGGTGAGAACATAAAAAGGCTGTGCAAACTATTGTGATCACAGTCTAAGTGGGAGGGGGGTTGATTTGTGATATACATTGCAAACAGTTTGGAACCAGATGAGAGTAACTCTTTGTCTTATGAGAATCCAAATTATATGACAGACTGTGATCATGTTTCACAGGGTCAATGCTGTTACCAATATGTAAATTATTTTGTAGGATATGAGATGTTGTATCAGTATCTAGAAAATTCAGTTAATTCTAACTCTTTGAACACTAGAAATGAGTGTACTGATTTTGCGAACAGTGTAGACCCAGATGAGAGGGTTCCTAAAGGAGCACTTTGATCAGGTTCTGCATTGTTTGCCATTCAAAATCCTCACTCAAATAATGTACAATAAAGTTCCGCTATTAAGACCACCTCTGGTACTGACAGAAAGTGGTCTTAATATCCAGTCGGTCTTATTACTGAGACCCTTGATATGGGAAAGATTGCTTGATAGATAGACAGATAGATAGATAGATAGATAGATAGATAGATAGATAGATAGATAGACAGATAGATAGACAGATAGACAGACAGACAGACAGAGATAGAGTTTTACCTATTGATAAGATCTGCACAAACAAGCCTGTTTATATTCAAATTACAAACACATGTGAATCACCTCCAGATCGTGTATTGTGGAAGTGTGTCGGGTAATTACCTATTGGACAGATCTGAACAAATAAGCCTGTTTATATTCAAATTACAAACACATGTGAATCACCTCCAGATCGTGTATTGTGGAAGTGTGTCGGGTATATCAAAATCCAGCAAAATTCAAAGATTTCAAACATTCAAGTACTTTTCATTAAACAAGCTTGTTGACAGGATATAAATTGCGTCAGGGAGATATGTTAATTGCCTCTGGGCCAGTCAAACCCCTAATCCGATTAAAATTGGGTGTCACTGTTTTCAGTAAATGAAAGGGTCACAGTGTTTTCAGAAAATGAAAGGTCATTTGATTGGTCAAAGAGTACACACCCTTTTTCTGTGTTAGCATATAACCTCCGACTTGGCTCTGAGTGCGGAATTTTCTAATGATGTTTTATGACGTATTTCCTGTTTAATGTTTACATATTTTGCAAATGGCTGCTGAACTAAATAATGAGGCATTTACACGCATCAGATAATTGCAAAAGACATTTAAATAGGCTGTATTGAAATGGAAACGTACTCCTGGCAACTCAGTAAGTCCATATTGCAATGCACAGTAGAGTACAACTGTGAACCCTCATTGTATTTGATCGCCAAAAACACCAATAATTTATATAGCAACATAATGAATTTTTCTTGTCAAATTTCGATAAAATGATTGTTTGCATAAACTTTGATGTGTTTTTTCACCGGCGAGGTGTGAAATTCCACTGAGTGTCTGCCCTTAATATCGGACCCTAAAACAACACTAAGTGGTCCTTTTGTTCTGGGATTAGTGGTCGTATTACGTAATAGCGGGACGGTCTTAATAACGGACCCTACGGGCAATAAAATATGAAGGAAAATATTCCGTTCTTTTAAAAAGTGGTCGTATTTTCGGATTGGTCGTATTTTCGGACCGGTCGTTAAGCGGAACTTTACTGTATAATCCAAAGGGTTTAATGTCTTACTATTTATATAATGTTAAATCTACCCACATGTATGTGTGTTTATAGTTATCTTTATATATATGTTGATTTAAACCATTATTTAATGAATATTCATGTCTGTCTGTCTGTCTGTCTGTCTGTCTGTCTGTCTGTCTGTCTGTCTTGCCATGCCATGCCATGTCTTGTCCTGTCCTGTCCTGTCCTGTCCTGTCCTGACCTGTCATGTCATGTCCTATTCCATCCATCCATCTATCCAATCCGTCCATCCATCGGATCCCATCCATCCATTCATCTGATCAAGAGTCATGCTCATCAATACATGAGTAAATACTCAAAATCATTGAGTGGGTTCAATTATTTCATTATTACCAGTGCTTACTTATCCTTTTACACCATAAATATGCCTTTGTACACCTTTGCAAACAGAGTAGATCCAGATCAGACAGCTCCTGTAGGTGATATCTTACTTGAGCAATTTGAACCATTTAAAAGAAATGAACACCAGAAAATAAATATATCTTGTAACTACATTTGTATCTTAATTATCCTAAATATTCAGACATTCAACCTCCAACCCATCTCCAATGGTTTGCAAAACTGCATAAATTTAGCACCATTTGATAACATTAAAATAGACTGACATAAAAGCAAACAAAGTAGACCCTGATCAAATGACTTCTTCACCAGCAATTTGATCTGGGTCTGATCAGGGTCTGTTCTGTTAGCTTTTAACATAATGTAGATATGATTCTACAGTTTCTGCCTCGGCCAAAAAATCCTGCGTCCATTTGCTTTTACAAGAATGATATTTCTTAAATGAATATACATTGTAATCATATTCTCATTTGAATCTTGTGGTTATGGGGCTTACATGTATTAGCTGGGTCCTTTATCCACCCCTTTGAGTGTAAAACATGCACATGGCCTCTACCGAGAGTTCCAGCTTAAGCTCCATGACCATGCCCACTTGCAAACCTGGCACCAAAGACATGGGGGAGTTGCATCTGGAGTTTGATTTTTTTCGGGGGTATCAGTGTCACTATCCAATGAATCAAAATCTATTACATTTCCACATTTTATTATAGATGCAAGGGGATAACCCAGACAGACAGAGAATCATTGAGGAAGCTGTCATGTTTACTTGTCAAGTTGGGAACCAGTCTGATCCCAAGAAACCACCATCTGTGTTGATGTACTGGGTTGTTGGGTAAGATCTCTCATGGAAATATTATGATATTAGTACAAAAGGTGAATAAGTGAGGTCGTTAAGCCTTTACTCCGTACATACACCTTTCTACGCCTTTGCAAACAGTAGACCCAGATCAAACGGCTCCTAGCGGAGCCATCTGATCAGGGTCTGCTCTGTTTGCTTTTGATATAATATAGATATGATTCTACAGTTTCTGCCAGTATGACAACTTACTGTGTCCATGTGTTATTGTAACATTTAATCTAATTAATATTCATGATGTCATTATTTCTTACATTAATATTCATGGAGTAAAGGGTTAACAGCTGAACAAAAGTAAAACAGAAATCTCCTGTCTTAGCCCTTTGTTTTACTTTGTCCTGCATTAATCTACTACTTGTCCTACTCCTAAACACCAGTTATTAGACTTCTTTTAACCTCATTTTATGTGAGATATCATCATTTAAAATCCTGTATTGATATGTCTCCAAATATATTGATGATGTAAGGATTCAAAAGTTTAAAAAGTACATTACTATGTGATTAAATGATTAGTGGAGGAAAGGAAACTGGTATTAGTACTACTTAGTAGTTTAACACATTCTTTTATGAAAGTAATATTTAAAAGTCAAAATTAATGGAGTATTTAAAAAAATGGTGTTTTATTAAATATATCTTATCTTTTAACTAATAAATGTACATGTACATTACAATTTTGGACAGAAAGTGTACATATTCTCTGTCAAAATTAAATGCTGCTGGTGTGTTCAACCTTTGGCACTCTACTAGCGACTTTGCGATAATCTTTGCAAACCGCTTGTATCTTGACACTCTTGTTTGAAAAGACATGGAAAATAATATGTATTTTAACCCTTTCTTCCATAAATACACCTTTCTACGCCTCTGTAATAGTCACTTCTTGAAACCATTGTGATAAATAGAGCATTTGCTCCTATGGAGCAAATGCTCTATTTATCACAATGGTTTCTGTACTAAACAATTATAACATTTTCCTTTTCTCTAGTAAATGCTCCTTTTCGGTAGATTCACTCAAAGAGGTTGGGTCTAAAAATTGCCTATGGAGGAAAGGGTTAAAAATTGAAGCAAATGACAATTGCAGAAGGTTAACCCTTTACCTAATGGATATTCATGTAAGAAATAATGACATCATGGATATCTATTAGATGAATTTTTACAATAGTGCAATAGTTGAACACAGACTTTTTGTCTTTGGCAGCAGATCCATATAATTTCGTAAGCAAACAGAACAGACCCTGATCAGATGGGTCTTACAGAAGTCATATGATCTTGGTCTACATTGTTTGCAAAGGTGTTAAATGGCATCTCAATTAGGTAGAGTTAAAGTAAGAGATGTTTGGTTTTGAAGGGTCAAATTATACATAATCTAATTGATAATGGATTGACTGATGGGTATCAACATAATTATATCAGTATTGTTTTGTAATGATAGCACCTCACTGATTTATCATAGACAATACTCAAAGATATATAATGCAAGTAAAGTTTTAAGTTTTTAATGGTAAGTCTCTTGATGAAACAGATTTACTATAAAAAAAAATTAGTACATTATTTATGCTATAAGTTTCTGCTTTTTTTTTTACAAAATAGCTGCAGGGCATGTTCATATGAATTTTTGACGTGTAAATTTCAGGAGACTATCCCCAGAAGATCAGGAAATGTTTGTCTGCATAGAGGATGGAGCCCCACAGTCCTTGCTAGAGCTTGCATTCAGGTTTAACTTTGGAATTTCATGACAGTGAAAGAAATGGAGTTATCGTAGCTGAAGATTGGACAATTTTAAGATGCCAGTAGAAAACTACAACTGCATCTGAGCACCACAATGGGATAACCAACCATATGAAATTACAAACAGTACTTATGGTAATATGTAGATCAGTTACCACATTGAAATTGCTGATCAGGTTCTGCATTGTTTGAAAGTCATCAGAACCAACTGTAGTTTGTTGACATGCCTGACAAACAGTGTAGATCTAGATCAGACATGGCGTTTTCAATGCAGCTGATCAGGGCCTACATTGTTTGCAATGTCCTGTGAGTAGAAACTCCATATTGGTGTGCATTTACAGATGGTTAGGTAATTTACTTATGGTAGAACGCAAGAGAAATACTGTCAGAGTCAAACTGTACTTTTTTATTTCTAGTAGATGACATAGGATTTTAACCCTTTACTCCAATAATATGTTTTATTTAGGCTTGACCATCTTTGTATATTTACTATCACAAATATTCTTTTGGTATGTATATACAGTAAACCCCCTCTAAACCGGAATTCTAGAAAAGAAGAATTTAGCTACTTTTAGGCAGGTGGCTGCTTAATGCAGGGTAAAAGTCATGCAGAAAGCTCCTAGAGGATTAAGCTGCCACCTGTCTCCAACACCGATATTTATACCAAAATTAGCGTCCGGTTTAGAGGGGTTTCACTGTATTGGCATTTATGTCAATGAAGGATAAATCAAGCTGAAAAGATCCTGAGTGCAAACAGTGCACACTATGATCAGACAGCTCTTATAGGATCTGTCTGATCTGGTTCTACACTGTTTGCTACAAAATGTAAAGGGTTAGTGAAGTGCCAGTATAATGTTCCCAGTTTTGGGAAGCAGTGCCTTATACAGGTGTTGAAGTGATTGTAGCTTGTATATATAGTAGAACCCTCCAAAACAACCACTTGATAAATGACCATGGATGTCCTTAAAAATAGGCTGCTGCTTATTGCAGTGCAATGGTAATGCAGAAAGTTCCTGAAGAAGCTTTCTGCATACCTTTCATCTTGTATTAATCCTATACTCTATAGATACTCCATTTTTAACACCTTTGCAAACAATGTAGACCCAGCTCAGCTGTCTGATCAGGGTCTACTCTGTTTGTGGAAATGTTTTTCGGGTCTTGATGTGAGGCCAAATAACTCAATGTCTCATCTGGATGAAAACTGTTAAATAACATTATAAGTTCAAACCTAGCCTGCAAAAAGTTTGATAGCCACACCAAACTTACAGACTATTACAGGTGCTACATTCCAGTGAAGGGAAATTACCTCTTAACTCTTTTGTACATGAATATTGATTAGAGAATTTAATACTGCATGAATATTTATGGACTGAATTTTTATAAATACACATTAATAAGGAAACTTTTTGGCTGTGGATATCAAAATAACTTTCATTTGTAAACAGCTTAGAACCTATGTGATACGGAGTAAGTTGGCGTCTCATCAGGATTCAAGCTGTTTGACAATCTCATAAGACAGTTTCTTAGAAGCCTGAGCTTATCGGAAGTCAGCAAAAACTTACAGCTGATCAGGGTTTTAGCAGGTATTTTATTATACCCCACGCAACAAAGTTGCACGGGTATATAGTTTTTGACCCGTCCATCAGTCAGTGCGTCCGGAGTCCATGTATCATAATAAATTGTTGCTCATCTAGAACTTTCATTTCTTGACCAATTTATTTCAAATTTTCTTTAAGAATTGTCATGAATAAAAGCTTGGATGAGGTAGATTTTCAGAGGAATCTGTCATGGGGAACCACTCTTTTTCTCAGACAATGTGGCAGTGTGGAGTATGTGAGCTTGCTCACTAAAGTTTTAACAAGTTAACATTAACTTGTCTCAGCATTGACATCTGTTTGAGTACAGTATCATTTTATTAGAAAAATAACACCATTTATAGCCCTATTTTAGATTTTAGATACATTTAGATAGTATGCTAAAACTTGCCCCTTCATGGTCTTTTCCAGATCTTCTTAGTAATTTGTTGTTGACTGTTTCCAAATACAGTAAAACCTCTCTATAACGACCACTAAATTACATCAATTATTTTGTGTTAAAGGCAGGAGGCTGCTTAAAGAAGGTGAAAGTAAACCAGAACGCTCCTATAGATTATGTTTTATAATGGCCTATGCACATAGGAATTTTCGGCCATGGCAGAAATTGCAGAATCAAACTAAGATTATTTCATATTTAAAGGAAACAGAGTAGACACTGATCAGACAACTCTCAACTGGAGCTGTCTGATCTGGGTCTACTCCCAAAGAATCTCTCTGTAGCACTTTTGTCTTGAATTAAGCAACCACCTGTTCTCAACCCTTTTGCATATGAATATTCCACTCCACCCCATTATGAATATTAATTATGCCTTTAAAAAACCTGCCTAAATTTGCATGATGATTTTTCTTTCATTTCTAATGAAATACTCAGTCAGAGTTTAAACAATTTGGATCCTGATGGATCCTCCAAATGTGTTGATGTCTTTCTGGAATCAAACTGTTTGCATAACCATGTAGACACGTTTGTACTAAGCCTTTGAACTATCAGATTTTGGTAAAATGTTCTGTTTGAACAGGTTAGGCATGACATTATGAAATCTTTCCATACACAAATTGCCTACTATGAAATATTTCGATTTTTGAAGAGAATTTTTAAGTTCTAGGCAGGATTTGTCAAAGGTTTTTCTAGTAATTGACAATTTTAGATAGAAATAATAGAATTAGCATGTAACTTTATTTGCAAATACAGTAAAACATCTCTAAAGCAAACACCTAGATAATGGGTCTTAATGGCAGGTAGTAGTATAATGCAGGACAACTGCATGACTTGTCCACTTGCTTTTAAAGGTACTAATGTTTATTCATTATATGATCTCTTTAGCGGGGTTCTGCTGTATATGCCAAAAATACAAATCTGGCAAATATAATGATATTTGCTGTAAATATTTATAATTGTATAGTTGTGGTTATAACCCTTTCAGGACTATGGACAGTTTTGGCTGACTTGGTTGACTTGTACGTACATTATGGATCATCATGAGATACAGAATAACTCAATGTCTCATCAGGATCCAGACTGTTTGAGACTCTGACACTTTCGTTTTGAAAAGAAATTAAGTAAAACTATACTTTGAGAACTGTTTTCAGGTGAAAGTTTCTTGCACCAGTCTGACAAATGATCATACAACTGAAATTATCATACTGTAATTTGTATTTTGAAATTGCAGTCATCATATTTTAGAACTAACAATGATTTCAGTCATACAAAGTTAGCTTTACATTTTGCATACTACAATGTGTGATGATTTTACATATCCAAGTAGAAGCTTAAGTAAAACCTCTCTATAACGGCCACTTAATTGTATTAATTAGTTGGTATTTAGGGCAGGTGGCTGTTTAAAGCAAGGTTAAAGTAAAACAGAAAGCTCCTATAGGAGTGTTCTGTTTTACTTTTACCTTGCTTTAAGCAGCCACCTGCCTTTAACACAAAATACTTGATTTAGTGGCCGTTGTAAAGAGGTTTACTGTATTGTCATATTGGACTTACAATAATTTTGAGCCCCCCGGTTCTGAAAGGGTTAATAGATTTATATATACTCAAATATGTACCGTCCATACCCGGCCATGTATATAGCTAAATATTTATTGCCATTTTATAATAACCGTAACAAGTGCCATTTTAAATGTTGTTTTATATATGTGAAATTTTAATCCATAATCTATCCATTTATGGTTGATATCTGTCCTACCTGTTGGATTTATTTGAATATATAACATTACAAGGTTGTCTTTAATACATATTCCTAACTTATGCAGATTTCAGTGAAAAAATGAACATTTTTTAAATCTGCAGATTTGACTTAGTTTCCACTTGATAAAAACTTGGCGAAGTGTTATCTACCAAAATATCATTTGTCATTGTTGGATACCTTAAGAGCAGCAATTTACCTTATGTCTGTGTAATTGTTAGTTTGTCTGGCTGGACTGTCTGAATCCAGAAAGAAAGCAAAGCTATACTTCTTAATCCTTTCCTCCATAAATACACCTTTCTATGCCTCTGTGAAAGTCACTTTTTGAAACCATTGTGATAAATAGAGCATTTGCTCCTAAGGAGCAAATGCTTTTTTATCGTAATGGTTTCAGAACTACAAAATTCTAACATTTTCCTTTTCTCTACTTAATGCTCCTTTTCGGTAGATTTGTTCAAAGAGGTTGGATCTAAAAATAGCCTATGAGGTAATGGGTTATCTATTCATGTAAGTAATGACATCATGAATACTATTTAGCTGAACTTTTATAACAGCCTATTAGCAAGAAAGTTCCATGGCAGAAACTGTAGAATCAGAACTATATCATTTTATAAGCAAACAAAACAGACACTGATCTTACTTTACTCTGTTTGTAAAAGTTTAAAAAGGCATATATAAAGATTTGATTTGCAATTGGGTAGAAGGCAATGACAAGATGAAGCATTTTATTTATTTTCCAAGTCATGTATAACTTTTTGCTTGCTAGCGGCAACTTTGTGATAGCCTGTGCAAACAGAGAATAGAAGAAAAATGATTTAAGAATAGCACCAAGTGAATATTTTTTCAGAAGACTGTTACTTGTACTTAGTGTGTAAAGAGTTGAACCTCATTGTTATTGTAGCAAAATCAGTAAGCTCATAGATACAGCATGAATCCTGTGATAACTCAAAAATTCTGAGCAATTTCCCTGATAGAAATGCCTTTTGATGCCTTTGCAGACAAAGAAGACCCACATCACCCAGCTCCTGTTGGAGCTTACTGATCAGGGTCTGCTCTGTTTGTTAATGGAATTATATAGATTCTGCCTTGACCAAAACATCCTGTGTATCAGCTAATACAGTAAAACCTCACTATAACGGCCACTAAATTGTGTTAATTAGTTGGTATATTAGGGCAGGTGGCTGCTTAAAGCAAAGGTAATCACAATTTAAAAACCTCCTAGCTAATCTACAAATGGTTGAATATTCTTTTTTTTGCAAATTCACACAGAATTCCGAAATAGAAAAAACCTGTGGGATAAATAACATATAGAAGCTCTCTACAGCAAAGGACAAATGTATTGGTGTTTGTGAAAGTGGGTGGCTTCTTATTGCATAATGAGAGGTAATGCAGAAAAGCCCCCATTGCTTTCTGTATAATAACTTTGTCATGCATTAAGCTACCGTTTGCCTTAATCTTTCCCTCATATAAACCCTTTTCATGCCTTTGCAAACAGAGCAGACCCAGATCAGACTTCTCTATTAGGAGCCATCTGATCAGTTTCTGCTTTGTTTGCTTATCAAATAATATAGATAAGATTCTACAGTTTCTGCCGATGTAAAATAATACATGTAACCATGTACTATTAATTTAATAAATATTCATGATGTCATCATTTCTTACATGAATATTCAAAGGTAAAGGGTTGAAGTTTCTAACGATTCTGTAGGCTCGTCATTGTAGAGAGCTTTTTGTAGATACAGTAAACCCCCTCTAATGTGATCACCAAAAGGGGCATAATTCACAGTGGCAAAGGCAGGTGTTAGCTTAATGCAGGACAAAAAGTTATGCAGAAAGCTCCTATAGGAGCTTTCTGCATAACTTTCATCCTGCATTAAGCAACCACCTGCTTATGAAGACAGCAATGTTTATTCATTAAGTGGTCACATTAGAGTGGTTTTACTGTATAAAAATTGTAACAATGGAAAATGTATTATTATATCAAAGTCTACTCTTCCTAATTATGTTGTCAAATTTTGCAAATATATTCTATGTAATCATTTACTTTAACTTAAGGGCTTAATGCAAATTTGTTGTAGCTATAATTTATAAGCCGAAGTTGTGATGACCTGTTGCAAATTGTTTAGATCCAAATGTAACATGGTGTCTCATCTGGATCCAAACTGTTTGAAATTCTGACATGGATTTTGGAAAGAAATGATAGAAACTATTGCCTCTCGGTGTAAGGTTATGTTAATGCTCATCACTATTATGGAATGTACTGTATAAACTGACTATAAGGACCATATAATGAATAGACATGGACATCTATCCTACAGAACTAAAGTAATGCAGAAAGCTCCTATCAACTGCCTTAGCTCTTTCCCTGTTTAATCCTTTCCCTCATAGGCTATTTTTAGATCCAACCACTTTGAAATTAAATAAATCTACAGAAAAGGAGTATTAACTAGAGAAAAGGAAAATTTTAGAATTTTGTAGTTTGAAACCATTGTGATAAATAGAGCATTTGCTCCTATAGAAGGAAATGCTCTATTATCACAATGGTTTCAACAGGTGATATTTACAGAGGCATAGAAAGGAGTTTTTAGGGAGGAAAGGGTTAAGACGTATTCTAGATATTTTCACTTCTTGAATATTCAGGGATAGAATCAGTATAATGAAAAGTGAAAAGACCATTTTTTCACTGGTGTGGAAACTGTATAATCAGTTCTATGAATTTTCATATGCAGACCCTGATCAGACGGCTCCTAGAGGAACCATCTGATCTGGGTCTACTCTGTTTTCAAAGGCATGAAAAGGCATTTATATGAAGGAAAGGGTTAAAACTTATATCGGGTGGTTACTATAGACAGTCTTCACTGTAGTTAAAACAGTTTTGTGCTGAGCCCACAAGATATAATCTATGTAATCATTTATGTTTTAGAAAAGGCAATGTGTTCATTGTAATGATTCAGTTTTGCTTTAACCATGGTGCCAAATGATCTACATTTTTCACAAGTCATAACACTTGTTGCTCCATTTCACTCATTTTATTATTAGTTAACATTTTTTTAACCAATCTATGCACTAGTTAGGACAAATATATGTTACATGTGTTAAGTGTTACCCATATATACAATATATATTTTATTTTGGTTTGAAATGTTGTGTTTGATTTGATATGTTGTGGAATAACAATGTTTTGTTTTGTAGAGGTTTTCGTTATTGCTAACACTAGAAATATATGTACTTTTTACATGTTTTCACCTGTGTATTTGCTACCATTTTTGTACTGTTGTTTCCCCTGTCTAACAAACTACCTGTACTACCTCTTATTACTCTCCTGTCCTCCTTTTCTGCTTGTTATGCTCTTTGGGTCTGTCATAATAAAGATTGTACGACTGAAATGAAGCTGTGATTATCATATGTCAGAACTTCCGATAAATTCTATTGTACATAGTTTAGCTATGTGAGTAGTATCAGTTGTTGTAAGTTTTGATTTGAGATAATTTTGGTCGTACAATCTTTAGTAAGACGTTCCCCAGGGTTGTAGATATGATGTGTACTGGTCTATTAACCCTTTCCTCCATAAATACGCCTTTCTACGCCTCTGTAAAAGTCACTTTATGAAACCATTGTGATAAATAGAGCATTTGCTCCTAAGGAGCAAATGCTATATTTATCACAATAGTTTCAGAACTACAAAATTCTAAAGTTTTCCTTTTTTCTTGTTAATGCTCCTTTTCGGTAGATTTATTCAAAGTGGTTGGATCTAAAAATAGCCTATGAGGGAATGGGTTAAAACCTCTTATTTCTCAACCAAGCCCTATTTTGCTGCAACTCAATAGATTTGTCTCAGTGGGGTGATTCAAACGAGTAGTAGCAAGATAGGGTTTGATGTGAAACCCCTCTGAACTAGAATTTTAATAGAAACGAATCTAGATACTTTTAGGTAGGTAGATTCTTATTGTAGGGTGACTTTCACCCTGCATTAAGCTCCACCTGTCTCCAAGACTGATATTTATACTAAATTGAATATCTAGTTTAGAGAGGTTTTACTGTATCATGTATTGTCTTATGTATAGTTAAACCTCTGTAAAAGCAACCACTTAACAAATGATGTTATTCGCCTTTATGTCAGATGATATCTTAATGCAGAATGAATGTACTGCAATAAGCTCCTTTTTTTATAAGAGGGGGGGGGGGGGGTATTTTCTTTAGTTGTAAAGTAATTGTGTCCTATTTTATTATCCAGCTCTCTATAGTCTTTATTTATTAAATGATCATTTGAATTAATGACAATTTTGTTTTTACAGATTAGATGAAGTTTTTGTGTAATTTAGAGTACAAAGAGGAAAATACAAAAATGTTAAATGTTTTATCAGTGTCATAAAATGTTATTGAAAAAAGTCTGTATGTGACATTTTTAATGAAATTGACACTTGTCAAGTTTGTAGCAATATATGGCAGGTTTAAAAAAAAGAGGCACTCTATGCATATATAGAGGATGACAACGGTTATCTGGTCAAAGATTAGGATTCTTTTGGGGGGGTTCTTTTGTTGTTGTTTTTGTTATTGTTGAAAACATCTGAAGTAAACATATCTTAACACTTTCCTTCATATAAACGTGTTTTCACACATTTTCAAACATAGTAGACCCAGATCAGACAGCTCCTGTATGTCAGATCATGGTCTGCTCAGTTTGCAAATGGAATTTGAAAGATCTGTTTCTTTACTTTCTAAAAGGGCTACAATGTTCTAATTTCTATATTTCGTTGTAACAATTTTTTCCATGAATATTCAGTAAGTTTTGTAATTGGAATAAACATAAAACAGGTAAAGGGTTAAACACCCATTTATTTATGAAGTGTCCTGTTTAATCATTGAGTGGTTGCTTAAAACATGGTTTCTTGGACTTATTTAACCAACAGAGCACACCTTATGTAATGTTCTAATGCAGCAGCTGATTTAGGTCGGCACTGTTTTCATCAAACATGTGTACATATATCTGAATGCACTTTTTTCTCCAGAAGCTGGCCATAGTAGATTTCTATCAATTGTTGTATCATATTTGCTTTAACCCTTTACTCCCTAGCTACACATTTTAATGCCTTTTCAAACCTAGTAAACCTAGATCAGATGCTGTGTTTGCATGTGGACTTGATTAGACATGATTTTACAGTCTTTACTGGTGTCAAAACTTGGGTCATATGTCATTACAAATACATGTATTAACCCTTTCCTCCATAAATACGACTTTCTACGCCTCTGTAATAACCACTTCTAGAAACCATTGTGAAAAATAGAGCATTTGCTCCTATAGGAGCAAATGCTGTATTTATCACAATGGTTTCAAACTACAAAATTCTAAAATTTTACTTTTCTCTAGTAAATGCTCCTTTTGGGTAGATTGATTCAAAGAGGTTGAGTCTAAAAATAGCCTATGGAGGAACGGGTTAATTAAATAACCCTTTCCCTGTTCAATATCTCTGTAATCCCGACATCATAATGACATTATGTAACAATTCACATAATTGGTATTATTATTTATTTGCTGATTGCTTTTATAATGTAAACTTCTGAAGGGATTATTTTGGTTTGACAAAAACTGTAGAATCTGATCTATATCATGTCACAAGCAAACCGAGCAGACCATATAGGAACCATCTGATCTGGGTCTGCTCTGTTTGCAAATGCATGAAAAGGTGTTTATATGAGGGAAATTAATATTCGTAGTATGATACACGCATTTTTTTTATACATGAATATTCCTGGAGTAAAGGGTTAAATTTGGAATATATCTTGTACTTGAGTAAATCTTAGCATCTACTCTAATGATGTTGGATTTTATGTGCGATATTATATATCAGTCTTTATATGAAATTTTGTAACAATTAATACTTTTACAAGAGTTATGTTTTCTTTTTCTACAGATATTATATAAACTTAGGTATTATATATGACCACCAATTAAACGTGCACTTACAGCCAGTTCATGTGATAAGAGTATGTTGATATCTACATCTAGCCCTGTTAGCACTTTGTATACTGTTGATGTCTACATCTAGCCCTGTTAGCACTTTGTATACTGTTGATGTCTACATCTAGCGCAGTTAGCACTTTGTATACTGTTGATGTCTACATCTAGCCCTGTTAGCACTTTGTATACTGTTGATGTCTACATCTAGCCCTGTTAGCACTTTGTATACTGTTGATGTCTACATCTAGCGCAGTTAGCACTTTGTATACTGTTGATGTCTACATCTAGCGCAGTTAGCACTTTGTATACTGTTGATGTCTACATCTAGCCCTGTTAGCACTTTGTATACTGTTGATGTCTACATCTAGCCCTGTTAGCACTTTGTATACTGTTGATGTCTACATCTAGCGCAGTTAGCACTTTGTATACTGTTGATGTCTACATCTAGCCCTGTCAGCACTTTGTATACTGTTGATGTCTACATCTAGCCCTGTTAGCACTTTGTATAATGTTGTTGGGATATACACTTTTGCCATTCCATCTCATCATGGGACCAAGACTTTGAAACAGTTTCAATTTTACTACATTAAGCCTTTACCTGAAATTTGATGTAAGAAATAATACATATAGGTGTGAATATTAATTGGCTGAATTTTTATATTGGCATTATGAACAAGGCAATTTTTGCCAGTAGGACAAATTAAATCCATATGATTACATAAGCAAAGAGAGCAGGTCCTGACCAGACAGCTCCTACAGGAACCATCTAATCTTGGTGTTCTCCTTTGCAAAGATGTTAAAAGTTAACTCTATAAGGTAAAAAGCTTATTGGGACCAAATTTTGCATATGCTTTAACCCCATCCATCTGCCATGAATATGTTTGATGTTGTGTGGGTTATATACCTGCTTCTAGGAATTTATTAAAACTGGTGTTCGTGGAAATGTTCATATATAGATATAAGCAAAAGCATTTATTTTAGCGCACCAGAGCACAAAGTGCTCAGGTTGAGCTTTTGTAATCGCCTGATGTCCGTCGGCAGTGTCATGTGCTGTCAGTCAACAATTTGAACCTTTAAAAAAATCTTCTCTGAATCTACAGGGTTCTCAGCTTTCATCTTTGGCATATAGCATCATTTGTAAGTCCTCTACAAAAGGTATATAAATTATGGCCCTGAGGTCACAATTGGCCCTGCCCCAAGGGTGCCTTGTTTACTATAGAAACATATAGTGAAAACTTTGAAAATGTTCTCCCCTGAAACTGGAAGATTCTCAGACTTCATATTTGGCACATCGCATCATGTTAAGGTCCTCTTCAAAATTTATATAAATTATGCCCCTGGGGTCATAATTGGCCCGCCCCAGGGGTGGCCAGTTTTCAATAGAAACATATAGTAGCCAATTTTCAAAAGCAGACTGACCAGTGGCTATTTTTAACATACGGTACATGTATTGGTGGCTATTTTTAGCATGCATAAATAGGTAGGTTATCTCCCTTTGCTTTTTTTTTTATAACAACTGGATTGCCTCCCTTCTGGGTAGTGAAGCTGAAGAAACAAAGAAAACTGTTGTAGTTAGATTTGACCTGTTGCACAGTAAATAAGACAATTAACCCTTTATTTCATAAATATGCCTTTTTACACCTTTGCAAACAGAGTAGACCCAGATCAGATGGCTCATGTAGTAGCCATCTAATCAATCTGCTCTGTTTGCTTATGATATAGTGCAAATTGCATTAAATTTCTTTCATTTTGTGTACAATATACTTATAATATATTTAACCCTTTACCTCATATAAACGCCTTTTCACACATTTGCAAACAGAGCAGACCCAGATCAGACAGCTCATATAGCAGCTGTCTGATCAGGGTCTGCTCTGTTTGTCAATGGAATTCGAAAGATGTTTCTTTACTTTCTAAAATGGCTACACTGTCCCACCCTCCATATTTCATCATAACTATTTTGTCCATGAATATTCAGTAGGTATTTAAATTTTGAAGGTGAAATGAACATTTTGAACATAAGTATAGATTAATTTATTCTTTCTGAAATTCAACCATTTTGCCCAGGGAGACGTTATACATACTCTTGGGTATGCCCTTCTTTAGATTTACATTGTTATATGTTTTCATTTACATTTTTCTTTAATTTTCTTCACTTGAGAGTCAATAATTCCTTTAACTATTACAGGTTAAAGGTTGGTCCTCAGCTGGGGAATCATACCCCTTGGGTCAAAATTGGCCCCACCCCAGGGCCGGCTAGTTTTCTATAGAAACATATAGTGAAAACTTAGAAAATCTTCTCCTCTGATTGTCTTGTGAGTGATATCAGGGTCATTCTGGCCCTCTTGTTATAAATGAGTGACTTGTTTCTTGCATTGATAGGGGTTAATGACAGGCGTAGTATATGATACATATATATAGGAAAAGTGAAGAATTGCTTTAATTGGGAGTTCTAGGGTTTTGCAAACATGGTTGACCCAGATCATCTGCTGTGTTTGAAATGTAAAGTCCAATTAGGGTTTACACAGGTTAAAGTTAATGAAGTGAATGGCAAAAAATGAGAGTGGTTTGACCATGTTTTTGACACAGTGCAGGTGCATAAGATGTTTATATTAGACATTGTTTATAACAATAGCTCCTTTAACCTGTGTGGGCGGATGAGTGATTACCTATACAAACAGTTTGGATCCAGATGAGACACCGAGCAACTCAACAGCTCATCGGGATCCAAAGTGTTTGATGTTCTGACCGTGTTGTTGAAAAGAAATACAAAATATATG
Organism: Azorinus chamasolen; assembly: GCA_963576725.1. Classification (NCBI taxonomy): domain Eukaryota; kingdom Metazoa; phylum Mollusca; class Bivalvia; order Cardiida; family Solecurtidae; genus Azorinus; species Azorinus chamasolen. The sequence continues at coordinate 19,911,480 of OY755242.1, forward strand.
TTAATTGTGACAACTGAAGTCAGAGACATTTTTCTATCAACAAATGACTGCTCAGCAGACTAAGATTAAATGTGCTGTCTGGGATAACAGTGTAGACTGAACGCCAGTAAAGTACACGCTCTGTTGTGACAACTTATTTCTCTTTAACCCTTTCCCTGTTTATGTTTATTTCAAATTTCAATACCTAATGAATATTAATTAACAAACTAGTTATAAAAATTATGCAAGGTGGAACATTGTAAACATTTTAGAAAGCAAAGAAACATGCCTACCAAATTATATTAGCAAACAGAGTAGACCCTGATCAGACGGCTCCTCCAGGAGCCGTCTGATCTGGGTCTACTCTGTTTGCAAATGCGTGAAAACACGTTTATATGAGGGAAAGGGTTAATGTCTTCAAGAAGATTCTAAACAATGTTCACAACAACAAAACATAGGGATTTGCGGAGAAATGATGATTTTAATATTTGAAATAATTATGCCCCTTCTGACAATGACTTGTCTGGGTTTGTCTGGTTTCCACAGCACAGAAGATGGGCTTTTTGATGGTGCAGCTCAATTTGAAACAATGATTTTTATACTATTGCTGGAAACATTACTGACAAAAAATGCTAGATATTTTATATAAGATTTATTAACTTTATATAAATAAATGTATATGAATAATAGAGAAACCACCAAATGCCTTGCTTATATGTTTAAGTGTCATTTGTTTTATAGTGTTGCGACTGACATGTACTGTTTTGTACAACCAGAATAAATTGGAAATAATCTTAACTGCATTGTATTCTTTTCTGTACTATTAAAAGATATCTGTATAATGAAAATGTGAAAATGATTTCTATACCGTGAAAATGATAAAACAAATAATCTCCAACATGTTTCTGTTGAAGCTGACTTTATTTAACCTGTTACCTCTTGAATAATTATGTTAGAAATAATGAAAATATGAAATTATGAATATTTATTAACTGAATTTTCATAACAGTATATGAACACAGGATTTTTGGCTTTCGCAGAATCAGACGGTTCAGACCTATAAATTCCATAAGCAAACAGGGCATGATATGATTATTTCTTACATTATTATTCATATAGTCAAGGATTTACTCTTGCCACCGGTTGCCAGTTTGTAATTATTGCCTATGCAAATATATTTGATCCAGATGAGACACAAAGGTAAATTTGCATCTCATCAGGATCCAAACTATGATGATGCTATAATTGAGCATGTGTAGGTGGGGAGGACACAAAGTTAGCAGACGATAATAATTATTTGGCATTAAAATAATTAAGATTCCTGACACTTTACTCTAATTCTATTCAGCCACTTCCATGTTTTGACGGGATGTACAGTAAATATCTCTAAACCAGACATTAAATTTAGTATAAATATTGATCTTGGAGATAAGTGGAAGCTTAATGCAGGGTGAAAGTCATGCAGAAAGCTCCTGTAGTCGCTGAGCTTTATGTATGACTTTCACCTTGCATTAAGAAGCCACCTGCCTAAAAGTATCTAAATTCTTCCTTGCTAGAATTCCGGTTTAGAGGGATTTTACTGTACATTGTATTTGTGTACTGTATTTTGATGAGATGTATTTGTGTACAGCGTCCACTAACCCTTTGTGTTCTGCATTTCAACCCTTTACCTGCTATAAAAAAAATGATGTCTGCTTAATCTCCGATCTGTCACAATTTTCTCTTACTTCCGATTCATTCAAGCTTTTGACAAATTACTGACCTAATTGTCAAACAGCTTGGATCCTGATGAGACTCCAGGGAATTCGGTGTCTCATTTGGATCCATACTGTTTGCAAATGCGAGGTAGGTCACGCTTAGTAGACAAAAGGTTAAATATGGAATGGCCAGTCATGAAAGAGTTGCATGTGTTTGCTGGGTCAATTTTCACTAATACTAAAGAACTGCAGATACAGTAAAAAAAACATTTGTTCAAACATTGACAGAAATAGCATTACCGGTCTATAAGACAGGTGGCAGCTGAATGTAGGGTGAAAGTCAATCAGAAAGCTTATCTATGAGCTTTCTGCACGACTTTCACCCTGCATAAAGCAGCCACCTGCCTAAAAAATCTCATTTCTTCATTACTTAAACTTGGAACTGTCACGTGTTTACCGTACATGTATACATACATATCCTGGTAACAAGGTAGGTCTTAGTAGTCAGAATGACAATAGCTATTGATATATCACTCAAACGATCTACAAACCCCAAGAAATTGTTTGTAAAAAATGTAGATAAATATCCCATAAATTTCTAATGAGCTCGTGTGGGCACAGGAAAATGTGTAGATAAAGATCAGATGGCTAATGAAGGAGCCTCCTAATCAAGGTCTGCACTGGGAGGATGGGTCCTAAAATTCCATTTGGATCTTATATAATATAGCTGTATGTCACATATGCAAGTTGCGAGAGGTTAACGACACAATTTATTGTTCCAATCAGATACTTAGTTATCCACGTGTTTCAAATTCAACTTTCCTGGAGTATGATAAAAAGTCCGATTTTCTACAACAGTGCCAACTTTGACGGTTTCGGGTATCTATTCTTATGAATCTCCTGGTAGCCTTGTCCGAAAGACAGACCCCCTCCCTGGTTTGACAATTTAGGCAATGTCTGTTGTTTTACTTTGGATGTTACTGCTGCAGATCTTCGCTCAGTTTTCTTGCGGTCTCGTGACTTTGCTGTTGCCTCTATTCTTTTGCGGTCTCTAGATCTGTTTCTTTCATTCCCACGTTTGTTGCCTACTTGATCGGGGCTTGTTTTCTGTTGATATTTCATAAGCTTTTTAGAATGGTTTGGTTTGGTTGATGCATCAGCTGCTTCTGGCTCTTCCTTGATTTTAACTTTTGTTGGTTTCGCTGCTTTCAAGTGTGTCGTATGTGAAGCACTGTCCAAGAGGTGTGAATATTTGGCTACCAGACCATCCTGCGAGTTTGGTATTTTCTCCACATATACTGCCCGTTGCAACTTCCCTGGTGCCTTTATATCAGCGACCTTAACATTCATATTCTTGAATCGCTTTTCAAGGGTATCTACTTTATATGTAGTTCCATCAAGGTCTGCTCTAATTCTCTTATTTTCCTCTGTAAGTCTCTTGTTATTTTGTTGCAAATTAGCGTGTTTCTCCTTTAGAATTTCCCACTGTTTCCTTTCATGAAGAAATCCCATTTTTTCCTTTTCCAGCTCTCTCTGTTTTCTTTTCAATTCCTTTATTTGTTCTCGTTCAGGGTCTGGTTTTTCGTCAGGTATTTTTTTGTATCTCTCAGTCATCCTGACCCTGTTCATCAGTCTTCTTATTTCGGCATCCATTGTTGTTATTTTATATTCGTAATCCTTCAATTTCTTCACTTCTTCCTTTAGCCTTTTTGATTCTTCTCGGAGCTGTTCGGTCTCTTCGTTTCTCTCTGCCTTTGCTGTTTCCATTTCCCGTTTCAGTATACCAAAATTACCTTCCTTTTCCTGCATTAAGTTTTCATATTCTCTTTTGACAGTGTGGTACTTTATCCGAGTCTCCTGTAACTCTGCAAAGGATTCTTTCTCTGTCTTTTTCATTTGTTCGTATTTCAAATTTTTGTCTTCCAGCATACTTTGAACCTGCTCAAGTTGTGACTTCATATTACGCAGTTCCAGAGCCTGAGCCTCAGTGACTTTAGTCAAACCATCATTTTCATACTGCAATGTCGTGGCTTCATGGTCTGATTTGTTGTACTGCTTTTGTAGATCCTTTACTTGTGATTGTGCTTTGTCTAGCTCATTATTCAATTCAGCATTTTTAAGTTTGGCGTTTCTCTTTTCCTGAATTAATTCTTTTTCTAACACTTGTTTTGCAGCTGATAAATCATTCAGTTTTTCTGTTATTATGTTGTAGTCTTCGTTAAGTGACTGTTTCCCACTTATGACAACCGTCATGTTTTCAATTTCAGTTTGCTTCTGGTTGACATCTTCTTGTAACTTTTTATTTTCGAGATCAATATTTGCAATTTTGCTTTGAAGTTCTGCAATTTCACTTTTCAATTTATCGTTTTCTTTCAGCAAAAATATCCCTCTTTGCTTACTTTCTTCTACTTCTTTCAGTATTTCATCTTGTCTTTCAACATCAGCTCTTTTCTTCGCTTCAGTTTCCTCGTCTACAATCACGCTACACGCTCTGTCAAATGTTTCTACCTTTTCTTTCTTAAGTTTGTTTAGTTCTCTTATTTCCTCCTTCAAATGGTGTATTTCTACTTTTGCATCTTTATTTGCCACCTGCATAGCAGCCAATTGACCCTGTAAACCGAGAAATTGTTGTTCTTCTTTTGCCTTTTGTTCCGGGTCGGGGAGCGACGCTTCTAGATCCAATACCTTTTCTTTTAACTTTTCGCGATCTGCTTGTAACACATCACATCTCAATTGCAATTCCTGTTTGTCGTTCAACAAGAAATCATACTTATTTTGTAATTCGTTCATTTCTTTATCCATCTCTGCAACGCGGTATTCATATTGCTCCCTCTCTTTTAGAAACATCTTTAACTTGTCCGCCAAATCGTTCTGCTCCTTATGAAGATCCGTGATCTTTTCATCTCTATTTTTCGTCGCATATTCAACTTCAAGTTCGGCTCTTTGTGCCAACATTTGATATTTCGTATTAAGACCTTCATGCTCTTTTTTGGCTTCGTTTGCGTCGTCTTCGAGTTGCCTAATTCTGCGCTTATACGCTCTGTTAGCCTCTCTTAGATGGTTCCTATCCTTATACACAGCATTGTATGACTCGAGGCTATCAATTCCAACTCCGTCGGGTGCGTCTAGCTTTGATCTCAAAAGAGCATTCTCGTTGTACAGTATGTCAAAGCTGTGCAGTAATTCCGTTTTTTCTTTCTCGACCTCACTGATTCTCTTTCTGTATCCTTCCTCGGCGACAAGGAGGTCGTCGCGTTCCGAGACAAGCAGTTGATATTCAACATTTATTGTCTTGGGCTTATCAACAATCGTTACTTTTGGGTCGTGTTTTGTTTTACCCATATTTCTTCCAAATGTGTACCATATATATACCTCATATTAAAAACCATTTGCTAGGAAATGCGAAAGTTTCACTGCTTTTTTTCACTGCTGTTTCCAATGTCTCCGCATTTCGCCTTCATTTTTAGACCCTTGTGCTGAAAACAAATAAAATTGTAATGTTATAGTCACCACCTGCGGTTCTGATGTTTTCGTAAACTTCTGTACATAACGATGTTAAAAATATCAAACATAGTAAAGTCTCGTGATCTGAACGTTTAATAAAGAAACTTTTGGAATACGTCTATGTTTGGTAGGTGGCATATGTTTGGTAGGTTGCTGCTGTTCCTAGACGAGCTTTCTGTACGACTTTCGCCATGCATTAAGCTGTCATCTGTCTTGAAGACCAGTAATTACAGTTATTTGAGTGTTCGGATTATCGGGAATTTATTGTAGAACAATCGCGTCAAAGTTATGAGAGGAGAACCATACGAGGAAACATGATCAACAAATCTAGGCGAAATGATTTGTATTTCGTCTGCTTTTCTATCAAATAACATGTTTCATATTCTTTATATATGTCATCCAGATAACTCATCTTGATCCAACCTCTTTATTCAAATGCCAAAAGTGCCTGTATTATTATATATGTCCTATGTAAAGCACGTGTAATTTAGATTGTTTATAGTGGCTATACATGTAGTATTAACGAAAAAACTAAATGAAATAATGAGCGGCTATTTGAGGTGTTTTATGTTCCACTCCGTTGCAGTAAGTTAGCCCCCTACCTGATGAATATTCATGCATGAAACGTTGCCTTAACCCTTTACTCCATGAATATTCATGAAAGAAATTATGACATCATGAATATTAATTATATAAATTGTTATAATAGAACATGGACACAGGAAATTTTGGCCATGACAGAAACTGTAGAATCATATCTATATATTTATTACATAAGCAAACAGAGCAGATCCTGGTCTTGGTCTACTCTGATTGCAAAGGCGTAGAAAAGATATTTATGGAGTAAAGGGTAAAAATAATGAACATTAATTAGCTGAAATGTATGATGGCATATGGAAATAAGAAAATTTACCAACGCAGAATTATAGCATTCGATAAACGAACAGAGCCGAGCCTGATCAGATAGCTCTTACAGGAGTTGTCTGATCTAGGTCTATATATTCTATTTACGAAAACGTAATGCGAATTTATCAAGTAAAGGATTAACTGTAAATCATCAAAAATAAGTAATATGTGTGTAAGTTACCATGACAATAAGTCCACACGTTGTACATAACACGACATTAAGATTATATTAACTAGACTGTTAATCTTTAACGTAAACAACTGTCACAGTGTCCCAACCCCTATTCCGTTATCCGCGACCTCTTTCGCATTTGCAAACAGCTTAGATCCAGATGAGACGCCGAGTAACTCGGCGTCTCATCAGGATCCAAGCTGTTTGGCACTTGGTAAATAGTTTCTCAAAAGCCTGATCGAATCTGAAGTATTCAAAATTGCATCAGATCAAATATTGGTAGACATTTTTTTTCCACAGCGATTTAAGGGTTTAACTACTATCACATAACAAGAGTAACATGTCTATTGTTTTACATAGCCCCGCTTCATTTGTTTCTTATACACCGTTTGATAGATCAATGCATATTCACTTCTGCTTTTTCAACACCAAATGATTTTTATCTGCTAAAAGTGTCGTCTGCTTTGGGTTTCAACTTGGCGTTTTCTTCAATTTCTAAATATATATAATCAGTGTCAAACAGTTTGGATCCTGCGGAGACGCCGAGTTACTCGGCATATCCTCTGAGTCTAAACTGTTTGAATCCTGCGGAGACGCAGAGTTACTCGGCATATCCTCTGGGTCTAAACTGTTTGCAAAGGTTATCACAGATTCGCCTATGGCGGCGAAATACAGTAAAACCTCTCTATAACGGCCACTAAATTACAGTAAAACCTCTCTATAACGGTCACTAAATTACATAAAGTATTTTGTGTTAAAAGCAGCCACTTGTCCTAAATGCCAACTAATAACACAGTTTAGTGGCCGTTATAGAAGTGACTACACTCGATTCGGTAATTAGCCTACTCTTTATTACAAAAGGTGTGGATCAAAACAACATTGGGCGGCGCATTCAGTGTCCAGTTCTTTAACGCTTATGTTATAGTGTTGTAAAGAAAAATTCCACGAAGTGTGATATGTCATTTAACTGTACATGTATTCCAGATGGAAATGAAAGCAGGCGGGTTTTGCCAAGTGAATTAGCTATATTTGGAGTAGATCTATTGATATTTGAAACGAATGTGTTGTTATTGTGTTGTTTGTAGGACCACAACATTAAAGACATTACCCAGGTCCATTCAATGATTCCCCCCCCCCCCCCCCCATTGTTCTCAATAGGCGTGAAAGTAACAGTAAAAGCATGATACAAGTGTGCAAAATATGGCAAGCCGTCTCATTCTGTCTAGAGAGGCCCTGGCATAATAAAAAATAAAAACATATACTGCATTAGTGACAATCTAATCATTTCCAAATCATCAAATGTAAGAGACGGGCCTCACATGGAACGCTCCAGTGGTTCTTGACAGGCAGACTGCTATAGCTGTTACCATGTGCCGCATGCTTTTTCACAGGTTAGCTGTAAAGACCCAAGCCGGCCAAGGGAATGTCTTTAACCATCAGGCCATTTACCCTCTACCTATAATGACATCATGCATATTTTTGTGTTGATGTTTTATTAGAGTATATCAACAAAGGTTTGTACCATGGCAGATCCTGTACAATCAGATCTATATAATTCCATAAGCAAACTGAGCATATTCCATAAGGAAACCCTGATCAGACAGTTCCAACAGAGACCGTCTGATTTGGGTCTACGTTGTTTACAAAGTAGTCAAGAGGCGTTGTATTTTGTAGAAAAACTTGAAGAAAAGTAAGACAAATAGGCTAAAATGTGACAATTACTTTGCTGGTAACTAGTAGAAACAAGATGCATAATATTTTGGATATTGATCAGACACCAGGTTATAAAGTGTCTAATCCTGATCCAACCTACTTGTGAAAGTTATCTCTAGACATTTTCCGTGTCATTCTCTTTTAAACTGAACTGATCCCTTTAGCTGATAGAAGGGCAGTTTTAGTTTTCAAACCGAGTAGACCCAGATCAGACAGTTCCGGTAGGAGCAGTCTGATCACGGTCTGCTGTTATTACTTATGAAGGAATATTATAAACCTGATTCTACAGTTTATGTCAATGCCAAAAATGTTCGTGTCCATAATGCCATTATAGAAAAAATCCGCTAAGTAACATCCAGACAGTCGATCATTATTTTTACATGAATATTTATAAGATAAAGGGGTTAAGACAAATTTTATTGACAGTTTAGATCATTATTAGACACATCACTGTAACTGCAGACAGACGTTATTGACAGTTTAGATCATTATTAGACACCAATACAATCACTGTAACTGCAGACAAACGGTGTTGACAGTTTAGATTATTATTATTAGACGCAAACACAAATCACTGTAACTGCAGACAAACTTTAATTGACAGTTTATATCATTATCAGACACCAGTACAATCACTGTAACAGCGGGATCAATACAATAAAGCCGTTCCCTTGTGAATATTCACGTGAATTTGATGACTTAGCTGAATTTTATCACGGAATTTACTGTAGAATCAGATTATTAGTACATGTATTCTATAAGCAGAGAGCCCAAAGACCCGTCTGATCTGGGTATGTACTCTGTGGGCAAAATGGTTATGCATGCTAGTATAGGTGGATATTTTATACCCATTTACGATTGCATACAGTTTTGGGTATAGAGGAGACGCCGAGTAACTCGGCATATCATCAAGATTAAAACTGTTTTACGTACACTATTAGTTCACCTTTGGAAACAATGGGATTTAAAACGTCCAATTGAATTGGGAGACATATTTATTTACGAAAAATGCTAGTATTCCGTTTGAACTTTAAGAAGCATGGAAGAGAATTTGTTGTTAAACTATTTAGCTGTCTGAAAGGTAGAAGCAACTGAACACCTTATAGACAGGAAACTAACAATCGGCTTTCAAACTGTTATGTGTTATCTCAAATTCATATGCTCTACAAAGTCCAAGGACTTTTAAAAATGCGTTATTTTCCAGAGTTTCCCTTTTTCTTAGATCTGTTGTTTTGTTTTCTTTCTCTTTTTTCATTATTTTATATTAGTAGATTACATATTCACAGGCATGGTCACTTAAAAGTTTCCGTTTACAGTGCTTATAATGCACAAGGAGTGGGGCAGACGACACAATAGAGAAAATCAGGTGCAAAATCCGGAATACGCGTGCACGAAATTGTGGAAATTGGCGGCAACCGTTAAGTTGCATAATGATCAGCTGACAAGCGCCGGGTGGCAAAGGTCTGGGTTAGGCGGATGTATTCAGTCAGAAATCCTTAAATCAGTCTGAAAGTGGATGCATCTTTTCAAAAATATTTGCTGCTGTAAGAAAAATTCAATGTTGCACTGATATACACTAATTGCATATTTCTCTTTTAATTCTCGTATGTGATACCGCTTTTCTTATTTTTAGTAGTTTTGCCTTAATAATGTGATATTGCTTTCTTAGTCTAGTACTCTAGATACATGTAACATCAAATGCTTTATGCCTAGTCATATTCATATGCTTTACTATGTTCTCTTAACCCATTCCCTGATAGGCTATTTTTAGATACAACCTCTTTGAATAAATCTACCGAAAAGGAGCAATAACTAGAGAAAAGGAAAATTTTAGAATTTTGTAGTTTGAAACCATTGTGATAAATAGAGCATTTGCTCCTATAGGAGCAAATGCTCTATTTATCACAACTGTTTCACAAAGTGACTTTTACAGAGTCGTCAAAAGTCGTCAATATAAGGGAATGGGTTAATGTTTTTATATCATGCTATCTTATGCTTATGCATGCTATCTTATGCTTGTGTATGCTGTGTTTGCTTTATGTCTTACAATTTGCTTTACCTTTTGCTTGATTTTCATTTAATGCGATCTTATGCTAAACTTGCTATCTGTGATGTTTAATGTTGCTATTGATGGAGTCTCCTGTCGCTTCGACGGATGAGTATGCAAACATGTAGTTAGCTGGTATGCTTCCTCGTGTGGGAGTGGAGTCCTATCTGTGATGAACACCGTCTCCCGCATATGCTGCATGGGAAAGCACCACCCAGTGTGGTGCCATTCTTACGCTGCTTTCTTTTTGCCTGGATTTTAGACGTCCTGTTGGCCTCAGAGGTCTTGGTTCCCTTGCCACAAAACTGTCTCTAAAGGGACCTATCCTGAGCCTAAGCTTCCCATGATGAAGTATCTATACCACAGGATGTCAGGTTGCTTTTAAGACAATCTCTGTAACGTTTACAGGGACGTCCGATGTCACGGTGGCCTTCCTGAAGTTGACCATACAGCAGCATTTTTGGGATCCTGCTCTCGTCCATACGTACAGCATGGCCTGTCCAACGGAGCTGACTTTGAATGAGAAGGTGTTCAATGCTTGACATTTCTCCAGAACTTGTAGGTTGGTGTTGCTATTATGCCATTGTAATTGACTGGTTCTGTGTTTTATGCTGTATTGTGTATGTGTTAAAGCTCAGTCGAGCTTATGCTTAATTGTGTACCGACTTGTAAATAAATACAGTAACACCCTGCCAATGCGACCACCTAAAAGAGGTATAATTTTGGGTGCTAAATGCAGGTGGTAGCTTAATGCAGGATAAAAGTAATACAGAAAGCTCATAGAGGAGCTTTCTGTATTACCACGAAGTAAATACAGATCTGTATTTACTTCGTGGTATTACTTTTGTCATGCATTAAGCAACCACCTGCTTATAAAGACACCCATGTCCATTTGTATTCGTTAAGTGGTCGCATTATAGGGGTGAATATTACTGTATTACTTGACTTGACTTGAAATTGTCGTTTGCTACAATATTGATCTACAACATACACTTCAACATTGTATATCTATACATACCTACGGTGCATCTAGTATAAAGATGTGTCATCAAATACCGAGATTAAATATTTCCAGGAATTATAAGTTTGGATTTTCCCAGCGGTTCATACCAAAGACCTATGATAAGACATCTATGTGTTATCATAGGTCTTTGTTCATACCTAGAATAAGTTTGGTCTTTTACGGACCGTCGACGTAAATGATTTGGTCTGTCCACTAAGAAAACTTATTTTTCGGGTACTCCCTGTTTTCTTCCTATGTTCAACTATTGTCCGAATTGTTGCGCAAACTTCCAGAATCAATACAACATGAACAACCACGTAGCTCATGGAGATTTACATCAGCCCAATATTATAAATGCGGTAAATCTATTCGTCCTCTGTATCTCTTCTTTCATTCCTTCAGTTGAATCATGAACTAATTCAACAGATTAATAGGAATACTTACATTACATATACCCGGCGTGTTACTCCACCCACTTCAAATTCCCGAATTGGTAGGCTTTTACAGTGACAGCAGTTTGACAGTTCACATTCTACTGGACGTGTGTAGTAAATGTAGCAGTTCAGTCAGAGTAAAACAAATGTAGTTAGCTCTGTCATGTGTATGAGGCTCTAGCAAGAAATAGGTCTTTGTGAAGACATTAAATGGAGATTTGTTTTCGTCTAATCTGGTGTAAACAGGGTGACACTTTATACATGGGGAGGCATTTTGACACTTTTTCTAACAGAATAGACCAAGAATCAGATGGCTCTTGCAGGTCTGCTCTGTTTGCTTATGGAATACTTTGGACCTGGTTCTACAGTTTTTGCTATATGGCCAACATCTCCTGTGCTTACATGCTGTTATAAAAAAATAATGTAATTAACATGTTCCACTGACAGATAGTTCTCGCATAGAATGAATACATGTACTTATATGAATCCTTAGATGTGCCGATTTGTCTATATGAATATGGGTTGGTGGTTCGGGTTCTTATATTACCTGTGGAGGGTTTCTAGAGGCTGTTTTCAGGGTAGATAGCTACTGTTTGATGGACAATTTTATAAAATAATATTAATCTCGCTCTAGTTCTCCTAACTTGAAGTGTTGGCCAATTTAGGTTACGAAGCATGTCTGAAACGGAACTAGTGTTGTGATGTCTATTTGTAACTTTATCAATTTGGTTAGTTAGACTCCTAGTGTGAGGATCCCAGACTGTAGATGAATATTCTACTCATGGAATAAAAAGAATAGAATCAGCCAATGTCCTGGAATAGCCCCCAGAGCTATTACCGCAATATTTCGGAATGAGTGTGTACTTTATAAATACCAATGGAGGCAATGTCAAAGGTATTCCGATTCATTCTGTGGTGATGGGAGCTATTCTATGATATTGCCAAGAATCAGTTCTCTGTTGTCTATCATGATGCCTTTTGCAGAGTAGACCCAAGTCAGATAGGTCCTGACTGTTGCAGCTGTCTGATCAAGGTCTGCTCTGTTTGCTTATGAAGTACTATAGATCTGATTTTACAGTATCTGTCATGAAAAAAATTCCTTGTTCATAGTGCCATCTAGATTTTCATTAATATCTTTTCAATATCTTTTTTAAAAACAATCAGAATATTTGGATACAGATGAGAGACGTATTTCAGCATCTAATCCAAATAGTTGCCATAGCTGTCAGCCAGGAATTCATCCTTACAGTGTATTATTATACCACATTTATATAGCGCTCTTTTCACACAGGATATGTGCGTTCAAAAGCGCTGGAAAAGTGTAGAACTTTACAATAGTTTTCCACTTAAGCTTGTACAAATGTTCTACTTTTACCACTTTCAAAAATGATTTCCAATTATGCTTATCATTCTGCAAAAGCAGTTTTTTACTTTAGCACTGACACATATTCCCGGGGATATCACAAAAATTGAGGAGGAAGACTGAAAGTTCCCAATCTAAGTATTCTGATTGGATGTAGCTAACTAATTATCACTTGTTGAAAAATAGGTTACTCTAAAGAGTAAAAAAACCAAAAACAGTCAAAACAATAAAAAACAGACAAGGCTAATTATCACTTGTTGAAAAATAGGTTACTCTAAAGAGTAAAAAAACCAAAAACAGTCAAAACAATAAAAAACAGACAAGGCAGACCCTAATCAAGTTCTCAATTTTGTTTATTTTGTTCTTTATCTATACTATTTTGCAAACTAATATTGAGAATTGATCTTAACCATATATTATTACAATATGAGGTTAAGATCAAAATTTGTTTCAATACAATTATTATCACTGTAACATGGTGAAAAAGTTGTGACTCGACTTGGGCTCGAACCCAGGGCCTTTGGCTTACCATGCCAACACTCTACCAACTGAGCTACCAAGCCACACAGTCTAAGTCCAGGGCCTTTTTTTCATCAAATGGGGAAGGGGCCTGGCCTCTACTTTTGGGGAAAAAATAGTACAATATTTTGATATAGGGGAAACAAATTTCCAATGTAAAGTCATTGTTTGGGGAAAAGTGCATGATTTTAAAGAAATTTTCTGAGGGGAAGGGGCCTTTAAACGGCCCCTACTATAGAAGGAAAAAAAGCCCTGAAGTCTATCAACTGTTTCACCACAATCTCTATCCGGCTACATCACTAAAATCCAGGTTCATCCAAGAGGACAGTTTGTTTGGGAGTGAAAGTCCTCCTTATTATGCTGACTTCATAATATTTTAAGATACATTTTATAGAATCACATCTAAGCTGTTTTACAAGCAAACAGCAGACTGATAAGATGACTCCTATTGTAGCCGTCTGACCTGTACCTAAGGGTAAAGGATGAGTCCCGAAATAATATTTTAACCCTTCTCTTGCTGAATTTTAAAAAAAACATTTCTCCTTCTTTACCCATGCCCTGTTGTATAATTACATATATCTTCACTGTGTACAAGTATATCGCTGTGCAGTCACTGCTGTGGAGTGCATTGGTTGCACAATCAACTTGTAGATAGTGCAGACCCTGATGAGACAGCTCCTGCAGGAGCTGTCTCATCTGGGTCTTCACTATTTACAGGTAGGTATATTGACGTGAATAGCAAGCGAAGGGTTAATGCTGATAACCCTTTCACTGTTGAATATTCATGTCATAAAAAATGAAATTATGAATATTTATTAGCTGAATGTTTATAATGGCAAGATTTTTTGGTATTTGTAGAAACTATAGAGTCTGATCAATTATAATTTCATAAACAAACAGAGCAGACCCTGATCAGACGGCTCCTGCAGGAGCCGTCTGATCAGGGTCTCCTCTGTTTGCTAAGCTTTGAAAAAGCTTTCATATAAAGGAAAGGGTTAATACTACACTACTCATTGTATCAGATTCTAATGAAAACATTTTCTTTTATAGATTTAGAATAGACCTTAACAGAGGCACAAATGGCTCATAAGTTTCCAAAATACGCTCACAATCACTATGCCATTGATATGAAGGTATTTTGCCTGGGTAATGGGGTGTACATTAGCTAAACAATTATTAAAAGTAACATGTAGTTATACATAGATTTAGTACCCCCACCTTGTTTCACTGGAGAGGGATATTATTTTATCCAATGTCCTTCTGTCAGTTCTGGAAAGCTTGATACTAGGAAAGGAATTAAGTTGTTTTGCTTTCCCTACTTCTGTCAGGAGTGGTTAGATTTACCCTGTCCTTCTGTCCATCCAGTAGTCAGTCCATCAGTCACACTTTCTTTACTGTTTCCATAACTTTAAAAGTTTGACCTGGAGTCATGAAACATTTTAGGAAATTGTTAAACAATAAACATTATGTGAAACTGTGCACCTGGAGTATGGTAATGATAAAAAACTGCACATGCATTTGTACAAAAATGTCATGGTTTCTATGACAATTTAAATGATAAAAATGTAGAAAATTTGCACCAGTAAGGACTTCAAACAGTCTGAAACCTTTCATAAAAGCCTTTGCAAACAGAGTTGACGCAGATCAGATGGCTCCAACAGAAGCTGTCTGACCAGGATCTACTGTGATTGCTTATGGTATTAACTCATTCCCTCCTAGACTATTTTTAGACCCAACCTCTTTGAATAAATCTACCGAAAAGGAGCATTAACTGTAGAAAAGGAGAATTTTAGAATTGTGTAGTCTTGAAACCATTGTGATAAATAGAGCATAATGCTCTATTTATCAAAATGTGAATTTTATAGAGGCGCAATGCGTCACTAGGAGGGAATGTGTTAATATAGATGTATGTGATTTTACAGTTTCTGCCGAAGTAAAAATTTGCTGCACGGTTATGTGCCATTATAAAAATCGGCCAACAAATATTCATGATGTTGTTAGTTCTTACATGAATATATTGAACAGGGAAAGAGTGTAGACTGAGCTGATATTTCTTAGAGAAGAAGCGAAGTTACGTACAATGTTAAGCTTCGGTCTTAGTTTTGGATTTGTGTTTGGATGTACAATAAAACCTCTCTCAACAGTATGTTGAATCAGCATCAATGCCACTCTTTCTGACAGGTGGCAGCTTAATGCAGGTTAAAAGTCATGCAGAAAGCTCCGAAAGGAGTTTTCTGCATGACTTTCACACTGCATTAAATTGCAACCTGCCGAAAACCACCTTCATTGTTCCTTAATAAAATTCCAGTTTCGAGAGGTTTTACTGTAAGGGCCATGATGTTTTATTCTTTTTAACTCTTACCTAGTCTGTCCAACTTCAAACTAAGATCTGGTGCAATTTTGACTACCGGTTTGAACAAGCCTTTGATAAACTATTGACCAAGTGTCAAACAGCTTGGATTCTGTTAACCCTTTCCTCCATAGGCTATTTTAGACCCAACCTCTGTGAATGAATCTACCCAAAAGGAGCATTAACTAGAGAAAAGTAAAATTTTAGAATTTTGTAATTTGAAACCATTGTGATAAATAGAGCATTTGCTCCTATAGGAGCAAATGCTGTATTTATCACAATGGTTTCAAGAAGTGGTTATTACAGAGGCATAGAAAGACGTATTTATGGAGGAAAGGGTTAAGATGCCAAGTTACTCGATGTCTCATTTGGGTCCAAGCTGTTTGCAAATGATATTTAGGTTGCAGGCAGTGGGATAGTTGTTAAGTTCTCCCCCAGCTTGAACAGAGAGACTTACTTCCTAGAACCTATGATGTTGGTTTATTTTCCTCTTAACCCTTTACTCCATGAATATTCATGTAAGAAATGATGACATGTGATCATGAATAATAATTAGATTAGTTTTCAAAATGACATATTAACAAATTAATTTTTTGTCAAAGCAGAAACTGTAGAATGAGATCTATATTATTTCATAAGCAAACAGAGCAGACCCTGATCAGACAGTTCCTATAGGAGTCGTTTGATCTGGGCCAACTCTTGTTTGGAAAGGCATAGAAAAGCTTATTTATTGAATAAAGGGTTAAAACTGATCTTGTTTTATTGTTTATTTTTGTATGTTTCAGAATAACAGTAACTTTTACAATTAGTGTTTCTATATATATATAGTAAAACCCCTCTAAACTGGAATTTTAGTGGAGAGTTAGATACATTTAGACAGGTGGCTGCTTCATGCGGGTTGAAAATCATGAAGAAAGCTCCTAGAGGAGCTTTCTGCATGACTTTCACTCTGCATTAAGCTGCCACCTGTCTCCAAGACCAATATTTATAATAAATTGAACATCTGGTTTAGTGGGGTTTTCTGTACACATATCACAGTGAATAGTTGTATTTATCACACTAATTCATTACTAATTTGATCATCTAAAACTTGTGATACATTATTTATTTAAGGTCATGTGCAATTGTGGTACATTATTTATTCAAGGTCATGTGTAATTCAAGTCAAGTAATATTTATTTACAAGTTGGTACATAATTAACAAATAACATAAGCTCGATCACTGAGCTTTTAACATTGACATTTCAAGCACATACACAGTACAGCACAAATTGTGATACATTATTTATTCAAGGTTACATGTACTGATCTATCCAAATCTCTTATTCATTCTTTTTGTCTGCTCAAAATATTTTGAAAGTACTTAATAGAATTGCCATGGAAAATATGTTTTTTCACTCTACATTAAGCTGCCACCTGTCTCCAAGACCAATATTTATAATAAATTGAACATCTGGTTTAGTGGGGTTTTCTGTACAGTGTCACGGTGAATAGTTGTATTTATCACACTAATTCATTACTAATTTGATCATCTAAAACTTGTGGTACATTATTTATTCAAGGTCATATGCAATTGTGATACATTATTTATTCAAGGTCATGTGTAATTGTGATACATTATTTATTCAAAGTCATATGTATTTGTGATACATTATTTATTCAAGGTCACATTTACTGATCTATCCAAATCTCTTGTTCACTCTTTTTGTCTGCTCAAAATATTTTGAAAGTACTTAATAGAATTGCCATGGAAAATATGTTTTGACTATATTTCCTGCATACTTAAATCTAAACTGAAGCTGTTTACATTGTCACATTTTTTTTACCAGGCCCCAGTTTCACAAAAACTGAAGAAATGGCTTGTTGTATACATATTACCATAACCCTTTACTTCATATTTTAATACACCTTTGTAAACTGGATAGACCCAGATCAGATGGCTCCTATATGAGCTGTCTGATCAGGATCTACTCTGTTTGCTAATGCTACTGTTTGCTATAGTAAACCATATTCTACAGTTTCTACCAATATAAAAAAAATCCTGTGCACACATGCCATTATAAATGATTATCTAATTAATATTCTTGTCATTTTTTCTTGCATAAAGTGTTAATCATTTAAATTTCTTCCATTTTTTGAATGCTGAATATTCAGTGTAGAATATTCCGTCATCAGTGTTTAACTGTAGAGACCATTCATTGTGAAAGGTTTAACCCATTACCTCATAGGCTATTTTCAGATCCTACATCTTTAAATTAATCTACCGAGAAGGAGCATTAACTAGAGAAAAGGAAATTTTTAGAATTTTGTAGTTTGAAACCATTGTGATAAATACAGCATTTGCTTCTATAGGAGCAAATGCTCTATTTATCACAATGGTTTCAATATGTGACTTTTGCAGAGGCGTCAAAAAGCGTCAATATGAGGGAATGGGTTAACCCTTTACTTCGTAGAGACAACATTTGACCCAGATCACATGGCTCCTTCATGCAGGAGCTGTCTGACCAGGGTCTGTTCTGTTTGATTACTTTATGATTAACATAGATTTATTTCTAGTTTCTGCCATAGTAAAAAATCACATGTTCAAGATGCCATTATAAAAATTCAACTAAATAATATTGAAACGGTCCTTACATCTGACATAAATATTCATGCAGTAAAGGATATAATGTATTCTACATGTAAAATATTGAAAGACAGAATAGTCCTGACTGATAAGATGGTTTCTCTGGGAGCCAGCTGATCTTGTATCATTACATACGTTTCCCATGTTCAAAGGGTTTAATAATTTTCATCTATGCTTTGAAAATACCAGATTTGACATCCAATTGAGGGACGTTTGTTTCTTTATTTCAGTCTGTTGATTTGTCAAAACTGTCTGAGAAAGAAAGATGGAGGTAAGAAACGTTGATACAGAACCATTAAATGGGGTTGATATAATTTTTCGCTCACCTGAGTATGCTCAGGTGAGCTTTTGTGATAGCGGCTAGCCCATAGTCAGGCATCCGTCCGCCTGACCATATGACAGAATGTAACCAAACTTTACAGAAATTATCTCTGTATCATGCTCTATGAAAATTATTAAAAAAAAACTGGATCCATATAGAACTTTGGTTGCCATAGCAACCAAAAGAAAAATCCTTAAACATCTTCTCCTTAACCAGTCGTCAGAATTGAATGATATTTGATAGGAATAGTCTTCTTGTAACCCTCTACCAAAATTGTTAAAATCATCATTATATCTAAAAAAAAATGGCTGCCAGTGGCAGGGCTAGATTTCCTTGTATAACTATGTATATAGAAAACCTTTAAAAATCGTCTTCTCTAAAACTGGTTGTACAATTTGGAAGTATATGGTAGGAATAGTTGTCAAGTGACCCTCTACCAAAATCGTAAAAATCATGTTGGTATCTCAAAAAACTTTGCTGCCAGTGGCGGGACTGGATTTCCTTATATAACTGTATAGAAAACCTTTAAAAATCTTCTCCAAAACCAGTCATCCAATTTGAATGGTATTTGGCCGTAATAGTTCAATTAGTTGCCTGGTGACCCTTTACCAAAATTGATTTAATCATGTTGATATCTAAAAAAAACATGGCCGCCAGGGTTGTGGCTAGATTTTCATTCATAACTATAGAAAACCTTTACCTGGAAACAAATTTATTTAGTCATTTCACTGCTAGCTAGCTATAAAGTCAATTTTTCCTTTTACCAGGATCGAACACCAGCGATTACATGAGAAGCACCGCGGCCATGAGGCGATGCACGCAGAGATGGTTCTTATACTCATAGCCACTCTTGTTGTTGCCCAGATCCTATTGGTACAGTGGAAACAGAGGTACTTCAGGTCATATCAGGTATGTCCAGAGGCCTAGATAAGACATTTTTAAAAAATAACTCCTTTATTTCTCCACCAAATTCTATGTTGTAACCTTTCTCAAAGAGACAATTCTAAAGAGTGGTCACAACATAGGGTTTGAAGGAGAAGTGGTGGTTTTAGTTTATGAATTCACACTGTTATCTGTTGCTCTACGTGTTAACACGTAAGGCTCACCCATTAACCCTTTCCTCCATAAATACTCCTTTCTATGCCTCTGTAAAATCACCTATTGAAACCATTGTGATAAATAGAGCATTTGCTCCATAGGTGCAAATGCTCTATTTATCACAATGGTTTCCAGACTACAAAATTCTAAAAAATTCCTTTTCTCTAGTTAATGCTCCTTTTTGGTAGATTTATTCAAAGAGGTTGGATCTAAAATAGCCTATGAGGGAATGGGTTAAACTGCAGAATAATTACAACTTGCTCTTCCCTTTCTGAATAGTAACTAATAAAAAAAGTGTATCAAAATTATTTCTGAAGAACTGATTTGTACAAAAACAGTGCAGAATCTGAACAAAAGGCTCCCTCAGAAGCCTGTTGATATGAGTCTTCACTGAAAGCAAAATCTTATATACTCGGTTCCCATACATTAAGGTCTAATCCATTCCCCCATAGAGCTACCTTTTAGCACCTTTGAAAACAGTTTAGCTGAGATCAAATGGCTGCTATAGGTCATGGTACTATTCAAAAATGTTATCTATTTCATGCACAAGATTTATACCAGTTCAAAGTATTCAGTCCAGGATTTGATACAGATATTTATTGCACATGCCCAACATACAATAGTAACAGATGTTGCTCATTTGATATATAGTTACAATTTGTATACAAAGAATGATGCAGGGCAGTAAATAAGAGGCATACTGATCTCTCCAAATATCTTAACTCGTTACCTACAAACACCCTATAACCCTTTCCTCCATAGGCTATTTTTAGACCCAACCTCTTTCAATGAATATACCCAAAAGGAGCATTTACTAGAGAAAAGTAAAATTTTAGAATTTTGTAGATGGAAATCATTTTGATAAATAGAGCTTTTGCTCCTGTAGGAGCAAATGCTCCATTTATCACAATGGTTTCAACAGGTGACTTTTACAGAGGAGTAGAAAGATGTATTTATGGAGGAAAGGGTTATTGACCCAGATGAGACAACTCCCATAAGAGCTGTCTGATCAGGGTCTACTCTGTTTGCATATGACATAATATAGGTCTGGTTCTACAGCTTCTGTTGTGGCCAAAAATTCCTTTATTCATCACACTGTTATAAAAATTCAGCTAATTAATATTCATCAGGTCATGATTTCTTTCATGTACATTTATTAAGTACAATATTATAAAAATCTTATCAGTACTAGCAGAGGCCTAGATAAGATGCATGAATTAAAACATTTTCCAGGTATGGTTTCTTTTATCTTTACCAAAACCTATGTTGTGACCCCACTTTAGAATTATCTTTTCAAGAGAATCAAGTTGATTCTAAAGAGTGGTCACAATATAGGGTTTCTCCATCAGGAACGATTTGGCTGAGGACTATGTGAGCCTTCTTGCTGAAATTTGTCTGGCTGAACATTTAGGGCACTTAACCCTTTCCCTGTTCTATGCTTATATCAAATTCCAATACCTACTGAATATCCATTAACAAGATAGTTATAAAGAAATGTGGAAGGTGGAACATTGTAGACATTTTAGAAAGCAAAGAAACAGATCTTTCACATTCTATTAGCAAACAGAGTAGACCCTGATCAGACGGCTCCTCTAGGAGCCGTCTGATCTGGGTCTACTCTGTTTGCAAATGCGTGAAAACACGTTTACATGAGGGAAAGGGTTAATCAGGGTTTAACTCAGGACAAAAGTTATGCAGAGAGCTCCCATAGCATCTTTAGGAGATTTCTGCATCTCTTTCAGCCAGCAATAAGCAGGCCAATATTTTTCTTGAGCAGCCATTGTAAAGAGTTGTTACTGTATCTTAGAGGTTCAACAGCTTTGTTTGATATTTCAGCGAGCCACATTGATTGGTATGTGGGTGATTCCTGTCGTGTTCTGTCTCAAGTTTGGCTGGATGAGATTTATCGTGATATGGTCCATATTCTCTGCCATTACCGGTTATATTGTGTTCAAATCAACTAGGAAACCAGTAGAAGGGAGAACACCAAGGTACACTGCATTTATTCTTGCCTATTCGAGATCAGATTTAAACCCTTTACCTCATAGATATGCTGTTGCAAAGAGAGTAGACCCAGCCCTGTAGCAGATAAGAGTTAAACTTTTACCTCGTAGATATGCTGTTGCAAAGAGAGTAGACCCAGCCCTGTAGCAGATAAGAGTTAAACCTTTACCCCGTATATATGCTGTTGCAAAGAGAGTAGACCCAGCCCTGTAGCAGATAAGAGTTAAACCTTTACCCCGTAGATATGCTGTTGCAAAGAGAGTAGACCCTGCCCTGTAGCAGATAAGAGTTAAACCTTTACCCCGTAGATATGCTGTTGCAAAGAGAGTAGACCCTGCCCTGTAGCAGATAAGAGTTAAACCTTTACCCCGTATATATGCTGTTGCAAAGAGAGTAGACCCAGCCCTGTAGCAGATAAGAGTTAAACCTTTACCTCGTAGATATGCTGTTGCAAAGAGAGTAGACCCTGCCCTGTAGCAGATAAGAGTTAAACCTTTACCTCGTAGATATGCTGTTGCAAAGAGAGTAGACCCTGCCCTGTAGCAGCCGTCTGATCTGAGTCTGGTCTGTTTGTTTGTGAAGTAATTTATATTTGATTCTGCTGTTTCGGTCATGGCCAAAATCTCCTATGTAAATTAATCTAATTAATGTTCATGATAGCATTATTTATTACATTATTTTGTTGTTGTTGAAGATATCATCACTATCTTGGTGTCATTGCTGGCATACTAAGTACACTGCTTCTTATCCCTTTACTTGGTAACCCCATCTTTTTATGTCTTTTGCAAATGGAGTAAACCCAAATCTGACATCGCCTCTAGGAGCTGCCTGCTCAGGATCTAGGAGCTCTCTGACATCGCCTCTAGGAGCTGCCTGCTCAGGGTCTATTCTGTTTGCTTATATGTTACAGTTCTGTTTGCCATGGCAGTGAATTTGCTTCTTTTATGTTTCACTACAAGAATTAACCCTTTCCCTGTTCTGTATTTATTCCAAATTTCAATACCTACTGAGTATTCATGGACAAAATATTTATAATGAAATATTGAAGGTGGAACATTGCAGCCATTTCAGAAAGTAGAGAAACAAATTCTACCAAATTCCATTGGCAAACAGAGTAGACCCTGATCAGACGGCTCCTCTAGGAGCAGTCTGATCTGGGTCTACTCTGTTTGCAAATGCGTGAAAACAAGTTTCTATGAGGGAAAGGGTTAAACTAATGTATATTCATAAATGGTACAGTCTTCATGAATATTCATACAGTAAAGAATTTAGCAAAATGTAATGTCAAGTTTAAATGCCATTGGGTTATGACCCTTTACTGTCTGAGATTTCAGCATAAAACAGTTGAGGACTGTCTCAAAGAAATAGTCTCTTGGGTGCACCAGAACATGCTGAAGCTCAATACTGACAAAACTGAGGTCATGTTGTTTCGTACAAAAACACAGAAGTACCTGCAGAGATTAATATGCAAGTAGACGCTCTAAAATCAAACCATCTTTGTGTATAAAGAATCTCGGTGCATAGCTCGATTCACAAATGGATATGACATCACATGTCAATTCCATGTGTAGGTCTAGTTATGCACAGCTCCGACAAATAGGCCATATAAGAAAGTACCTCTCACCTGATGCTACCAAGACTTTGGTGAACTCTCTTGTTACATCAAGAATAGACTACTGCAATTCACTGCTTCATGGAGTTTCAAACAACTCCCTGCTGAAATTGCAATGAGTGCAAAACACAGCAGCCCGCATCATAACTAGGACTCCTCGATATAATCATATCAAACCGGTTTTGAAGGCACTTCACTGGCTTCCGGTTCAACATTGGATTGAACTCAAAATTCTGACACTTACGTATAAAGTCATGCACAACGAATCTCCAAAGTACATTGTCAATATGCTTGACTTGTACAGACTGCGCAGATCAGCAAGTAGATCCTTGCCAAAAATTCATATGGTAAAATACGATGAGAGAAGTTTCATGCATGCAGCTCCAAAACTTTGGAATGCTCTACCGTCAGGCATTAGAGATGCAAAGTCACTGGCATGTTTCAAAAGGTGTCTGAAAATACACTTCTTCAACATTTATTACTAGGACAGTTTAGGAAACGATATGTTGCATATCCTTCATTGACCGGATAGACAATCATGTGGTTCCTTCTGGTTAGTGATTCCATATCTACTGTATATCTATTGTATATCTTTCATTGACCAGATAGACAATCATGTGGTTTCTTCCGGTTAGCAATTTTTCATATTTATTGTATATCTATTGCATATCTTTCATTGACTGGATAGACAATCATGTGGTTCGTTCTGGTTAGTGATTTCATATTTATTGTATATGTTGCATATCTTTCATTTGACTTGATAGACAATCATGTGGTTCCTTTCGGTTAGTGATTTCATATCTGTTGTTTATCTTTTGTATATCTTTCATTGACCAGATAGACAATCATGCGGTTCCTTCTGGCTAGTGATTCTATATCTATCGTATATCTTTTGTATATCTTTCATTGCCTGGATAGATAATCATGCGGTTTGTTCCGGTTAGTGATTTCATTCATGTGAAGCGCTTTTGAACGCACATATCCTGTGTGAAAAGAGCACTATATAAATGTGGTATAATAATAATAATAATTTCTTGACCAATTTTTCTCAAATTTGCTTTCAGAATTATTATGAATAAAAGCTTAGATGAGTCCAATTTTCTGAGGAATCTATCATGGGGAACCACTTTTTTTTCTCTGAAAGTGTGGCGGTTTTAGGTATGTGAGCTTGCACACTAAAGTTCTTTAATTATTCAAAGAGGTTTGGTCTAAATAGCCTTGAAGGGAAAGGGCTAATACCATATTCATAGAGGTTTAACTGTATTTCAGACTGGTTTATAAGTGGTTCTTGCTCATTTACAAGATCAGTTACGGCTCAGGAATCCTCGGATACATGGTGATTATGTTCACCATGCTCGGCCTCAACATGCTGTTGCTGATAAAGCCCCAGGTATCAATGGACTTTGGGTTACTGGTGATGTTTTATGGACTGTATTTCGGGGTTGTGTCTAGAGATTTTGCTGAGGTCTGTAGCGATACCATGGCAGCCCACATAGGGGTAAGTTACAAAATGATGACAGATACAAGAGCACTGCTGAGTGAAATGTAACTCTTGGAACTATTTTGTCCAGTAATATGTTTATTTCGTTGATGGTTTTTAATAGATACAAGTTCCATTTGTGTTCATTTTTTACTCTCAGTCAATGGCACTTTCAGTTATTTTGGTCACCTGCAGTAAGCATTGTCATACTTGGGTATCACTTCTCCATTGTCTGTCTGTTAGCTTTTTTCATCAAGCTGCAAGCAGGTGACATATATATCTTAGAACACTTTCGGTGTAATAATTCATAATTGATTTTTGTCAATGGTAGATAACAAAAGAATTTGAATAAATGAAATTTCAAATCCATTAATTTTGAAGGGTATGGTAAGGTATTGTAAGGGTTACAGGGCTGAGAGCTGTACAGAGGGGCATATCTAGGAAATCTGAATTAAATACAAATGTATTTAAATATTTTTTTCTATTTCTTTCCAAAACCTATTTTACTGCTTATGTTAGAATCTCCTCTCTGAAGCTATTCTGATGAGTAGAGCAATATAGGATCTGGCTGAGAAATAAGAGATTAGGATAGATAAGAAACATCATTATTCACTGCTCTGGGGTTAAATTTTACTTTCCAGTGCTTTTCATTTATCCCATTCCCGCATATTGATGACTCTTTAAAAGTCACTGATTGAAACCATTGTGATGAATAGAGCATTTGCTCCATAAGAGCAAATGCTCTATTTATCACAATGGTTTCAAACTGCTTACTTCTAAAACTTTCCTTTTCTCTAGTAAAAGCTCCTTTTCGGTAGATTTATTCAAAGAGGTTAGATCTAAAAATAGCCTATGAGAGAATGGGTTAATCACAACTACAGGGTAAGGTTTTGTTAGAGTAACATAATAATGTAAGGTTTTGTTAGAGTAACATAATAATGTAAGATTTTAGAAATCTAATTATAATAGTTTTGATTATTTGCTGCTAAGGGTCCATGCTTATAAAAACTTTTAGTTGAGTCTGAGTTCGTTCTCAAGTTTTTGATTGGTCAGATTTGAGCCAAAGGCTCAAATCTGACCAATCAAAAGCTTGAGAACTCAAATCTGACCAATCAAAAGCTTGAGAACAAACTCAGACTCAATTAAAAGCTTTATAAGCATGGACCTAGGACTTAACTTCTACTTTCTTATGTTTTTCAGTACTACACAACTACAGGGTTACCGGGGAAGAGGCTTGATCCAAATATATGTGCTGTGTGTGGAAATCCAATATTAGTAATGAACAATGAAGATGCCATAATAGAAACAACATGTAAATTACAGTGTGATCATGTGTATCCTTTGGTTATTCATGGAACCAACTTAACCCCTTCAATGCTGAATTTTAAAATGGACTATTCCAAATTCAAACAGGTCAAGCTTACTTTGAATATTTAGAGATTTTTTTGAAGAAAATTGTAACATGACAAACAGTGCAGACTCTGATGAGAGTACTCCTCTAGGAGCCCTCTCATCTGGGTCTACACTGTTTGCAAAGGAAATCAGTGACTCATTTCCCACATTGTAAAGGCAAACTCATAACCCTATCCCTCACAGAGCCGCCTTCAGGAACCATCTGATCTGGGGCTACTTTGTTTGCATAGGTGTTAAAGTATATATGGGGTAATTTAATTTTCAAAAAGACCTATGTAGTTCTTGGGGCGTAAATGGCATAAGAATCTACATTACTGTTCGTATGATTGTATGAGGCAAACAAACATATTTAATAACAGAAAAGCTTACAATTGCTAGTGTTAAGATCTAGAGCCCAACTATATCAGAAACACTTTGAATGTTCCAGTGAGAAATGATGACTTTTATTTAACCCTTTCCCTGTTTTATATTTATTCCATATTTCACAACTTACTGAATATTCATGGACACAATAGTTATAATGAAATATGGAAGGTGCAGCATTGTAGCCATTTTAGAAAGTAAAGAACCAGATCTATCAAATTCCATTACCAAACATACCAAACTGAAATTTTATAGAGAAATGTAAACACAGAATAAATCAGATCTATGTCATTCCATATTGAAATAGAGCACACCCTGATTAGACAGCTCCTACTCTGTTTGCAAATGCTTAACAATGTGTATACAGAGTAAGGAGTTAAACATTAACAACACCCTTTTTATTAACCCATTCCTCCATAGGCTATTTTTAGATCCAATCTCTTTGAATAAATGTACCGAAAAGGAGCATCAACTAGAGAAAAGGAACATTTTAGAATTTTGTAATTTGAAACAATTGTGATAAATAGAGCATTTGCTCCTGTAGGAGCAAATGCTCTATTTATCACAATGGTTTCAACAGGTGACTTTTACAGAGGCGTAGAAAGGCGTATTTATAGAGGAAAGGGTTAAGGGGTAATTAATAGATTTGATTTTACAGTTTCTTCCATATAGCTAAAATTCCTGACTTTTGCAGAGGCGTCAATATGAGGGAATGGGTTAAAATACTTAATTAAGGATATAAAATGAATGCTTGTTCAGTACATGATTGAAAGTTTACAAAATTCTTCATTGAACAATCACTTGTGTTCAAAGATAACTATTATACTAAGTGATCATTTGCCTGATGGAAACACCTTTTAATGCCTTAGCAAACAAAGTAGAACCAGATCAGATAGCTCCTATTGTATCAGGGTCTGCTCTGTTTGCTTTTGAAATATAGATCTGATTGTACTGTTTCTGTCGAGGTCAAAATTCTCTTGTTCATATTACCATTAAGAAAATACAGGTAATCACTAATATATATTCATGATGTCATTATATAAAGGTGTTTTGTTGTATAAAATTTTCTTTTTGTTCTCTTGCAGGATATTTCTGCATATTATCATGGTGTCATTTCCTTGACTGAGTGTTTTCAGATTTCATGAGTTCTGTATACGAGGTTGGTGTATAGTCGGCAAGAAGCAGACCTGCCCATACTGCAAAGAGAAAGTAGACCTTAAACGCATGTTCCCTAGTCCGTATCCTTTGAAAACTAAGCTCTAGATAAGCTGTGTATTCGGCAAATCATGTGATGTATATGTGTCCCGCATTCAAAGGGTTAAGCAGGGAAAACCAATTGTTTGCACCATTCTCTCATGTGTAAATGGATTTCCATCACCACATAAGAGAATGTACAATGTATTGTACATGAGCCTCTGATCTGGTTCTTTTCTGTTTGCAAAAGAATGGAAAGGGATTATAAAGGGAAGTGTTCAGGCATATCTCTTGCATAGATCTATATAATAGTGAACATGGTTGTATAATTATGTCGGAGTGTTTCCAACTCAATCGAAGGATGTTGATGTATACCAGTAACTGAATAAGTCTAATTTCATTCTGACATTCATTTCTCAAAGAATGGCTAAGCTAATGTTCCAGTTCTACTTTCACTTTTATAATTTTGCCTACTTCCTTCATATAAACACCTATTCACGCATTTGCAAACAGAGTAGAGCCAGATCAGACACCTCCAATAGGAGCCATCTGATGATCAGAGTCTGATCTGTTTGCTTTTTAAATTATCATAGGTCCCATTCTAGAGTTTCTACTAATACCAACACATTCTCTGTACATGTGCAATTATAAATGTATATATGGAATTATATAAAAATTCAGCTGTTAAATATGCATGCTGTTATGTTTTTATTTCATGTCTTCTGCTCAACTTTGAAACTGTTTTATGGATTTTAAAATATTGAAATAAAGATTCTCACTATTATAAACAAGAGACAATGTATTACAGTAAAACCTCACTATAACGACCGCTAAATTGTGTTAATTAGTTGGTATTTAGGGCAGGTGACTGCTTAAAGCAAGGTGAAAGTAAAACAGAACGCTCCTACAGGAGCGTTCCATTTTACTTTCATCTTGCTTTAAGCAGCCACCTGCCCAAAATAACAAAAAATATTTGATGTAATTTAGTGGCTGTTATAAAGAGGTTTTACTGTACATACAAGAACTGTCTCCTTTTGTTGAAGGTCAAGAAGCCCCCTGATTTAGGTCCTGACTGTTTGCAAATACCACTTAACCCTTTAGTCCATGAATGCTCATGAAAGAAATTATGTATGAATATAAATTACCCTAATATTTATAATGGCCTACCATGAGCAAGAAAATATTTGACTTTGGTTAAAACTGATATGATCTATATAATTCCATAGGCAAACAGAGCAGACCCTTATCAAACAGCTCCTACAGGAGCCATCTGATTTTGGTCTACCCTGTTTGCAATGGCATTAAAAGGCATTTATATGGATTGAATATTCATTTAAGAAATAATGACGTCATCAATATCAATTGCTTTAATAGCTCTTGGACATATGAATTTTTTGACAACAACAGAAACTATGGAATTATGTCTATATTATATCATAAACAGAGAAGACCGTGATCAGTCTGATCTGGGTCTACTATGTTTGCAAAGGGGTAGAAAGACATATTTATGGAGTAAAGGGATATGCTATTAAAAAACAAAGCAACATGTAATACATTATAAAAATATTTCTAATATTATTAATACATGAAATTAACCCTTTGAATGCTGAAGTGGGATGGTCCATCATTGTTTAACCATGGAGTGTTGACCCTGATCAGAAGGCTGATACAGGAAACCTCAGATGTGGATCTGCAATTGTTTTCAGATGCTATTGAAACCTTTCCCTGTTGAATATTCATGTCAGAAATAATGACATCATTGATATTAATTCTATCATATTTTATAATCGCATATGTACACATGACATTTTGGCACGTGTAGAATCAGATCTATATTATACCATAAGCACACAGAGCAGACCCTAATGTGACAGCTCCTATAGAAGCTGCCTGATCTGGGACTCCTCTGTTTGCAAAGACATGAAAAGGCATTTACAGGAAGGAAAGGTTAAGCTGTTCCCCACATTCATCTGAATAATTGTTATGTTTTCTTTGCAGAAATATTTTAAAGATTTGTTTTGATATGCTTTCCTTAACCTTAGCTAGCTGGGACCGACCACATGTGATGTATGGCAATTTTCTGGACTGGATTAGATATTTAGTTGCCTGGCAACCAGTTATTGTCATGATAGTGCAGGGAATAAATTGGAGCCTAGGTCTAGAATGATGAAGAGACGTGTTAGATAACAATGAACATTTAAAAAATATTAACCCTTTCCCTGCTATTAAAAAATATGTCTGCTCAAACACAAATTTCATTTGTTTTGAATCTTTGCAGGTAAAACTTGTCTGCATTCTGCAACTAGTCTAAAAATATTTTATCTTCCATTTCCTTTTACATGTACATGTAATAAAAAAACATTTTGGGATCGTGCTGAGTTACTCAGCACCTCATCTGGATCCAAACAGTTTCCACCAATATACTGGAGTACAGAATTAACCCTTTACTACATAAATATTCTTATAAGAAATAATGATGTCACAGATATAAAGTAGAAAAATATTTATAACATAAACATTACATAAATAAATTAATTTTTGGCCATGACTCAAACTGTAAAATCATAAGTAAACAAAGCAGATCCTATAGGAGCCGTCTGATCTGGGTCTACTCTGTTTGCAAAGGCTTAGAAAGGCATATTTATAGAGTAAAGGGTTAAAATGACATTCAATTTATTCCTTATCTTAGCTACCAGTTTGCCAAGCTTCAAAAAGCTTGGATCCTAATCAGATACCAAATAACAAGCTGTTCCTAATTGCCAAAGAGGTTCTTAGTAGCAGATAAAGGGTTGATCACTGTAATTTATTGATCAAGATATTGTTATAAAGTTCATGTTCAATTATAAAATTACACGGGGCTAATGTTGATGCCAATTATACTAGAAGCCCAATATAGTGACCACTTGATGTTTATTACTAGGTTTTTAACCCTTTCCCTGTTCCATTTTTATTCCAAATTTCTATACCTACTGACTATTCATGTTTAAAATAGTTGTAATGAATTATGGAAGGTGGAACATTGTAGCCATTTTAGAAAGTAAGGAAATAGATCTATCAAATTCCATTAGCAAACAGAGCAGACCCTGATCAGACGGCTCCTCCAGGAGCCGTCTGATCTGGGTCTACTCTGTTTGCAATTGCATGAAAACGCGTTTATATGAGGGAAAGGGTTAATATTCATGTAAGAAATGATTATGTCATTAATATTCATTAGATTAATTTGTTATACTCTCTATATATATATCCTATATATAGGAGCTTTCTGAATTGCTTTCATTCTGCATTTAGCAACCACCTTCACTCAAAGACAGCTATGTTTATTCATGAAGTGGTCGCTATAATGGGATTTTACTGAATATTATATATTCTTTCATTTTCAGAGTGCAATTAAATCTGGTTTATCCAATGTCAGTAAGGAATAATTGAGATAGTTTTAAGCTGATGGCTGCAGGGTGAAAATCATGCAGAAAGCTCCAAAAAGAACTTTCTACATGACTTTCTCCTTGCATTACGCAGCTGTCTGTCTTAACCCTTTCCCCTGTTCTATGTTTATTCCAAACTTCAATACCTACTGAATATACATTCACAAAATAGTTATAAAAAAAATATGGAATGTGGGACATTGTAGACATTTTAGAAAGCAAAGAAAAAGATCTATCAAATTTTATTAGCAAACAGAGTAGATCCTGATCAGACGGCTCCTCTAGGAGCCGTCTGATCTGGGTCTACTCTGTTTGCAAATGCGTGAAAGCACATTTATATGAGGGAAAGGGTTAAAAACTGATAATCATACATACTTGAGTGTTGGGAATAGCATCATTTTTCTGTATTGCTAACTTAATTAAAAAATTTTTTTAACCCTTTCAACACTGAATTTTCAAAATGGAATATTCCAAAAGTTCAAACATTTCAAACTTACCGTAAATATTCAGGTTATTTTATAAAGAAAAGTGTAACATGACAAACAGTGCAGACCCTGATGAGAGGGCTCCTTTAGGAGCCCTCTCATCTGGGTCTACGCTCTTTGCAAAGGACATTAGTGACTTGTTTCCTGCACTGAAAGAGTTTAGAAAGTCTTGATTTAATGAACGCAAGTAGTTCCGGGGTTTAGTTCAAATCTCTGACTTCATTCTTAACCCTTTACCCCATGAATATTCATATGAGAAATAAAGACTGTATGAATATTAATTAGCTGAATTTTTATAATGGCATATTTCTTGGGAAATTTTCACCATGGCACAAACTGTAGAATCAGAAACAGCAGAGCAGGTTATGATCAGACAGCCCCTACTGACTGGAGCCATCAGATCAAGGTCGTCTCTGTTTGCAAAGGCATGGTGTATCTATGAGGTAAAAGATTAAACTGAAAACCTTTAGCTTAACCCTTTCCTTCATAAATACGCCTTTCTACGCCTCTGTAAAAGTCACCTGTTGAAACCATTGTGATAAATAGTGCATTTCCTCCTATGGGAGCAAATGCTCTATTTATCACTATGGTTTCAAACTACATATATTATAAATTCTAAAATTGTCCTTTTCTCTAGTTAATGCTCCTTTTCGGTAGATTTATTCAAAGTGGTTGGATCTAAAAATAGCTTATTGAGGTATGGGTTAATCACCCTTTCTAAATTGTAAAAATGAGATTTTCTTTTATATCTTTACAGAAATACAGTCATAGTGTCAAACAATTGTAAAAATGAAAATAGAATATTCATGCAACCCTTTTTACCAAGCTATTTGATTTACTTTATTGTGACAGAGGATTGGTGAGCCTAGGATGGGATATACAATACAGTAAAACCTCATTAAACCGGATATTCATGTGGTGTGCGATGGTATAGTGGTAACGTGCTTGACTACCAATAGGGAGGTCTGGGTTTCAAATCCAGGTCCATCCCGGATATTTCTCCCACCCGCACCTCCTCTCCACCCAGGAGTAAATGTACAGTCGCCTGAGCGGTCCTTTGGACAGAAAGTAGACTATAACTAGATACTTTATTTTTGTTTATATTGAATTTAGTATAAATATTGGTCTTTGAAACAGGTGGCAGCTTAATGCAGGGATGAAAGTCATGCAAAAAACTCCTCTAGGAGAGCTTTCAGCACGACTTTCACCCTGCATTAAGCAGTCTGCCTAAAAGTATCTTTATTCTTATCTCCTAGAATTCCAGTTTAGAGGGGTTTTACTATATTGTATATAAGTATGTCTGTATGTTCAGGCAGCTATTTTTCAATTGACATGATTGTTAGATAGAACATTTTATGAGAATATCAGGCCCCAAGGTTATAAAACAGTTTGCTTAGTCTAAAATCATTCTTAAGCACTTTATAACCTTGGGACCTGGCATCTGATCTTGAGTTCAAGTAAATATCATCAGTATTTATAACCCCACAAACAAAGGTTGATGGGGTATATAGGAGTCACCATTTAGGTCGGTCTGCTGCAATTTTTGGTTCCTTTTCTTCCATTTCTCTCTAAATAAAGAGTGTTAAACAGTTTAGATCATTATGAGATCTGTTACTTATCCTGTCTGTATGTACAGGCATCCTGGCTGTATGTACAGGTCATCCCGACTTATGTAAATGGCCATCCTGACTGTATGTATTGGTCATCCTGACTTATGTACAGGCCATCCTGACTGTATGTACAGGTCATCTTGACTGTATGTACAGGCCATCCTGACTTATGTACAAGCTATCCTAACTGTATGTATAGGTCATCGTGACTGTATGTACAGGTCATCCTGGCTGTATGTATAGGCCATCCTGACTGTATGTACAGGCCATCCTGACTGTATTGTATGTACAGGCCATCCTGACTGTATGTACAGGCTATCCTGACTGTATGTACAGGTCATCCTGGCTGTATGTACAGGCCATCCTGACTGTATGTACAGGCTATCCTGACTGTATGTACAGGTCATCCTGGCTGTATGTACAGGTCATCCTGGCTGTATGTACAGGCCATCCTGGCTGTATGTACAGGCCATCCTGACTGTATGTACAGGTCATCCTGACTGTATGTACAGGCTATCCTGACTATTGTATGTACAGGTCATCCTGACTGTATTGTATGTACAGGCTATCCTGACTGTATTGTATTTACAGGTCATCCTGACTTATGTACAGGTCATCCTGACTGTATGTATAGGTCATCCTGACTGTATGTATAGGCCATCCTGACTGTATGTACAGGTCATCCTGACTATGTATAGGCCATACAGACTGTATGTACAGGCTATTCTGACTGTATTGTATGTACAGGTCATCCTCTAGGAGCTTTCTGCATCACTTTCGCCCTGCATTAAGCAGCCACCTGCTTAAAAGTATTTAAATTTATCTCTAATAAAACTCCGGTTTAGAGGGGGTTTACTGTATGTAGAATATTAATTAACATAACATTACTATGGTCTTTGAATTATTAAAGACTTGGTCCTGATCAGAACTACACACAGAATAAGATCTGTATAACTACATAAGCAAACAGAGCAGACCCTGATCAGACAGCTACTACATGAGTCGTCTGATCTAGGTCTTCTCTGTTTGCTTAATTTAATTGTGTTTCTGTTGAGTAGACAGTAATGGGGACAATATCAGTCCAATCAATGTGCTATTGTTAGTGCAGAGTTATTCTCCTTGGTATAAATGACATAAAATTGTAATACATTTTTATCAACTCTTTGAAGATGCTGTTGTAACCTCTCACCACTCAGAAAAAAGTCTCCTCACAACGCAGGATCAAAGTTATTCAGAAATGCCTCTGAGGAGCTTTTTGCTTTACTTTTGTTCTGTTTCAGCTTTTTATCTACCCCTTTACTCCATAAATATGCCTTTGCAAACAGACTAGACCCAGATTAGAATCCCCTCCTGTAGGAGCCATCTGATAAGGCTCTGCTCTGTTTGCTTATGACATATGAATATACAGTTAAACCCTGCTAATGCGACCACTTAATAAACAGCCACTGGTGCCGTTTAAAGCAGGTGGTTGCTTAATGCAGGACGAAAGTTATGCAGAAAGCTCCTATAGGAGCTTTCTGCATAACTTTTGTCCTGCATTAAGCTACCACCTGCCTCTGTCACCCAGAATTATGCCCCTTTTTGGTGGTCGTATTAGCGGGGTTTTACTGTATTTCTACAGTTTCTGCCATTGCCAAAACGTCCTGTCTCCATGTACTATTACTAAATCCAATTAGTATTCATGATGTCATTATTTCTTACATGAATATTCATGGAGTAAAGGGCTATTAGACACATTTTATACATTGGCAAACAGAACTCTGTATGCATATGAAAGTTTATAGATTTTATTCTACAGTTTTGACTATAGTCAAAGTTCACTTGTTCATTTGCCATTTTAAACTTAAGCTTATTACAGTTGAACTTCGATATCTCAAACTTCGGGATAACTCAAAGTAAACGTTCACTCCTTCCAAAACTTACAAAACAGAATTGCTCTAAAATGCATCGCTATATATATATATATATATATATATCTAGAAACACATGTGACAGCTTAATGCAGGTCTAAAGTAATGCAGAAAGCTCATACAGGAGCTTTCAGAATTACATTAGACCTGCGTTAAGCTGTGAACTCGAGAAAATGTCCTGATCAGAAATTGGATAAATGGAACATCTGTTATCTCAAATTAATTTGTATGGTCCCTTGAAGTTTGAGATATCGAAGTTCAACTGTAATATTCATGAAATTGACAAATACAGAAGACAAAATTGTGTTCTGAGTGTAAATTTCTTTTGACTGCCCTATATTAGTATTGTAACCCTTTGCCTTGTGAATATTCATATAAGAAATAATTAGATCATGAATATTTATTTGCTGAATTTTTATAATGGCATATGTATGTAGGATGTTTGGATATTGGTACAAACTGTAGTCAGATGTACTATATTTTCATAAGCAAACGGAGCAGACCCTGATCAGACAGCTACTGCTTGATTAGGATGTGCAACACTTAGGGACCACTTCTTAGAAATCTGTCTTGGTCTTTGCATCACAACACTGTTCTCATTTTTGCCAACAAGTGGCATGTGTTCCTTTTGTTGTTATTTATTTATACATTAGCACCATAATAATTTCATGTGAAAAAAAAAAACAACTGGCGTATGCTTATTGCAGATATGAATAATTTTCTATAAATTAATGTTAATTTTTCACCTCCTTTCAAGTTAAAATCAATCATGTTTTGAATGAGAAGGTTCTGTTTTCATATCCCCCACCTCCAGTCCCCCACCCGAATTTATTTTAAACGCGATTTTGGGTGTGTGTTTTTTTTTTACTTCTCCTTGTAAAGTTTGTTTCTGAAACTTTACCCTTTAC
The DNA here is from genome assembly GCA_963576725.1 of Azorinus chamasolen. Lineage (NCBI taxonomy): Eukaryota > Metazoa > Mollusca > Bivalvia > Cardiida > Solecurtidae > Azorinus > Azorinus chamasolen. Next base: position 19,947,614 of record OY755242.1, read on the forward strand.
TCCATAGATAAAACATTTTATGCATTGTCTTTGCATACAGAGTACATCCAGATCAGATGGCTCCTGTAGGAACCGTTCAAGCAGGGTCTGTTCTGTTTTTGCAAATATAGATCTGATTTTAATAGTTTCTGCCATGGCTAAAAATGTTTCTACCATGGTGTTATAATAAAAAACTCAGTAATTTAATAGGCATGCAGTACTCACAGTCTTACTTGAATATTCATGAAGATAAAGGGTTAATAGTTCCCATGTTTACCATGAGATTCTGGGCACATGCAGTTTTCATTATGATCCAGGTATGTTAATTAAAAATATCATCAGGAATGTTTCTATTATTTCTCCACCTAACCCTTTTGTTACAACGTAGGGTTTAGTGGAAAAATGATTTTAGTTCAATAGAACCTTCTTAAACATCCAAACCTTAATCAAACATAGGAATCTTAAACAATAGGTGGTTGGTTAATGCAGGGCAAAAGTAATGCAGAAAGCTCCTATAGGAGCTTTCTGCGTTTCTTGAAACCTCAGTTAAGCTTTTCTTTGCATTAAGTAGACCCAGATCAGATGGCTCCTGTAGGAGCCGTCTGATCAGGGTCTGCTCCGTTTGCTTATGACATAACATAGATCTAATTCTACACATTCTGTCTTGGTTAAATATCATTGTGTTCATGTGTTATTTTAAAAATACAGCCCGTTAATATGCATGATATTGTTACTACTACATGAATATTCATGGAGTAAAGGGTTAAAGACCCAGATAATGGTGGCTTTAAGACAGGTTTCTCTGTATTTTAAATATGCCTCATGTCAGCTAATCTGGAGCAAACAGCAATACTGGAGTTATTGCCCTTATGTTTATTTTTGCTGGGTTTGAAGACAGGATTTAGGCATATTGTTAGCATTTAGCTTATTGTTTTGATTTTTTACTGAAATGTATGTAGCATATGAATGAAATTGTAACACTCTTTGCAGACAGATATGGTCCAGATAGACATTATGTAAGTCATTGTCCCATCAACATCGAAACACACTCTGGCAGTATTGTCAACGAGTTGTAAAGAAATAACAAAGATAATTGAAGCAGATGTCACAGAAACTTTTATCTGAAAAACAAATCACCTGCTTTAGTTCTCAAAGTACAATCTTCTTTCAATTATTTACTCCATGAATATCTATATGTAAGAAATAATGATGTTCTGAAGATTTGAAATGACATGTGAACACATGCATGTTTGGCTATGGCAGATTCTGTAGAATCAGATTTACATGTATATGTTTTCATAAGCAAACACAGCAGACTGATCAGACAGCTGCTACAGGATAAGTCTGATTTGGGTCTTCTCTGTTTGCAAGTGTGTTAACCCTTTCCTCCATAAATAAGCCTTTCTACGCCTCTGTAATAACCACTTCTTGAAAACAATTTTGTAGTTTGAAACCATTGCTCGTATGGAGCAATTGCTCTATTTATCACAATGGTTTCAAACTGCAAAATTCTAAAATTTTACTTTTCTCTAGTAAATGCTACTTTTGGGTAGATTTATTCAAAGAGATTGGGTCTAAAAATAGCCCATGGAGGAATGGGTTAAAAGGTGTATATATCGAGTAAAGGGTTAATTACGTTTAAAAAAAGACCCATGCGGTTCTTTGAGCATGCCCAAATGGCACCAAAATTGTACCCTGTGCCACCCTTGCATGATTGTAAGAGGCAGCAAATAGGGGTTTAACGGTTTCCTTCGCACAAACACTTTTACATGCCTTTGCAGAGTAGATCCAGATCGGAAAACTCATGTAGGAGCTGCCTGATCTGAGGTTGATGTGTTTGCTTATGAAATTTAATAGATCTGACACCAGTCTCTACCTATACCAAAACATGTGTACATAAAAACATTTTAAAAAGAAATCAGCTAATAAATACATGTATTCATGATGTCATTTTTTCTTACATGAATATTCAACTGGGAAAGGGTTAAACAGGAGTATATGTATCTGTTTCTCCAGCAGGTTTCATGTTCCATGTCTCAGCATCCAGTATCCTTTCTCCAGTAATGGCACCAAATAACCCAGCTAAACACAATCAATACTTTTAAAAAACACTGCCCAACTTAACAGTTTGGATCTTAATCATTAGAGGAGATGTGTTACTTGGCATTTCATCTAGATCCAACCTGTTTGTAAACATTATAAACAATTCCTCATCTTGTTGAAAGTGTCAGTGTAACTGCAGTGAATGCAGGATCCAGTGTGTTTGTAAACGCTATAAACAATCTTGTTGAAAGTGTCTGTGGAACTGCAATGAATGCATGCTGCCATGTATGATAGATTTTATTAAAAGAATTGAAAGACTGCACTAATTGTTTGATACAGCAAAACCTCTATAAAACGACCACTTAACCTGGTTGAACCTTTTACCTGATGGATATGCCTTTGCAAACAGAGTAGACCTATATCAGGATCTGCTCTGTCTATTGAATAATGTACATGTATACAGTATCAGATTCTACAGCTCCTGCCCTGGAACATTCCTGTGTTCATATACCATTATAAACATCCATCTAATTAATATAACATAGTCATTATTATTTCTTATATGAATATTCATTAGGTAAGGGCTTAACCCATTCCCTCATATGCTATTTTTAGATCCAACCACTTTGAATAAATCTACCCAAACGGAGCATTAAAAAGAGAAAAGGAACATTTTAGAATTTTGTAGTTTGAAACCATTGTGATAAATAGAGCATTTGCTCCTGTAGGAGAACATGCTCTATTTATCACAATGGTTTCAACAGGTGACTTTTACAGAGAAGAAAGGTGTACTTATGGAGGAATGGGTTAAAAGACCAAACATTATACCTATTACAGGTGGTTGTTGTAGAGAGGTTTTACTGCACTTTGATATTACTGATGTACAATATGTTTCACCATTGTCAGAACATTAACAGTGTATGTAATAAATATACAATAAATTTATGAAGAAGAATCATTATGTCCACCTTCTTTATGTCATAGTCTGGATCATTATGCCATGTCATAGTCTGATTATGTCCACCTTCATTATGTCATAGTCTGGATCATTATGTCCACCTTCTTTATGTCAGCCTGGATCATTATGTCCACCTTCTTTATGTCAGTCTTGATCATTTTGTAAACCCCATAAATACCAGAAACAATATTAATACTGGCACTTGCAAGCAGTGTAGACTCAGATCAGATCTAGGGTCTGCAGCACTGCCATTCATAATCCACTAGAAACATTTTTAAGTACTGAATGGACTATTACACTTTGAACAATATGCCATAAAATATGCCAGCCTTTTGTATATGGCTTGGAGAGCGGAAATGCTTATTTTGATGATTCAAGGACAGTAATCCTGCAGTGCCTGGGATGATATGACTGGTTATCAATCTTGGCAGATATATTATTACCATAAATACTTTCAGCAAGTTTGTGAAGATTGGATGAAATTTCTTCCACCTTGAAGTCAGTGGACAAGGCTAATATGGCTAATTTCAAGGGCAATAATCCTGAATTGCAAGGGACGATATGACAGATTATCAAACTTGGCAAAGGTATTATTTCAACAAAATTTTCAGCAAGGTCAGCTCAGAATGTATGCAAACTTTATCACTTGGAGAGCAGACAATGGCAATTTTTGGACAATTCAAGGACTATAATCTTCAAATGCCTGAAATGATATCACTGGTTATCAAACTTAACCGAGCTGATGCCAAAAAGGTTTTCACAAAGTTTGGTGAAGATTGGATGAATGTTGTTCCACTAAGGAGATTGGACATGGTTCAGATACAGCCTGCTGCTGCAGGGGATTCCATAATAGAGCCAGCATTCAAAGGGTCAAGTGGAAACACAGGAAGTATAGTTGTAGATACATGTAATACAATGTATAAATATTTGGGATGATATTTAATCCTTTCCTTCATATAAACGCCTTTTCTCACAGTTGCTAACAGAGAAGACCCAGATCAGATGGCTCCTAGAGGAGCCATCTGATCGGGGACTGCTATGTTTTGCTAATGGAATTTAAAAGCTCTGTTTCTTTAGTTTCTAAAATGGCTACCAGGTTTCACCTTTCTTATTTCATTATAACATTTGGTCCATGAATATTCAGTAGGTATTGAAATTTGGACTAAATATAGGTATAGGGTTAAGCAAAGTAAAACCCGTCTACAGCAACCATCTAAAGTGAGTCTTAATTCTGGGTTATTTAGGCAGGCGGTAGTTTAACCCTTTCCTCCATAAATATGCCTTTTTACGCCTCTGTAATACTCACTACTTGAAACCATTGTGATAAATAGAGCATTTGCTCCATAGGAGCAAATGCAGCAAATGCTCTATTTATCACAATGGTTTCAATACTACACAATTCTAGCAATTTCCTTTTCTCTAGTAACTGTTCCTTTTTGGTAGATTCATTCAAAGAGATTGGATCAAATATAGCCTATGGAGGAAAGGGTTAATGCATCAAGCAACCATCAGCTCTTACAGTCCCCCATGTTTATTCATTATTTGGTCACTGTAGGCAGGTTTTGCTCTACCAAACCCTATCTTGCCGATACTCATTAGAATCGGGAGATATAGGCAGGTCTGTACACCTCGTGTATCTGGGAAAAAACAAAACAAGTGAAAGGGAGAGTGACATTTGCAAAGCATTTACTAATTCAACTTTTGTCATCATCATCATCACTATCACCGTCATCATTACTGTCGGCATCATCATCACTGTCATCACTATCACTATCATCGTCCTTACTAGTACCTGCAGTTTCTCCTTCTACTAAGTCTGAGAAAAAGTCCCCTTTGTCAGACGTCCCCAGAAATTTGTTCTTATTTCCCTTTGCTGCCTTTTTATTCCTGTTTATTTTTTCTTTCTTCACTTTGTCTACATTCCAAAATTTCACTATATTATCATGTGAACAACTGGCTAGTATGTGTCTGTCTCTTGACAAGGCGATGTTTTCTACAGGAAAGTCCCCTGGATGTTCCCCGATAACTCCGATAAATCTGTTTGGTTGTATGCTTACAGCTCTGTCAAGAAACAATACAATATTGTAAACTTTAAGACTGCCAATCCAAACTTGAATGCCTTTTGCAGTTTAAATCAATACCGGGAACAAAGAAACTTTCAATTCATCCAAGATCCACATGACTTGACAAATTTCATGTGTGTGCTGTTCATACTTCTTCAATTTAAAAACAAAAAAGTTCTTTGGGACATTGGTGTCATCTTTGTTTATTCAGTTATCACAAATATTTTTAATCTTCCATGATAATAACTTTGGTGCCATTCATTGAACCAAATCAAACATAACCCTCTTAAAATATTATGCAAGACAAACTGCAGCATAAAGTATAGACCCAGATGCTACTGCACCTCAAAGTCACCTAAAGGTGCAGTTAGATCTGGGTCTGTACTATTTGCTACTGTATTAATTTCATTTAACGCCATGCCTGTTGAATATTCATGTAAAAATGATTCTGATTTTTTGCCATGAACAAAGCTGCACGTGCTCATGTGTCATTATAATGATTATATGCACATACAAATTTTGATAAAACGGCTCCGTATTGGACAAACTGCTAAATAATAGATTTATAATCCCTAATTAATCATCCGAAAGTAGATTAACATAGTAGCAAATAGTGTAGATCCTGATCTAACTGCTCCTTTAGGAACAGTTTGATTTGGATCTGCACCATTTACATAAGTCTGTCTGTTCAAAAAGACAATGTCAGTTCAATTTAAAGTTGCAAAAATGGTCCTATACGGACTCCTCCACATGTACAAACTGGCAGAAAGGGTAGACTGGGTGTCTAAATGCTTACAGTAATTCATGCAAAGTCAATGAAGATTCAATGAAGAATATTCAGGAAGGTAAGACGACTAATATTTCAAGAATGAGCAGATCTATAAAGCCAACAGAACAGAAAAACAGTAAAACTTCGCTACAGTGTAAATATAATTTTTAGTACAGAAGAATTGAGAACTGTTGAGGCAGGTGGCTACTAACTTAATGCAGAGTAGAAGCTATGCAGAAAGCTCCCAGATCATCCTGCATTAAGCCACTACCTGTCGTTAATAATACTTACCAGATACAGTCTAATTGCATTAATTCGGATCTCGTTATCTCGTAATGACGGGATAACTCGTAAGTATTGCAAAGTCCCAGTACACTGCCTATTGTTTTCTATATAAAAATGATGCATTTATAAGGAAATGTAAAACTCGGAAAATTCGAAAATTCGGATGTGTAGACAGGCCCCTACCTTCATTAATCCCATTGTTTATGTCGGATTAACTTATCGGTGAGATTGGCAGTGCTAAAGATTGTCGCACGTCGTATTTTTCACACCTTTATGCTACATGGTCCTGCTCTATTGTTAATTTCTCACCTTTATCGGTGGTTACACAATGTGACACAGATAGTCAGTAATAAGCTGTTCATTTTCAGGTTCGAAATTTTGCCGAGAAAACCAGCAAAGTGTGTGCACTGTTCAATTTTAATTCACTCATCCTTACGAGTTTCCCGAATGTGAAACTAAGTGTAAGAAATATTTTACCGATCCGAATTACGACAAAAGTAAGAGGATACTTTTTTTACTAAATTAAGAAAGAAAGAAAAAAGAATGAACTGCACCAATATTCTACTGACTTTTTGTGTTGCATATTCCTCAATTCCGTGGACATACGTGAGCGTGCGTGTAGTTCACTTCCAGCATCACATACACAATTATAAACGTGTAGCCTGTCCTATGTTTGATTTTGTTTCATTTGTGTTGTGTTTATTTCACCATGGCTAAATGACACTTTTAACCCTTAATCTGTGGTCCACAAGCGTCATGACATGTATGCAAACATATTAAATCCGGATGAGAGACCGAATAACTCGGTGTCTGATCCAGATCCAAGATATTTGACACTCAGTCAACATTTTTACATTAAATAAAAGCGATTTTGTGAAGTTTTAATAAAGGCATTAGAAGCAGACGGAATTCTTCACATGTGCAAATTTTCATAACAGGCAAAGGGTTTACAGGATGTTACTCGAGGTCAGTGAGGGTGTCAACAACCATCAGAATTCACTCCTTTTATTTTAACCCTTATCATCCAAGGGCGACTGTTATTCAATATGCACATGGTTTTTAACAATCATTCACCAGGATTGTGGGAAATTTGGACAATATTTCAAAATATATGAGCAGATGATTTCTGTGTATGTCAGCATCGTAAGTGTTAAGAAACTGAAATGAAAAAGGAGTTTAATGTCGTATTTTGTTCCAAGATAAGTGCAGGTAAGGTTTGACTAGTACTACTTCATGCAGTTGTACCCTTAACACTGTACATTGACGACCTGTGAGGTGAAAATACAATAACTCGGAACATCCGATAATTCGGATTTTATATGTGGTCCGGCAAGCATCCGAGTTATTGCAATGGGAACAAGTCAAACCGGCCCCAAGTCAAACCGGCCCCTGGTCAAACCGGCCTCCAAAAAGTCAAACCGGACCTCATTTTGGTCAAACCGGCCCCCAAAATATTTTTTTGCTGGTCAAACCGGCCTCATAAAAAAATAAAAATAAAAAAAACCTCAAATGTAATGTTATATTATTATGTATCATAAGATGTAATGTTCGAGAATCATTTGATCAGGTGAAATCATGTATCTCCGTAAATTTTACAAACCAATTAACACTTTTTTTTAAATGTGTGCCTATAATGTAACCGAAATTTTAACACTTATCGTAAGACACTCATTAATTTTAAGACACACATTAATTAGTTTTGTGTGACTTTAATATAACCGCACAATTAACACATTAATATACAAAATGTATTAGTTTTAGCTATGTACAGACAAAGACTAATTGGCATGTTATGCACGTGTCATTAAAGGTACTTAAAGGTGTTAATCCCTTTTATGGTTGTTAAAGATGAGCACTAATTGCTAACGTATGCACGGGGCGGTAACACACAAATGTACTTTACGGTGTTAATCCCATTGTTTTTATTGTTCGGTGCCGTCAATAAACAAGTTAATTTATTTTTCGGTATTTTTGAAGAGCGATAATTGGCGACGTGAGTGAAAAATGGTATGTATAAATAAAGTTTATGATTTCATGTCTTTCTCATTTTCAACAAGTTACTACTATGTGAATGTTTCTCGGTGTTTTATTAACTTCTTGGACATATCATCGTTATTTTGTACTGGACCAATTTGTTTCTATTAATTTATTCCACGTGAACCATCGGATATGTGATTGGTCTTTTTATGTGATTAATTGCAATTTTTAATCTGACTTTGAATTCTTCTCGTATTGGTGTTGTGTTATTTGTGTAATTGTGCTGTGTGACAATGACAGACAATTGTATAGATTGTGGGGAATTGGTTCGGCCTTTACAGCAGGCAGTTACATGTGACTCATGTGAAAGATGGCAGCACCGCACGTGCAATACGGGTATGTTAATTTATATTATAAAGTCCCTACCATGTTCCCCTTATTTCTGTATATCAATGTGTATGTCCAAAAATAAGTTGAGAATACCATCAAATACAGCTTTCGAGATTTATTTTGACTACAATAGAAATCAATCATTGTTTCTGACTTGTACTGCATTCAAAGAACATGTTTACCCTTTCCCTGCTATATGTTTAATATTCATGTACACAATTCTTATGATGAAATATGGAAGGTGGAACATTGTAACAATGTTAGACATTATAGAAACAGATCACATATGTGTACTCTGTTTGCAAATGCGTGAAAACGCTTGAAAACACTATTATATGAGGGAAACCCGTTTACATGAGGGAAAGTGTTAATTATATGATATTTAGAGTATATATTTTTCTATGTATGTTAATTCTATGTGGTTGGGAGTATGTATAAGTGTCTATGTATGTTACCCAATTACTCCTTGATTATTTATGAGCATAACTTAGTTAACTGTCATATTAACACAGAGTAGACCCAGATCAGATGGTTTATAAAGGAGCTTTTTGATCAGGGTCTGCTCTGTCTGCTTAACATATTCTATGAATTTAATAAATATTAATTGTCATCATTTCTTATATAATGACTAATTCAAAGATCAAAATTAAAGGGTTAAACATATACTTTATAAGATTTACTTCTTGAATTGACTTGGTATGTGCTATTAAATGTACGCATGTGTAGAGTAGACCCAGATCAGACAGTTTATAAAGTAGCTTTTTGATCAGGGTGTGCTCTCTTTGCTTAATAAAGTCTACTATATCCCCGATTCCATAGTGTCTGCCTAAACAAAGCCATGATAAAAATAAATATTAATTATCATTATTTCGTACATAATGACTAATTCATAGATTAAAATATACTTTATAATATTTATTTCTTGAATTGACTTGATATATGTGCTATTAAATATTACAAACATCGGATCAGTGTTCTGTTTTTTGTAGCTTCATTAACGTTGGTCGTCACATACTATAGCTTCTTTCCATATTAATAAACCGTGTCACCCAGTTTAATTCGAGAATTTTTTCCATTACAAGATTTAAATATTTCAATCTTCGATATTCATTCCAAAGTTTCAATACATTGTGCTTATCAAGTTTTTTTTTCAAATTCCATGAGCAAACGGTGCAGATCCTGATCACACGGCTCCTACGCTGTTTGTAAATACATTAATACACGTTTAAAGGAAGGAAATAGGAAATAGTTAGTTCTGGTTTGGAAAAAATCAAAAAATTCACTGGATGACACTATTTTAAAACAGTTGCCAAAAAATTACTTAATTCATTTTTGCATGCAAATATGCCTAATAACCAAGATAAACAATAATAACAGTTTCAGTTTTATTACTGGCAATCAGCATTCAATAATGCCTTTGGCCATTTACACAATAATAATAATAATGTTCATTCAACTGACACAATGAACGCGTGTCTAATTGAATTATCGTAAATATACATATACACTCGTGCCATTAATGGGACTATCACACCTACCGAAATGCGTGCCATTAATTGGCATTAACTTCATTAATCTAAAACGCGAGTCGAATAGAACACACTAATATGCAGATATTTCCAAATGACCAAAATATTTCCAATATGAAACTACATTACGAAACTAAATCAAAAAAAACAAACATGTTTAGAAAATATATTTTAAACTGTGGGGCCGGTTTGACCAAAAAAATATTTCATATGAGGCCGGTTTGACTTTTTGGAGGCCGGTTTGACCAGGGGCCGGTTTGACTTGGGGCCGGTTTGACTGTAATTCATTGCAATTAGACTGTATTGGAATTAGCATGGTTTTACCATACATTTTTTGACAGGATAATTGAGAGACATGATTTCACTATACCTTATCAATCCATCACACGACCCTGTACACACAATGTCTTCTGTGAGGGGAACCATACAGTCTACAGCCATAGGATGTCCTGGGTACCTGTCACTGATGTTACCCCACTCGCCCCAATTGAAGATGTTCAATTCCCCTGCTCCACATCCGCAAACTACTTTCTCCCCTCTCTGAAAACAGTAAGACTAAGACCGTGACCAACCTCAAAGGCTAATAGTTTTTTTCCTCTTTGCAAGTTATTGTTGTCTGCAAAATTAATTCTTTATTCAAAGTGGATTTTCTCAAATGTTATCCAAAAACCTAGATTAGTGTCAGTTACATGGCACCTCATCTGGATCCAAACTGTTGGTTAAGGTTTTCGCAAATTAAGTGGTAGCATGAAAAGTGTTAACCCCGTACTCCATGAATATTTATTAAGATATAATGAATATATGTATATTAACCCATTCCCTCATATTGACCCCTTTTGACGCCTCTGTAAAAGTCACTTTATGAAACTATTATGATAAATAGAGCATTTGCTCCATAGGAGCAAATGCTCTATTTATCACAATGGTTTCAAAACTTCACAATTCTAAAAATGTTCTTCTTAGTAAATGCTCCTTTTCAGTAGATTTATTCAAAGAGGTAGGATATAAAAATAGCTTATGAGGTAATGGGTTAATTACCTGTATTTTTATCATGACAGTATGAACAAAGGAATGTTTGAACTATGGCAGAAACTGCAGAATGATATCTATATTATTTGATTAGCAACCAGAGCACACCCTGATCAGACAGCTCCTACAGGTACAGCTTTCTGTCCATTGCTGCCGCAAACGGTATAGACCCAGATAATATGTGATGTTTCAATTAAGGCCAATAGCTCTAGTCTATGCTACTTGCATCTTACACTGCTGAGCTGCATATCAGATCAGTGTGCCTCTGATATAAACTTGATCTGAAACTCATTATAACATTAAAAGCTAAATACAAAATATCACTTCAATACCTGTAATGGTTTAGGAAAACGTAAGTGTGACTGACAGACCGACAGACTGATAGACAGATGGAATGCAAACCTATAGTCCCTTTTCAGCATTGCCGGTTGGGCACTAATTTCTGAGGAGCAGTTTGTGGAGAAAGTTAAAAATACTTATTATAACGCAAAGTAAAATCCTTGATTTTGATTGGTCAGTTAGCCATGTATAAAAGCCGTGTATCCCTCTAAATTCTGATGTATATACGGAGTCATGAGCAACAATGGAATTTCCCCCGCCGAGGGCCTCGCTCCCTTGATATAACAAAATAAAAATGGCCGACCAGCTTCACTTCGTCGATTCGATTCAAACAACCGCTCTCAAACGAAATATAAAGAGTTTCGGGCGGAAAAAAGTTATCCATTTAGAAACATTTTTGTTATAGTTGTTGTATCACAATGTAAATGAACCCTATATGTGGCGAATGTCTTATTCTGCTTTGATGCTGCAAATGTTGTCAAAGTGCTTGTGCACGTACCGATTAGCCCCAAACCCCGCTTTTACAAAGATAATCCACACCCAATTCGATTCAGATTTTATTAATGTACATGCACAGTACACATACCTTTAAATTGCAGTATAGCCGCTCCTTCCAACGCCCTTTGTTTGAATATTATAAAACCGTCATTTTGACGTCATCCAAATGACGTCGGAACTGCGCCAAAATTCCTTCAATTAAGTTAAATTGTGTCTGCTTAACCGCTGATCTGCTGAAAGTTTTACTAACGTCTGATTCTTTCAATCCTTTGATAACTAATGCACTTGGAAGATCCCTTTCTATCCATAAATATAATGAACTGGTTATTATACACGATGAACTAGGGTTGCAGAGTGATATATAAGCCCTTACCTTACAGTAAGAGGCCCCTGAGGGGAAGCAAAACGACGTATACATTAACAACGCTAATCAACTGCTACAAATATTAAACTTTGCGTTATAATAAAATCGTTATACAGATCATTGGCGGGATATCTGACTTTTTATTTCCTGCTGAGGAAAATACATGTAGCCCTCGCCTAACGGCTCGGGCAACATGAATTTCCTCAGCAGGAAACAAAAAGTCAGATACCCCGCCAATGATCTGTATAACTAATAATGTACTTTACTTTTCTCTTCTCCATAGCTCTGGGTAGGTTTTCCCAAAGCCCACCAGCTCCTGTACAGTTTGTAACTTACCTTTATAATGGCTAAGGAATTAAACTCAGAGTCAAACAACTCTGACTGCATTTCAAGTTTCTTCCTCCGCAGATTAAACGCTGTCAGTGTACCATCACCGCTGCCAATACAAACAAATACATTTCATATTAACACTATACTCAATAAATATGACTTCAAACCCCTTCGCAAACAGAGTAGACCCAAATCAGATAGCTCCTCATTCTATGATCTCTACCGAGGCCAAATATCTCTTATTCAAATATCATTATAAATATTAAGCTAATTAATAGTTGTACATACATGAATATTCATGAAGTAAACAGTCAAACTGCAAATTTCCTTCAGCTACACATGCTCATTTAGAAGATAAATACTAGGAGCTATAGGTCACATGTTCTAAGAGCTAAAGGTCACATGTACTAGGAGCTATATGTCACATGTACTAGGAGCTATAGGGCACACGTACTAGGAGCTATAGGTCACATGTTCTAAGAGCTAAAGGTCACATGTACTAGGAGCTATATGTCACATGTACTAGGAGCTATAGGGCACATGTACTAGGAGCTATAGGTCACATGTTCTAAGAGCTAAAGGTCACATGTACTAGGAGCTATAGATCACATGTACTAGGAGCTATATGGCACATGTACTAGGGGCTATAGGTCACATGTACAGTACTAGGAGCTATAGATCACATGTACTAGGAGCTATAGGTCACATGTACTAGGAGCTATAGGGCACATGTACTAGGAGCTATAGGTCACATGTACTAGGAGCTATAGGTCACATGTTCTAAGAGCTAAAGGTTACATGTACTAGGAGCTATATGTCACATGTACTAGGAGCTATATGGCACATGTACTAGGAGCTAAAGGTCACATGTACTAGGAGCTATATGTCACATGTACTAGGAGCTCAAGGTCACATGTACTAGGAGCTATATGTCACATGTACTAGGAGCTATAGATCACATGTTCTAAGAGCTAAAGGTCACATGTACTAGGAGCTATATGTCACATGTACTAGGAGCTATATGTCACATGTACTAGGAGCTATAGATCACATGTTCTAAGAGCTAAAGGTCACATGTACTAGGAGCTATATGTCACATGTACTAGGAGCTATAGGTCACATGTACTAGGAGCTATAGATCACATGTAATAGGAGATATATGGCACATGTACTAGGAGCTATAGGTCACATGTACTAGGAGCTATAGATCACATGTACTAGGAGCTATAGGTCTCATGTACTAGGAGCTATAGGGCACATGTACTAGGAGATATAGGCCACATGTACTAGGAGCTATAGGTCACATGTACTAGGAGCTATAGGTCACATGTACTAGGAGCTAAAGGTCACATGTTCTAAGAGCTAAAGTTCACATGATGTACTAGGAGCTATATGGCACATGCACTAGGAGCTATAGGTCACATGTACTAGGAGCTATAGATCACATGTACTAGGAGTTATAGGTCACATGTACTAGGAGCTATAGGTCACATGTACTAGGAGCTATAGGCCACATGTACTAGGAGCTATAGGTCACATGTACTAGGAGCTATAGGCCACATGTACTAGGAGCTATAGGCCACCTGTACTAGGAGCTATATGTCAAATGTACTAGGAGCTATAGGTCACATGTACTAGGAGCTATAGTTTACACTTATTATTAACCCAATGACCACTCATGCACAACCCATTATGAATATATATCATTTCAATTGTTGAATAAAAAGTATAAAATAAGGAACTTTTATCAACCATGCAAACAGCAGAAAATCTGTAACACATAACCACAAGCAGAACCTGAATAGATGGCTACTACAGGAGTGAGATGATCTGGGTCTACTCTGCTTGCAAATGTGTCAATAAGCCTCTATATCAAGTAAACAGTTAAGTATTATCCTGCTAATCCTGACTTAGCAAACAGTGATGATCCAGATGATCCAGACCAAGTATAGAGTAACTTATCAAGATCCAAGCTATTTGCAATGATGTGAATCATTTCAAACACACACACCTCCACCACTACCACCACATTCCATTAGCAAACAGAGCAGACCCTACTCTGTCTACTCTGTCTACTCTGTTTGCAAATGTGTGAAAACCCATTTATATGAAGGAAAGGGTTATGTAATATTTGTCTGCAACAAATGTCATCTTCTCCAAATTAGTCTACGTTCAATGAAAGGTGATGGTTTTCACACATTTACTAGATTTAATGCCCCACAGACGGTTCTCTCAAAAGGTTACAAAAGGGTATCGAGAAGGTGTGAATATTGACCACGAGGTGGGACAACATGCTCGAAATAAACAATCAATAAAAGGAACCATAATGATCCATGGAACCAGCACACATGCTCGAATTTTCGGATTATCAGTATTCAGATTAATGCAGGTATTTTCAATGAGAATTAATAGAATTTGAGCCGGGACCTCAAAACTCCCTCAGAATAGGCGGGTGTCTAGAAAAAATGAGTTTCTAAATAACGCCGCTATACTGTATTATGGGTCATAACTCTCAGGAAAATAAGTCAACCTGTACGAAAGTCAATTTGGGCATGCAACTCATTGTTATTTAACCATATGAGAAATAAAAAATTTAGCTTAAAATCTGCAAGCACCGTTGAAGAAATTCAAGAGAACTATTCTGTGACAGAATGACATCCAAAGAACAAGAGAGACCCATATAGACTACAGGAGAGACCCATACAGACTACAGGAGAGACTCATATAGACTATACAGACTACAGGAGAGACTCATATAGACTATACAGACTACAGGGGAGACCCATATAGACTATACAGACTACAGGGGAGACCCATAGACTATACAGACTACAGGGGAGACCCATATAGACTATACAGACTACAGGAGAGACCCATATAGAGTATACAGACTACAGGAGAGACCCATATAGACTATACAGACTACAGGGGAGACCCATATAGACTATACAGACTACAGGAGAGACTCATAGAGGCTATACAGACTACTGGAGAGACCCTTATAGACTATACAGACTACAGGGGAGACCCATATAGACTATACAGACTACAGGAGAGACCCATATAGACTATACAGACTACAGGGGAGACCCATATAGACTATACAGACTACAGGGGAGACCAATATAGAGTATACAGACTACAGGAGAGACTCATATAGACTATACAGACTACAGGAGAGACCCATATAGACTATACAGACTACAGGAGAGACCCATATAGACTATACAGACTACAGGAGAGACCCATACAGACTATACAGACTACAGGAGAGACTCATATAGACTATACAGACTACAGGAGAGACCCATATAGACTATACAGACTACAGGAGAGACCCATATAGACTGTACAGACTACAGGAGAGACCCATATAGACTATACAGACTACAGGAGAGACCCATATAGACTATACAGACTACAGGAGAGACTCATATAGACTATACAGACTACAGGAGAGACTCATATAGACTATACAGACTACAGGGAGATCTGGAGGTAATTGTATATAGATCTTTCATTCCGATAGACTGTCATCATTACTGACCAATAAGATATTAGACTAAAATTGTTCGTCCAATTTTCAGGTAAATTCTAACACTGAAGAACCAGACCACCATCCTGTTACAATATTCATAATGGGATGAGTATATACATCATGTAAAAGGTTAACTCTTTACTCCATAGAACCTTTTGTGTCTTTGCAAACACAGTAGACCCAGATCAGACAACTCTTATATGACCCGTCTTATCAGGGTCTGCTCTGTTTGCTTACAATATAATATAGATATGATTCTACAGTTTTTGTCACAATAAAGAATTCCCTTGTTCTTAGTGCCATTCAGTTTAATAATTCATATTCATGACGCATTTATTTCTTACATAAATATTCATGGAATATAAAGGGTTAATCCTTTTGTTTAAAGCTTCGAGATCGTTCACCTTGTAGCCAACAGAGTCCTCTTCTCCTTGTCAACAGTAATGTCACTGATGTACTCTTCATTCTCTCTCACATTCATCACTGACTCCTGGTGTCTCAAATCCCAGAGCTGTTCAATATAAATATCCTTATTACCCTGCCTTATATGCAGTAAAATGTAAAACCCCTCTAAACTGGAATTCTAGTACAGAAGAGATTTAATAGATACTTTTTGGCAGGTGGTTGTTTAATGCAGAGTGAAAGTCATGCAGAAAGCTCCTAAAGGAGCTTTCTGCATGACTTTCAGCGTGCATTAAGCTGCCACCTGTCTCCAAGATTGATATTTATACTAAATTAGATGTCAGGTTTAGAAGGGTTCTATTGTACAGCTCTGAATATTAATGTTGGAAATAATGAAATCAATAAATATACATTTGCTGAACTTTTATCATGGCAGTATGGACAAGGCCAATACTAACCCTTTCCCTAATGAACATTTATGGATGCACTGATCACTTCATGAATATTCATTTAACCCCCCTTTCCCTCATGTAAACGTGTTTTCACGCATTTGCAAACAGAGTAGACCCAGATCAGACGACTCCTAGAGGAGCCGTCTGATCAGGGTCTACTCTGTTTGCTAATAGAATTTGATAGATCTGTTTCTTTAGTTTCTAAAATGGCTACAATGGTCCACCTTCCATATTTCTTTATAACTATTTTGTTTATGAATATTCAGTAGGTATTGAAATTTGGTCTAAATACAAAACAGGGAAAGGGTTAAGTTAATTTTCATAAGATAAACTTTTCATGGGAATTGTTTGGCTTGGGCAAAAACTCGGACCAGATCAGAGGGCTCCTATTCTATTTGCAAAGAGTTTGAATCAAGTAAAAGGTTAACAACAAAATGTTTGGCCAAGGTAAGAAACCTTTTTGACCTTTGATCCAGGTCTTGCTTACTGGGCTTACTTGTCTTATTCATCCTCAATATTCCAACACCCAATCTCTTCACTCCAATGGTTTGTTAAAGATGCATAAGTCAATTCCATTTCAATAACATTTAACCCTTTCCCTCATATAAACATCTTTTCACGCCTTTGCAAACAGAGTAGACCCAGATCAGATGGCTCCTATAAGAGTCATCTGATGAGGGTCTGCTCAGCTTGCTTATGAAATGATAATAGATCGGACACTACAGTTTCTATGAATACCAAAATACCCAATGTACATATGCCATATAAAATTTCAGGCAATAAAATAATATTCATTATATAGAGGATCTATTGCGAGTTGTCTTTTAAGATCACATGTTCATAAACGAGCCTTAGAAAATGTTATCAAGCGAGCCTTGGCGAGCTTAATAACATTTTCTTGGTGAGTTTAGGAACATGTGATCTTAAAAGACAACGAGCATCAGACTCTTTATCTCACATAACCAAACAGTGTAGATCTAGATCTTTTTTCGCCCTTTTAATGACATGTAAACATCGGTGTTCCCCCAGTTTGACGTCATATATGACGTATCACGTCATATATATTCTAAAGTGATCTTACACGTGTAACTGATAAGAGAATCTTAACCCGTTGTTCTAACCCGGAGATAAGGGAAGTTATTTGAAAAATCATTATATCGTACATGAATATTCATGGAGTAAAGGATAAAACAAAATTAACTAGAGGTTTTTGTCACAAAAACGGATGTCTCCCCTCTAATAAAAGCAATATGTAAAGGGAAATCACTAAAAATGTTATGGTCTTGATGAATGATACTTCCCCTCATTATGCGTTTTCCACACTACATTTTTAAAGAAGACAATGATAACAGCTAATAACTCCAAAAATACTGATACCAGATTAATGGCCCTTGTGCATGACACTTACTTTCATCATGCTCTTTCCAAAAATAAAATGTCATTCCAATAGCATCAGCCGAAAAGGAGTTATTGATCAGCCAAAAAATGTAACAAAGGGCAATAACTCCAAAAATATTGAAGCCAGAATTATGGCCCTTGTTCATGACACTTTCTCTCATCATGCTCTTTCCATGTATGAAGTTTCAATACGATGGCAAGAGCCATGTAGGAGTTATCGTCCGGACAAGAAAGAATTAAACAAATGTACAAGGGGCAATAACTCTAAATTTATTGAAGCTCGAGTTAAGGATCTTATGCATGACACTTTCTCTTATTGTGATCGTTCCATGTATGAAGTTTCACTCCAATGGCATGTGTCACATAGGAGTAATCATCCGGACAAAAAATTGTGATTTATTTTACAAAGGGCTATAACTCCAATATTAGTGAAGCCAGAGTTATGGACCTTGTGCATGACACTTCCTCTCATTATGATCTTTCCATATATGAAGTTTCAATCCAATGGCATGAGCCATATAGAAGTTATCGTCCGGACAAAAAAGTGTGATTTTTTTTACAAAGGGCAATAACTCCTATATTAGTGAAGCCAGAGTTATGTACTTCCTGCATGACACTTCCTCTCATTATGCTCTTTCCATATATGAAGTTTCAATCAACTGGCATCAGGCATATTGAAGTTATTGTCCGGACAAAAAATTTGATATTTTTAACAAAGGGCAATAACTCCAATATTAGTGAAGCCAGAGTTATGGACCTTGTGCATGACACTTCCTCTCGTCATGATCTTTCCATATATGAAGTTTCAATCCAATGGCATGAGCCATATAGGAGTTATCGTCCGGACAAAAAATTGTGATTTATTTTTACAAGGGGCAATAACTCCTATATTAGTGAAGCCAGAGTTATGGACCTTGTGCATGACACTTCCTCTCATTATGCTCTTTCCATATATGAAGTTTCAATCAACTGGCATCAGGCATATTGAAGTTATCGTCCGGACAAAAAGTGTGACGGACAGACAGACAGACGGACAGACAGACGGACGGAAGGACAGACGGACAGACGGACAGACAGACAGACAGACAACTCTCACGAAAACAATATGTCTCCCCCATATAAATATGGGGGGAGACATAATGAAGGAGCAGATATAGAGGTTTGTGGAGAAATCAGTTTTAGTATTTGGGTATGCACCTTTATCTGTAGCACTGATAGGGTTTTGGTTAAGAAAAAAGAGATTTAGATACACCATACACATATCCTATGACAAGCTCTGTACTTACTTTCAGGTGTCCATCGTCATCGCCTGTGACAAGAAAGTTCTCCCCAGTCACAACCATGCTGTAAATTGGAGACCTGAAGAAAAACAAAACAGATCAAACAAGAGGGCCAGAATGGCCCTGACATCGCTCACCAGGCAATCAGAGGAGAAGATGTTCAAAGTTTTCACTATATGTTTCTAGAGAAAACTAGCCACCCCTGGGGCGGGCCAATTTTGATCCAAGGGGCATGATTTATACAACTTTTGTAGAGGACCTGAACATGATGCTATGTGCCAAATATGAAAGCTGAGAACCTTCCAGTTTCTGAGGAAAATATTTTCAAATTTGACACTATATGTTTCTATTGCAAATTGGCTACCCCTGGGGCGGGGCCAATTTTGACCCCGGGGGCATAATTTATATAACTCTTGTAGAGGACCTGAACATGATGTTATGTGTCAAATATGAAAGCTGAGAACCTTCCAGTTTCTGAGGAGAAGATTTTCAAAGTTGTCACTATATGTTTCTATTGAGACATGGCTACCCCTGGGGCGGGGCCAATTTTGACCCCTGGGGCATAATTTATATAACTTTTGTAGAGGACCTGAATATGATCATATGTGCCAAATATGAAAGCTAAGAACCCTGTAGATTTAGAGGAGAAGATTTTCAAAGTTGTCACTATATGTTTCTATTGAAAACTGGCCACCCCTGGGGCGGGGTCAATTTTGACCCCTGGGGCATAATATATATAACTTTTGTAGAGGACCTGAACATGATGCTATGTGCCAAATATGAAAGCTGAGAACCTTTCAGTTTCAGAGAAGAATATATTCAAAGTTTTACAATACATTTCTATTGAAAACTGGCTACCCCTGGGGCGGGGCCAATTTTGACCCCTGGGGCATAATTTATAAAAAAAATTGTAGAGAACCTGAACATGATGCTATGTGCCAAATATGAAAGCTGAGAACCTTCCAGTTTCAGAGGAGAAGATTTTCAAAGTTTCACTATATGTTTCTATTGAAAACTGACCACCCCTGGGGCAGGGCCAATTTTGACCCCAGGGGCATGATTTATATAAATTTTGTAGAGGACCTGAACATGATGCTCTGTGCCAAATATGAAAGCTGAGAACCCTGTAGATTCAGAAGAAAAGATTTTCAAAGTTGTCACTATATGTTTCTATTCAAAACTGGCTACCCCTGGGGCGGGGCCAATTTTGACCCCAGGGGCATAATTTATATAACTTTTGTAGAGGACCTGAACATGATGTTATGTGCCAAATATGAAAGCTGAGAACCCTGTAGATTCAGAGGAGAAGATTTTCAAAGTTGTCACTATATGTTTCTAATGAATTCTGGCTACCCCTGGGGCGGGGCCAATTTTGACCCCAGGGCCATAATTTATATAACTTTTGTAGAGGACCTGAACATGATGCTATGTGCCAAATATGAAAGCTGAGAACCCTGTAGATTCAGAGGAGAAGATTTTCAAAGTTGTCACTATATGTTTCTATTCAAAACTGGCTACCACTGGGGCGGGGCCAA
This sequence comes from Azorinus chamasolen, assembly GCA_963576725.1. NCBI lineage: Eukaryota > Metazoa > Mollusca > Bivalvia > Cardiida > Solecurtidae > Azorinus > Azorinus chamasolen. Next base: position 19,968,772 of record OY755242.1, read on the forward strand.
TTTTGACCCCAGGGGCATAATTTATATAACTTTTGTAGAGGACCTGAACATGATGCTATGTGCCAAATATGAAAGCTGAGAACGCTGCAGATTCAGAGGAGAAGATTTTCAAAGTTTTACTATATATTTCAATAGAAAACAAGGCACCCCTGGGGCGGGGCCAATTTTGACCCCAGGGGCAAAATTTATATAACTTTTGTAGAGGACCTAAAGATGATGCTATGTACCAAAGATGAAAGCTGAGAACCCTGTAGATTCAGAGGAGAAGATTTTTAAAGGTTCAAATTGTTGACGCCCGACGACGGACGACGCACGACGACGCACGACGGACATCAAGTGATCACAAAAGCTCACCCTGAGCACAAAAGTGCTCTGGTGAGCTAATAATGCAAAAACAACGTACATGTAATACTATTAAACAAGAGCAACACTTCCTGGTGCCAATGCTTGTTCCATTGTACTCCTCAGCCTTGTGATGATGAACAAGTGTGTGACTGTTTATAAGATTTGCATGAATAGTAAAGAAGTAAAAGCCCATGTTAATGTTTCTGGATGACAATGACGACAACATCGCGGATGCCAAAGTTACAATAGCTTTTTTTTTTTTTTTTTTAGCTCAACTGGTACGAAGTGACAAGGTGAGCTATTGTGATCGCCCTGAGTCCGTGGTTATGTGTTGTCCATGGTCAACTTTTTCTTAAAATGACCTCTCCTCCTAAACTACTTGCTGGATTTTTACCAAACTTGGCAGAAGATGAGGCCCGTCATGGGGGCCCTCTGACCGCTGTGTCCGACAAATACACAGATGCTGAGAAAACAGTAATCGTAAACCTGCATGAGGTTTGTACCCGCTGGATACCAAATTTATTAACCTCTGAGTAAAAGAGGAAAAGGTAGAAAACCTTCCACCTTGCTTGTCAAATACAATGTATTTGCATTATTTCTTAAGTAAAAGGGCCATAACTCCGAAACGACAAATCAAATAAACCTCAGAATCGACTCAGCTTCAGATCTTGATGCATTAAACATTTGTGTGAAGTTTCATTCATATCTCTCAAATAGTTTTCCCAGAAAACAGCGGACAAACTATTTGCATATTTTTTAGGACAAGGGCCATAACTCTGAAATGAAAAATCAAATGAACCTCAGAATCAACTCAGCTTCAGATCTTGATGCATTAAACATTTGTGTGAAGTTTCATTAATATCTGTCAAATAGTTTTCCCAGAAAACAGCGGACAAACAAAATGTTGACGGACGGACGAACGAACGAACGAACGAACGAACGAACGGATGGACGGACGGACGGACGGACGGACAGGGCCACGACAATATACGACCACCTTTATTAGGTGGGCGTATAACAAGGACCCTAGAGTATCAGAGAAATTGTTACATGTCATGAAACGGTTGTACTTCTTTGAGTCTGACCTATAAAGAAAATAAAATGTGGATGGGTAAAAATAATGACAGGCCTGTTATTGCTCAGCAGAGCAGAAGTGTCAGGAGGGTTATGCATGCCCTGTTCTTTGAATCAGATGGAATTATGGCTCATGTTCCTAGCATTTACTAGCGAAAAGGAAAATTTTAGAATTGTGTAGTTTTGAAACCATTGCAATAAATAGAGCATTTGCTCCTTAGGAGCAAATGCTCTATTTATCACAATGGTTTCATAAAGTGTATCAACAGTATGTCTAAAGAGCGCTTCCAAAATGCATTTTCTGGGTGGCGTTTGTACCTGAAAAAGTGTGTACAGTCAGGCGGAGAGTATTTTGAAGGTCTCAGTCATTTCATGGAACTGAGTGAGGTATGGAAAAGCCGCCACTGTTGCAATTACTTTTCATATGCTACTTATACCGGTACTTCGTGAATACTAAGGCAAGAAATAATGACTTTATGAATACTAATGAACTGTATTTCTATATTAACAATATAAATGCATAATCAAACAGGGCAGACCCTGATCAGAAAGATCCTACAGGAGCTGTCTAATCTATGTTTACTGTTTGTGAGGTTTAGAAATGTGTATCTATGGAGTAAAAGGTTATTTCAAAATGTAACTGGGATAAAGGATAAAAACAAACCAATCTCTCACTCATGAGCCTTCTTGATCTGCCTCTTCAGCGTTCCTGTATTCAGATCCACTGTTTGTATAGATTTGTCCTTCGAAGCTGTGTGCAATTCCTCCCCATCCAAGGAAAATTTCACGACTCGACATGACTTCTTGTGGTGGGAGAACTTCAAAAGTTCACTGTTTTCTGATTCCGAGGAATAGGAATGGCTGAAAAATAAACTTGGTATTAACCATACATGAATATTCCCCAAATCCTGATTATTAACTGCAAAATCTACAAAGACGACCTAGATTCTTTCTATCCTTTAAAACTAAATTTAGCTTTAGTGACCTAAACATATTACTCCATAAATATATACACCTTTTAATGCCTTGTAAACAGAGTTGACCCACACTGACGGCTCCTAAAGCAGCCATCTGATTAGGATCTATTTTGTTTGCTTCTGGAAGCTAAATGCAAGACAACAGTAATGGAGAAAGCTCCACTGGGAATCTTCTGCATCGCATTTGTTCTAAAGTAACTAGCAACTCACATTTCAAGACTTCTAATACATACAGTTGAGTCCCGTTTATGCAAACACCTCTTATCCAAAGCCCCAGCGTTATTTGAAGCATGGTGTCAGTCCAAATATCCATCCTTCTTATTTCCTATGTTAAACATTTTGGATCATCATGAGGTAAAGTGCTCAAAATGAGTTTCAAGATTGCAAAGAACATTCTATAAAGTCATTTTGAAATCGGACCTTTAGTTTCCGAGAGGAAGATTTTTGAAATTTTCACTATATGGCCAACTGTCGGAAAATTATCTCTTGACAACCATATTTTATGTTATGAAAGTTGAAACAGTTCTGTAACATTACATTGAAATCAAATAGTTTAAGAGAAAACTTGAAATCTTCACTATGGAGCCATCTATGAACAAGAGATGCTTGTAAAACATGTATACCCCCCAGACCACAGGGGGCCATTTCGTGGGTCTACATGGTCTAAAAAGTAAAAAAAAATGATTGGGTCGATTTAGTGTTATATTATATAACACTAAATCGACCCAATCATTTTTTTTTACTTTTTAGACCATGTAGACCCACGAAATGGCCCCCTGTGACCCAGACCCTCTGACATTTGACCTTGTGACCTCAAAAACAATAAGGGTCACCTTGTGGTCATTACTAATCACCACAGCAAGTTTGAAGATCCTAAGCCACACCCTTGAGCAGTTATTGATCGGAAACCATTTCACCGGTTAAGGTCATGGTGATCTTGACGTTTGACCTAGTGACCTCAAAAACATTTGAGGTCATCTAAAGGTCATGACTAATCACTACAGCAAGTTTGAAGATCCTAAGCCAAACCCTTGAGCAGTTATTGATCGGAAACCATGTCACCAGTTAAGGTCATGGTGACCTTTGACCTAAAAACAATAGGGGTCTTCTAGTGGCCAAGTTTGAAGATCCTTCGCCAAGCCGTTTATCAGTTATTGATCAGAAACTGTTTGATCTACCGACAGACTGACCATTATGTGCAAAGCAATTATACCCCCATTTTTTTCAAAATGGGGGTATAAAAATTATAGCATGTATGTATACAAGGTACTAAAGTGGTAAGTACCAAACACCTGCGTTCCAGAGTGGAAAAAAATTAATGCTTTGAATATGCTAAAAATTTTGCACTTACATGTACACACCACCTTCAATTGTTCCTGATGCAATAACATCTTTCCCAGGGTGAAAGCATACATCCACAACTATGTCTGTAAACTTGAGGTCTTTGGGTTTACTGCGCTGTTCCTGCCAAATAAACATCCAAGATTAAACCTGTCTAAAGCGACTATTAGAAAGAAATCTTTAGCGTATAGGTCACACAGGTATCTGATAGAGGCGCATTTTTACACATTTGCCAACAGAGTAAACCTAGATCAGACAAATCCTGAAGAAGCATAGGCTGCAGTGTTTTGCTTATGAAATAATATCAATCTGATTCTGCAGTTTCTACCCTGGTTGAAAATTCCCTTGGCTTGTTCATAATGTCATGATAAAAATTTAGCTTATCAATATCAGGACTTATTTGCCGGGCAAAAAAAATGTAAAAAGGGGAATAACTCCAAATATGCTGGTGTTAGAGTTATGGACCTTGTGCATGACACTTCCTCTCATCAGGTCTGTTCCATGTGTGATATTTGAATTCAATGGTATCAGTAGAACTGGACTTATTGGGCGGACAAACAAATGAAAAACGGGGAATAACTCCAAAAATACTGAAGCTAGAGTTATGGGCCTCGTGCATGACACTTCCTCTCCATGTGTTAAGTTTGAATTCAATAGTATCAATAGAGTAGGAGATACAGGCTGGACAAGAAGAGTGTGACAATGACGATGACCGACAAAGTGATCCCTATATGTCTGCCATGCTTCGCAGTCGAAATAAAAATGTGAAAATTATGAAAGAAACATTTGCCCTGAATGACTGGTACAGGCTAACATGGGAACCAGTAATGACGCAGTTGGTAAACAAGTCAATAAAATCAATGTATGCAACCTTATCATCGGGAAATTACTTTTCATTTGTTTGGTTAGTTCTGCTTCAGAGTTTAAATGCAATATGTCTCAAAATTATGAAAATTTAATAGCAATAAAATGACAAATTCCAAAAATAAAACAAAAACTTCCAACCGCCGCCATTTGGTTACATTGAAGAAATGATAATTTACGGATTAGCTTAAATTGGTCTAAAATAATTATATTTTTCAAAATATCATACAAAATGCATCGACATTGGTACCCTCTTTAATATTTCAATTTTATTTTTTAAAATATTATGATGAAAATACAGATTATATTAACCCTTTCCCTGTTCTATATATATTCCAAATTTCAATACCTACTGAATATTCATGGACAAAATAGTTATAATGAAATATGGAAGGTGGAACATGCAGCCATTTTAGGAAGTAAAGAAACAGATCTATCAAATTCCATTAGCAAACATAGCAGACCCTGATCAGATCGCTCCTATAGGAGCCATCTGATCTGGGTCTACTCTGTTTGCAAATCCATGAAAACACGTTTATATGAGGGAAAGGGTTAAGCAAACTATTTATTCTGAAGTTAACAATTTTGCCGATTCCAAAGAAAATCATATTTATAAGCGATTAGCAGTATGCAGAAGTGGATCTTGTCTTGTTTAGGAGGTATGACTATGTCACAGTCATGTGATTTAAACAAAAATAGTGTATTGCAGCAGATGTATATGTGTTTTCATTGAACTCTAAGGATTTAAAGGATTTTTTCAAGGTTTAATGTAAGTAACTTTTTGGCTTGACCGGAAATACATGTTTTGTATTATACATTATATATTTCAACATTTCTAGGGAGAGAAACTTTAATCATCGGTGTGAATGATGCAACCCAGTTTTATGTCTATTTACAACCAAAATAATGACATTACAGCTTTCATTGTTATAATTAGTCGCCGAATCAAAGTAGGTGCGTCATTATTGGTCCGCGTCAAAATGGGTACCTGCACGACAATAATCGCGGTGTTATTATTTCTTACATGAGTACGTACCTTTAGAAGATGAGATTGTTTAACCTTTAATGAACATTACAGCTAGCACTTGAAACAGTGTCTTAGTTCGTGCAAAGTTTATGTGGCAATATCCTGGAATAGCCCCCACAGCTATAATCGCAAGTGAGTGTACACTTAAATAGAGGCAATGTCAAGGGTATTCCGATTCATTCCGTGGTGTGGGGAGCTATTCTAGGAGGATATTGCCGTTTATGTTGTCACTTGTGAAGCGGACTGACACATATACACATGCATGGATGCGCATTCACTAAACCGGGTCGCACTAAACCTACAACGTAACTGCATGAATCTTTAAAAGTGCCAGTGTTGATTCTTTCAAGTTTTGCATTTCGCGATGACAAGCAGTTTTCCCCTACTGTGGACACGTAGTGACATTTAACATTCAATAATACAGCCATTCTGTTATGTTTAACGAACCCCATCTGAAAAACAAAGAATAACTGAGTCTGAAATCTGTTCAAAACAGTTCAAAACAGTTATTTGTGAAAACAAATCCACGTGAGTTTACCTTAGCAGCCATTTTGTAACATCAAAACAATAATTCTAAAAGTAAGTGAAAAGACATATTTATTATCACAAAAGAAACGAATTTTAGGTTTATCGTCATTCTATAATTTTATTATAAATTTTTTTTTAAAAATGTATACATGTCAAAACAGTATTTTTGACAAGTTGTGCAATACGAATGCGCTAATTACTGATAAAATACCCTCTATTGAAATCCGCCTTTTTTACCTTACTTTCGTTTTAGTCGGTGCATTGGAAAATTTAAGTGTTCATATAATTTACACAAATTCTTCCGATCGCACATCTCCTACCATTGTAAAACGAGGAGAATATCTTTTCCTTAAGCAAAAATCTCGAAACAATAAAAAAAAAAAACAAGCGGGTTTTACGCAAGCCTAAAATTGCTGCGTAAAACATGTTTAAGAAGAAGATAAAACAGAGAGCAAAACAGATAAAACAGAGAGCAATATTATTTGATTATGCAAGGGCATAGATCTACACAGTTCTGACCAAAGACGATCAACTGACTTCTGAAATAAGCAACTGTTCTTAAACTGTTCCTCTAGACTGGTATGAGTTTTGTTTCAGCTGCTGTTGCTTTGGTTTTTAGCATTTATAATAAACTTTGCAAACAGTCTGGATCCAGATGAGACGCCGAGTAACTTAGCACTTCGATCGTCAGGGTCCAAACTGTTTGTGTTTTTTTTCACTCTGACAGTTGTTTTGAAAAGATATGGAAGAAAACGCAGCAGAGGACACTATTTGCAGAAATTTAATTGCTCAGAGAGCAGAAGGTATTTGGAGTACATTATGCTCTAGACAGCAAGTGACCTGCAAACGACCTGCATAATGTTAACAAAACACCGAACATCAACCGTTGGCATTAGTGAGGAAAAATATTGCAGCTGTATTTTTTTCTGGAGTGTAAATCTGGAGAGTAGTTTCGCAGTAAATCATGGTCGGCAAATAGCTTCTGATATAGTTAATGTTATTTGTTGTAAACCCGACTGAAAAGAAAGCTTCTTGTATCTTGTATGGTCATTTTGAATTTCTATCAAAGAGTGGCCGCGGCTTTCGCCGCAGCCAATAATTCACAAATAAACTTCATTTTGAAAAAGAAAGATGCTTTGATATACGAAAATTTAATAAAACCACCCACATGCACGTAATTACAGTTGCTAGAACTTAATTGTGGCCCAACTAACCCCCCCCCCCCCCTTCACCCCCCCCCCCCTCTCTCCCTCTCTCTCTCTCTCTCTCTCTCTCTCTCTCTCTCTCTCTCTCTCTCTCTCTCTCTAATAATAATAATAATAATGACTTTATTTAACGAGGCTACACATTTAGGTAAGCCCAATCTTCCACGTGGACCTCTCTCTCGCTCTCTCTCTCTCTCTCTCTCTCTCTCTCTCTCTCTCTCTCTCTCTCTCTCTCTCTCTCTCTCTCTCAACTGTTCCTAATGATATGGTGAAACGCGTCGTGCATTGTTAACGTAGTAATATTGTAACATGGTGAAAAAGTTGTGACTCGACTGGGGCTCGAACCCAGGGCCTCTGGCTTACCATGCCAACACTCTACCGACTGAGGTACCAAGCCACACAGTAAAGCCTGTCAACTTATTTCACCAAAATCTCTACTCGGCTACATACACCCTCTCTATACAAGAATTCGTCCCGAATTCTTACTCAAAGAACACTCCACGAGTTTCTTATTACAAATTATCTTCATATGGTCTACATATAAATCACCTTGTGGATTATTTACGTTGGGCGCCAAATTTAAACAGTGAAAAAGTTGTGACTCGACTGGGACTCGAACCCAGAACCTCTGGCTTACCATGCCAACACTCTACCGACTGAGCTACCAAGCAACACAGTTAAGCCTATCAACTGAATCACCACAATCTCTACCCGGCTACATCATTAAACAGTTTTATAGCCATATCACATCATTTAGTCTTCTTTGAACACATATATTGCATTTTCCGGTTGTATTCTGCATTATTGACAGTTATATGTATTATATATATATATATATATACGAGTATGTGTGTGTCTCCTCTCCCCCTCCTCTCTCCCCCCCCCCCCCCCCCCTTTCGTCCATTTCTTCTTATTTTTCAATACTCAAAACCGACTACTAAATCATTCTAAAATGCTGCATCATTTGAGTGTCCCCTATTGTCTTAAAATACAAATAAGATTCATTCTCATGAATAAATATTGGTGTAAGAAATTAATGTAAAATAAGTAATGAATGTAACAAACTATCCTGAAAGGCATTGCTGGCATTCACTGAATAAAACTTTGCTACGGAGTTAGATACAAACCTTCCCCTTAAGTGTTGCTATGTGGTTAAACTATTCTTTGTGATCTTTCTGAATATAGACCCCTTCCGCTATTGACCAACCTTTCTATACTAAATAATAAAACAAATGCCATCTGCTGCAGTTTTCAATCGTTCATAGTAGAGCTGTAGTCCACGCCCCGATGTTTTAAGTTCTGTAAGCCCGGATTCATTTTCAAGCGTTTGATTGGTCAAATATGGAGCTTGCTCAAAATCTGAGTATTCAGATATTTGTGAATGAACTCAGACCCAAACCTAGAAGCATTATAACCTCGGGGTCTTATCTGCTTAGAAATGCTGCAAATAGAGCTGGACGATAATCTCTCCAGCTTTATACTTAACCCTTTCTTGTTTCGTTCCTCTAACCATTTGTCATAATTCAGCGAGACTTTGATTTCGCGGATGCATTAATGCAGAACTGTTGTGACTATGCATGACTGGTGCATTCATGCCAACGTTAATATGAACAGATTGGATCCTGATGAGACTAAATGATCCAAACAATTTAGATTCTGATGAGATGCAAATGATCCAAACTATTTAAGACTGAGTCATTGATTTTACCTAAACAAATATGTTGGATCCAGATGAAATGCCGAGTAACTCGGCATCTCACGAAGATCCAGTCTGTTTATTACTTGGATTATAGTTTTTCAAACATAAAGGCAAACTTAAAAATAACACTCGAAACAGATGACAAAGTTGACAAAAAAACGTGGCAGCGAAAGAAAATCGGTTCCGAATTGAAGAAGACATTTTAAAATGCTGATTAACCCATCTCCTGTTAGAAACTTTGAAAACAGAGTAAACCCAGATCAGATGGTCCCTGTTGGATCTTCTCTGTTATCTTATGGGAAAATACGTATACACATGAATATAGTGTATGTCATGATAATAAAATGCTTAGTCCAAAGCGCTATTATAAAAATATCAGATAACCCTTTCCCTCATATAAACGTGTTTTCACGCACCTGCAAACAGAGTAGACCCAGATCAGACGGCTCCTAGAGGAGCCGTCTGATCAGGGTCTGCTCTGTTTGCTAATGGAATTTGATAAATCTGTTTCTATACTTTCTAAAATGGCTACAATGTTCCACCTTCCATATTTCATTATAAATATTTTGTCCATGAATATTCAGTAGGTATTGGAATTTGTAATAAATATAGAACAGGGAAAGGGATAATCAGTATTCATGCTGCCATTATATCTCACATGAATATTCATGGCGTAAGGGGTTAATGGGCAATAAACGGCGTTGTAATAGACTCGTGTATCAGAATCATGCAATCATGAGCATATATTAAACATATTAGTTACACGTGTGTGACAGTAATTAGACCTTAGCCTGCTATTAGCGAACTGACTCGCAATTGCAAACAGCTTGGGTCTAGATGAGACGCCGAGTAACTCGGCGTCTCATCAGGATCCAGGCTATTTGACACTCGGTCAATAGTTTGAACGAATCGGAAGTAGATAAAAATTGCAACACATCGGGGTTTTAGCAGACCCCATTTTTTTTACAGCGACATAAGGATGAAGGTTGCAAGATCAATAAGTAGCCATACAGATCTCGCATGAATGTACCAATTTACCGGTGCGTAATAGTGTAGTAACTCGTAGGCAATGAAATGAACGTTGGCATATTCTAATCATTGCCAAATTAGAAACAGGTGACAACCGCCCTTGAAAAGGCTGAGAAAATCGTCCGTATAGAATATTGCTGTCTGCCTCACTTCTCAAAACAGCATTCTTATCAACCTTTATTTTGTTTAGCACTACGTACATGGCCTACACTTGCAATCAGCTTGGACGCGGATGAGACGCCGTGTAACTCAGAGTGTCTTTGACACTCGGTCGGTCGTTTGACACGGTCGTTTGACACTCTGTCCCTGAAATGAAAACTGAAAGCGACCGGAGTTTAAACGGACAAGAGTTGTGCCACGGGATAAGGGTTAAAACATGACCCGAATGTCAAGCAAATATGATGGAACATCCTGATGGAACGTCGAGTTTCTGCGACTGTTTGCAAAAGCGGACAAGAATATGTATGTAACCTACAGCAAAGCCTTCTTAAGCGGCCATCCAAAAAGGTCTAATTGTGGATCTGTAACACGGGTGGTAGCTTAATGCAGGTAAAAAGTAATGAAGAAAGCTCCTATAGGAGCTTTCTTCATTACTTTTGCCATGCATTAAGCAACCACCTGCCTTTTAAAGACTCCTATATTCTATAAATGAGTGGCCGCTTAGGACAGGTTCTACTGTACAACAATCCCCTTCGTAAAGCAACCGCTTTATACACATACACAGTTGTCTATAAACCCTTTGTCTGTTCACTATTAGTTTAAGAAATAAAACCATGAATATTTATTGGTTGAAGTATTATAATGTTAACTTTTCAATCGAATATTTTGTTTTGACGCAAAATGTAGACTCAGATCTATATATCATGTGGTAAGCAAACAGAGTAGAGCAAGATCAGATATAATCCAGACCAGACAGAACCCAGATCAGACAGAACACATAGAAGTCATTTGTTCTGGGGCTACTCTGTTTGCAATAGCGTGAAAATGTGTTTAAGGAAAGGCTTAATGACGGGTGAAAGTAATATAGAAAGCACCTGCAGGAGGTTTCTGTACATATTTATTCCTGCATTAAGCTACCACTGCCTTTAAAGTGAATAATTTACCCCTCCTTTTGGCAATCGCTTTAGAAGGGTTTTGTTGTAGTTTTGATTAAGGTCATAAAGGTCATACGGTTATAAAGGTCATTCACCTGTGAGGTTTAACTGTAGTTTGATTAAGGTCATAAAGGCCATACGGTTATAAAGGTCATACACCTGTGAGGTTTAACCATTTCCCCCATATAAACGTGTTTTCATTCTACAAACAGTTTGGATCCATACGGCACGTCGAGGATAAGTTCGGCGTCTGATCAGGATCAAAACAGTTTGACATTAGGGTTGTCAGTCTGTAGTTATGTCTTTGAATATGAAGCAGTTGAGGTTTCGGGCGAACGAACATTTACCTAGCATGTTATGATGAACCCATATCACGCTATACATGGCATTGCAGTCATTTGTAAACAGCTTGGATCCAGATGAGACACCGGGTAATTATGCGTCTCATCTGGATCCAAACAGTTTGACATGCGGGCAAATATTTTTCAAACAATCTTGAATGAATCCTAATTAAGTAAAAGTTGCTGCTGTTCAGAATTTGACATGCTATGAAACTGCTGCGGCAATATAAGGTTCATGTTACTTCGGTAGGTACCGCAAACATTAGATCGCATTTTAGGACATAGGTAGGTATTATGCTTCCGTAAACCCGAACAGTTACTGAAGAGTGCAAGCAATATAAACAAGCTCGCTCTGTAATATAAACTGGGTCCATGCTTATAAAACTTTTAGTTGAATCTGAGTTCGTTCTCAAGTTTTTGATTGGTCAGATTTGAGCCTTTGGCTCAAATCTGACCAATCAAAAGCCTGAGAACTCAAATCTGACCAATCAAAAGCTTGAGAACGTCCCAGTCACATTTGGCATGACGGTGTAATGAAATAAATGACCCCCATAATACATCCACCCCCTCGGTCATAATATTACGTCCGGGATCATAATATTATGCCCGGGGTCCATATATTACGGAAAAAGTGACTCCCTTGCCGTAATATAATGACCCCTTTGAAATATTGGACCCCCTAGTTCGTGAAGTTAAATTGTCCATTCCATCGAAGTTTTAGAATGTTTCACTAAATGTATCACCTATGATGATATTTGCACTATGTGCCTGATTAAACGGCACGTTTTGAATAATCCGGATCTTGAATGATGTATGTGAGCATATGTTCGATTAATGATATACTGATTTACAAATCAATGCATAAAATGTGTGTTCTAGGTTCACTTGGCAACAGTCTAAACAAAGACTTATCTGCATGGTTTGGATTAATAAGCTCAGAACTTTATAACAACTGCTAGAATTAATGAAAAAACTATGACCGTGATAAAAATGAAGCACCGTCTCGATGCAAAATCTCAGGAAATAAGTGTCCGATATAGGCCTATATCACTGCCACTGCAACATCAAATATGAATCGAAATAATACAAACATTTGCTTTAATCGTCAATGTTTTATTGGAGGTCAATGTTTTATGAGAGTCATTTTGTTTTATGTGGGGTTCGGTTTTGTAATATGTAAGGGGTCGTAATATTTTGACCCATTAGTCGTAATATTATGACCGGGAAGTCGAAATATTATGAGTGTTATGACCCATTGTCGTAATATTATGACCGGGGTGTCGAAATATTATGACCCCTGGTCGTAATATTATGACCGAGGAGTCATAATATTACGGCGATCACAATATTTCATTGCAGCGACCGTACGGTCTAAATTTTCTACGGCCAATACTATTTTACGGGTGCCGCATAATTCCTACGGCCATATATTGCAGTGGTCACATATGCTACGGCTATATACTGCAGTGGTCACATATGCTACGGCTATATACTGCAGTGGTCACATATGCTACGGCTATATACTGCAGTGGTCACATATACTACGGCTATATACTGCAGTGGTCACATATACTACGGCTTTATACTGCAGTGGTCACATATACTACGGCTATATACTGCAGTGGTCACATATACTACGGCTATATACTGCAGTGGTCACATATGCTACGGCTATATACTGCAGTGGTCACATATGATACGGCCATATACTGCAGTGGTCACATATGCTACGGCTATATACTGCAGTGGTCACATATCCTACGGCTATATACTGCAGTGGTCATATATGCTACGGCTATATACTGCAGTGGTCACATATCCTAGGGCTATATACTGCAGTGGTCACATATGCTACGGCTATATACTGCAGTGGTCACATATACTACGGCTATATACTGCAGTGGTCACATATACTACGGCTATATACTGCAGTGGTCACATATACTACGGCTATATACTGCAGTGGTCACATATACTACGGCTATATACTGCAGTGGTCACATATGCTACGGCTATATACTGCAGTGGTCACATATGATACGGCCATATACTGCAGTGGTCACATATGCTACGGCTATATACTGCAGTGGTCACATATCCTACGGCTATATACTGCAGTGGTCATATATGCTACGGCTATATACTGCAGTGGTCACATATCCTAGGGCTATATACTGCAGTGGTCACATATCCTACGGCTATATACTGCAGTGGTCACATATGCTACGGCTGCCGTACGGCGTATGGTTGGATTTGTGGAGACAGAAAACCTGGCGGTGTCCGTGCGACCGCTGTAGGGTTTTTAATAAAAAATCCACGGCAGCCTGCAAGGAAACCGCGCGGTGCCCGCCATGCGCCCGTGTAGTCATTCTGGATTAACTTCTCTAAAAGCTACGGATGCCGTAGAAATTATAACTCCTCGCTTAAAATTCTTCGGCGATCGTACGGCCTTTATAAAAAATAGGGATACGGCGGATGTGCGGGCGCCGCAGAATTTTTTTACAGCCGCCGCAGAAATCTCCCGATTTCAGTCATCTACGGCTGCCGTACGGCAACCGTAGAGCAAATGTGACTGGCGGGCGTCACTTGGGTGCAAAACAAGTAATCCAAATTTCTCTCGGAACCCTTCAGTATGATCTGCTTTGCGGGACAAGTTGACGAGTTACTACCGTGGTTTTTGCCCTCATCATGCTCACGGGTGCCCTCCGTATGCTTCCTCTCAACAATAACAACAACTCCATCACAGATACATTTTTTTTTTTAATTACATGTCATAAGTATCTACAACATACCAAAAGATAGTTTTCTGACTCAACCAAAAACAATGAGTAAAATATATTAATCTCCGGCGGAAATCTGCTAAAAAAATCGATGGGTTCATTCACTGCGATCGTCAGTGAAAGCTTATTTGACCACTGTGTCTCATTTATCAAAGAAATCATCACTCTTGATGAGCAGTCATCTATTTTTTCTCAGAATATTAATACGCTTTTACAACGAGTCACCAAAGTGACAACCAACCCCTCTAGGACACAGATTGACTCTGAGATTCGAAATAGAAATACGCTATAATTCAAGTCGAAACACCATATAACTGATCTATAAGACATTACCCCGGTCTGATAGCATGAATGGATATCGTGTATTCACAATTTCTTCAAATATTTTTTTTCTAAAAACCTCTACAATCTTGATATTGATATCGGCGAAAGTCAGTACTTTCGGTTTGTAAGTCAGTACTTTCGGTTTAAAACTATAGGAACCGTCTGATCAGGGTCTGCTCTGTTTGCTAATTGAACTTGTAATATCTGGGGCTTTTTTACCTTCTTAAAGGAACCGTCTGATCAGGGTCTGCTCTGTTTGCTAAAGGAACGAAATATCGTGGGGGTACCTTCTTATCTTAAATGACTACAATGTTCCACCTTCCATATTTCATTATAACAGTTTTGTCCATGAATATTCAGTAGGTATGGAAATTTAGAATAAATATAAAACAGGATAGGGTCATATCCTATTGAGACGATGAGTAACTCGATACCTCGCCTGGTCAAGAGACTCGGTCCACATTGATATCTGGACTCCGCATTGATACCTGGACTCCACATTGACACATGGATACCTGGACTCCACATTGATACATTGACACTAGTTTTTCAAGAGGTTACATGAATTGGAAGTAGAGTAAATATTCAGCTGATTACAGCTCCAGCAGTTCGTTACAGCATGGTAAGATTGGACTTGGTTTGACAGCAATACATCTCGTAACCAGACGTTTCATTTAGTATAAATATCGGTATTAGAGACAGGTCCTCTAGGAGCTTTCTGCATGACTTTCACTCTGCATTCAGCAATCACCTGCCTAAAAGTATCTTAACCCTTCGCTTGCTATTCACGTCAATATACCTACCTGTAAATAGTGAAGACCCAGATGAGACAGCTCCTGCAGGAACTGTCTCATCAGGGTCTGCACTATTTACAAATTGATTGTGCAACCAGTGCACTCCACAGTAGTGACTGCACAGCGAAATACTTGTACACAGTGAAGATATATGTAATTATACAACAGGGCATGGGTAAAGAAGGAGAAGTGTATTTTAAAATTCAGCAAGCGAAGGGTTAATTCTTCTCATCTAGAATCCCCGTTTAGAGAGATTTTACTGTAATATATAGCGTCTCATTATAAATACACTCATACAGGGTTCTATTTGTTGACCAAGTAAAACGATGTTTTTATTCAATTATTTCAAAGGAATGACACATATCTGAACGTGACACTATTTTTAGATGAGAGCTGCTTTGAGTTTAAATGTCAAATGAGCAACCATATGCAACTAGTGCTAATGCGAAATGTCAAAAATACCCAGACGCTTTGTAGGAGGTTAGGTTGAATAATTAACAACTAGAATTCCTTATTATCATGTTATCACCTTTGCAAACTGTTTATATCCTGTGTGACAAAAAGTAGTTTGGGTTTCTCACCAGCATCAAAACTGATACTGGCATAATAGGTTTGAAACAAAAAGGAATAAAACTTAACACTGTCGTTGGCTAATATTGTTGTGTATAAAATTTGTCGTCTGCTAAAATGTTCGTTTAGAAAATGTTCTCCCCTTTTCTTTATAACATGTTACCATAGTAACAAACCAAGTCTCATCTGGATGCAAGCTGTTATGATAGTATGCGTATTGCATGGGTCAATCCTGTGCCCAAGTGTCATGAAAATTCAGCTAGATCTAATAGATCTAAACATTGAATTTTTTGCAATATATTTCCAAAAACAGACATACCGCTATACGTAACATCTTATGCAAATGCCACTGATTAACGCAGCTAGAAGAATGGTCGCATATTGTTCGCAAAACAAAGAATGGAAAATTATGTTTCACAAAGTGAAAACTTTGATAATTTTATATAAATTTAAACACGATTGGTGTAACTGATGACGTATAAATGACGTACATATATGACGCACAGAGGTGATTACTTAACCCTTTTATCTGGTAAATATTGATTAAGAAATAACGAATACTGTAAAAACCTCTCTAAACCGGACGTTAAATTTAGTATAAATATCGGTCTTGGAGACAGATGACAGCTTAATGCAGGGTGAAAGTCATGCAGAAAGCTCATGCATTAAGCAACCACCTGCATAAAAGTATTTAACCCTTCGCTTGCTGGATTTTAAAATACATTTCCCCTTCTTTACCCATGTCCTGTTGTATAATTACATATATCTCCACTGTGTACAAGTATTTTGCTGTGCAATGACTGCTGCGGAATGCACTGGTTGCACAATCAACTTGTAAATAGTGCAGACCCTGATGAGACAGCTCCTGCAGGAGCTGTCTCATCTGGGTCTTCACTATTTACAGGTAGGTATATTGACGCGAATAGCAAGCGAAGGGTTAAATTGTTCTATACAAGAATTCCAGTTTAGAGGGGGTTTACTGCAGATCTAGTAACTGTAGCCAATTGTTATGATAGTATATGACCACAAGGATGTTTGGTCATGTCAAAATTTGACCGTACAATCAGATCAATATTACTTCATAAGCAAACAGAATAGACCCAAGGGAGTCGTCTGATCTGGGTCTACACTGTTTGCAAATGCGTTAAAAGGCGAATCTACGAAGTGCATGTTAAGCTAATAGAGAAACGCGCTTAAATCCTTTACTTGATATAGTTGTTGGCATCCCGTCAGTCGAGAACGATAGGCTAATCATTCTAGCTGAAATATGGCGCTAACCAAGAACTAATTGCAAAAGAAATTATTTTGCTCATTTTGGTATCATCAATGTTTGTACTTTACGTAGTCAAAAGTCCCGGTTCGTATCTGTTGCAAATTTTCCAAAGTTTTCTGTTGAAATATGGTATTGAAAAATGCTACTGAAACATCCATAATGGATATAGCAGCCTTAAAACGATTTGTAGCATGTTTATTCAAATAGTATTTACATACTATAGTGTAACAGTGTTACAAATACCATATTGTAATATAGAAACTCATTTATGAATATTATTTATTATATGGAATTGCGCCTTTGGAGGTGACCGAGGTGCATCGCCTTTGATGACTGTACAGTCCGATCCTGGATTTGCAGGTCTTGTTGCAGTCCTGGCATACAAAAGCTGTTGCATCCTGGTTGTCTATCTGCACGGATTTTCTGGCGTTGCGTCAGTTTCTCAGTTCAGTGTTGTGGTCTCTAAAGACCGATTCTCCTTTGGTGAGCCCCCTCCCCCCCCCCCCCCCCCCCCCGAAACAAGATGTCTCACTTGGGTCTATCAGCCGCCGTCGATTCCCAGGACACAAGTGCAATGTGGCAGGTTTTCATGTCGCGCTTGCACACGTCCTTGTATCTGAGCTTGGGACGACGGCTTCTAGTCCCCATTGGCTAGCTCACCATAGAGTAAGTCCTTTGGGATACGCCCATCGTCCATCCTCCTGACATGACCTAGCCAGCGCAGTCGGCGCTGACGCAGAAGAGTATACAAGGATGGAATTCCAGCTCTGGTAAGGAACTCATTGTTTGTAACCTTTTCCTTCCATGTTATTCCAAGAATCAAGGATACTTTACTCGGAGCCAGCGCATGTGGAAGACCTGGAGTTTGCGTTCTTGAGTGGAGTACGTTGTCCATGATTCGCTGCCGTACAGCAGAGTACTAATTACACAGGTCTTTGGTGCCTTGTCTATGCGCTTGTTTAGCTCTGTGTCCAGTGATAGAGTATCTGATGCAGTGGAGCATAGATACTGAAACTGATGGACAACTTCCAGGCCGTTCCCATGGAGCGTGATGGAAGGTGGAACTGGTGTTATGTGGCTTGGCCCATGACTTGAGTCTTCTTGACACTGATGTACAGTACACCTTATCATACATTACACCTTATCATACAGTATACCTTATCATACAGTACATATACAATACACCTTATCATACAGTACACCTTATCATACAGTACACCTTATCATACAGTACACCTTACCATACAGTACATATACAATACACCTTATCATACAGTATACCCTATCATACAGTACACCTTATCATACAGTATACCTTATCATACAGTATATATACAATACACCTTATCATACAGTACGCCTTATCATACAGTACACCTTATCATACAGTATACTGTAGCATCCGCGATGCACTCATGTACGTCGACTTCTGACCCCGGAGACAGAGGATGAAATACACTGTGCATCGTGTTGTCATTCCAGTTTCACTTGCTAGAAAGCTGTATCTTTTCTTACTTGACTTGGCACATGCATGTTTTAATCCTCATATTTATTTGTTTAGCTGAAATGCACTCAATTTTAGGGCCTAGTATGTGAGATGCTACAGTATAATGTCCGCCATCTTGGTTGCTACAGTGATGCATTGTGGGTTGTTTACTATAGAAATAACGCTCAAAGCAGACAGAATTACCATAGCTATGCCAAAAAGAAAGGCTCAAGATATCTATTTCCCTATGGTACATATTTATTTTGGGATTTTGTTGGCGAGTTTCCATGATCAAACTAGTTTGTAATATTTTCAAACAGTATAACATAGTTCTTCATATGTAACCGTAGGCTGAATGTTTTCACGCGCGTTACCTAGCATTTCCAACCACCAACCAGTATTTGACTATTCAACCACTTGATCAGCCCGTCAAAACTTGACGGTTTCCAGTCTGTTTTGACGGGGACGAATCACGTGACCTTTTTCCAACCTTCTTTTTGTCAGTTTCCTACCACTTTTGACTGGGAATCTGAGCGCGAGTATAAAAGAGCCGGATTTTTAGTGAGAATCAGAGAGAGTTGAGGGAGTTGAGCTAGGGTCAAGAACTACGCTAGCCTGTTTCAGAAATATACATTCTAATGGTGCGCATTTTAAGGCATACGAATAGAACATAGATGAAAGCATTTCATTTTATGACAGAATTTCGACTGATCTATAGAATAAATGCAGATCTTGGCATTTTACAGATTTAAAGCTTTATTCGAATTACGCGGTTTTGCAACTTATTTATAAAATACTTTGGTCGCTGACGTTGTGCTGTAGCTACCGATCCACCACCTAGATTTATATCATTAAGACTGAGTTTGACATAAGCAGATCGATTGGATCTTGATCCATTGATAAATTCACTTACAAGAGCTATTTGCAAGAGGTTTGCCGTGTGTGGTGTTTACTAGGCCCATAGTATGATAAGTTGTTTGAGTTCGTATGTATCTATTTGTGGAAGAATCTAGAGAATTCTGAATAACAATCACCAGAATATTTTAAATTGATATCGTCTTGATTTGTTTATATTTATCCCCTCACGTTAACCAACGTCCATAGCTGGACGTAACATTTATGGTGACAGAGCGGTGGGATTTGGTATTTTAACCAGATCCAGCGATACGAACATATCTTTTGAATATCTTAAGTAAATTAGTAACAGTTTACGCTACCAATAGTAATCATGCACAGCCCAAGACCCGTTGATAGTGAGGGTGTGATTTCCTTCAAACCAGTTACCCGTTCGCCACGCAACTCACATAGTGAACTGTCCAGCCCTTATCACTCACCCAAGGGAAGACCCAGTGAATCAACTATACACGAGAGACCGATCTCGCCGGAGATCATTGTTCAAAGGCAAAGTCCAAGACATAGTTCTGCGCATACACATTTAAATCAGTCCACAACACATGAGCACATGGCAAGAGGTCAGACCAGTACACAGCTTGAATTAGGTGACAAACAGAATGATACGACAGGAAACTACAACACAGAAGTAGCCAGTATTCTGTCCAATATAACAGATGTACTCACCCAGATGAGCAGTCAGTTAAATTCCTTAAAATCCAGTCAAAAGAATACACACAATGTGAAACCAGATACACAAAACACACACCATGATCAACAAGCTGATAGAGTGACGTCATACAGCTCACGTAATAGTGACGTAGACACATTCCAGACTAGGAATTACCCAATTTACTCTAATAAAAGCACCAGGGTTGCATGTAGAGATAACATTCATAGTATAGATATGCAAGCTTCAGAAAGGGCACATCAGTCTCCCCCAAAACAGGCACCAAACAGAGTTTATCACAACCATACACAAGAAATGAATACATGTGTAGACCCTGGCAATTACAGACATATTGCCCATAATATACAAAACAAGCACCCAAGCCAATATTATGCCAATGAATCTTTAAGGACAAGGCAGGTACCATCAGCAATGTTAGATCCAGATCAAAACACTCGAAACAACAACAGTGTAGACTTAGATCCAGCAGTGCAAGCCAGATATAGGCCAGATAGTGTGGCACTCCAACCCCAAGAGTACAATGAAAGGGTTTTGACCCAACAACTTAGTAGACCCAAACGGTTGAATGATTTGGGAGGCATCAAGATCAGTCCATTCACTGGCGATGAAGAGTGGCGTGTTTGGCATGCGAGGTTCGAAACCATCACTCAAAGGTTTGGACTGACAGAAGATGAAAAGCTAGACCACCTTCTACCAAGAATAGAGGGCAAAGCAGCAGAATTTGTTTTCACCCAGCTACCTTCAAGCTTTCTGTCTAGTTACAAACAAGTTGCACATGCACTTGATTGTAGATACAGAGTGATTGAGACACCTAGGGCATTTGCAGCCAAATTCAGTCGTAGGACCCAGAGGGTAGGCGAAACCGCTGAACAGTATGCCGCCGATTTGAAGGTCTTATACGACAAAGCCCATGGGTACAGAGACAGACAAACACGTGAAGAAGACCTAGTACGAAAGTTCTTGGATGGTCTGAGAGACGACGATGTGAGATTTGAGGTCGAATATCACAAAGAACCAACAACAATAGACGAGGCAGTTTTTCATGTGGTGAACCTGCTTCAAACCCGTCGAAGAGAGTTTCATGACAGACGCCAAAGAGAGAGCACAAGGCGGCTAGAGGATGAAAGAACTTATACATGTAGCAAGGATAAAGAGCAACATGAGACACCCTCTAATCAAGAGAACCACCTTCAGACCAGTTGTAAGAGAAATGATTGTACCAACGTAACAGAATCAAAAGGTTTAGAAGACATCCTCGAGAAAATATTAAAGAAGCTCGACAACATTGAACAAAGTAAGCCGACAGCCACAGAGAAGCAAACTGTCAAGAGAGGAAAAATTGTCGAATGCTTCAACTGCAGAAAAATGGGTCACTTTGCTCGTGACTGCCCCGAAAGAAAACATAGGAGAGAGAGGTCGACTGGGGAGCAGCTTGAAAAGCAAAAGGATTACAATGACCGAAACAATAATTTAAACTACAGGGGACCGGCTCTTGCGGCCAAAGAGAGGTCCAATTAAGCAGCAACGAGGAAGGCCAAACATGTGGGACAAGTAAAGAAGATTCATGCATTGATGTTGAAAGTGTTGATGGCAACAAATGTAAACTACCAAAGAAGGGACTGGGTGATGGGATATATATAAGAGGAGCTGTAGAAGGTATACCGGTAATATTCACCACAGACACAGGGGCTTCTAGGACGGTGATATCTACAAGGGTATACGACAAAATACCAGAAAATAGAAGGCCATTATTACGGAAGTCTGTTTGCTTAAAGGGAGCAGGTGGGTTGCCTATTAAGGAGAAAGGGAAGGCCGAGTTCACGCTGGGACTGGGTTCAGCCTTAGAGATCGTCAGGGAGGCTATAGTAGCCGAAAAAGAGGATGACGTTCTGCTGGGGTATGACGTCCTGGGCGGGAATGGGAAGGCAGCAGATATTCTCCTTAGTAAGAACAAAGTAATTTTCGACGGGGTCGAAATACCGTGCTTTCAGATTGGCAAGGGAGGAGGGACTCGAAAGGTAGTAATGGCAGATGACTTCAACATCCCGGCACTTAGCGAGACGGTAGTAGATGTGTATCTTGACCGGAGTGAGGGTGACGATGAGGATCGCCGAGCAGAATATCTGCTAGAGCCAACAGACAACTTTACAGAAGCATATCCTCTGTTAATGGCAACAACCCTTGTCAACACCAATGCTGCACCCACATGCAAAGCAAGACTGCTAAACCCATTCTCCACCGATATACAGCTAAAACAAGATACAGAGGTTGGGAAAGCAGAAAGAATAGAGCGGATAGTGAGTGTCGTAACAAAAGAAGAAAGAAAGGATGACGACCAGCAGATTATCCGTAGAGTGACAATGACGCCAAAGGAAGCTGCAACAGAAGAAAACCTACACGAATTGGGAAGGGAAACAGATGTACCAGCACACTTACAAGCCTTGTGTGAACGGTCCGCTAAGGGGAATGGTAGTTATGAGCGGCAAGTGGTAGCCAGACTCCTGATAAAATACAAGGATACCTTCTTCAAGGATGAGTGGGACATTGGTGTCCATCACAACAGGCTAAAACCGTATGCAGGACGGCACCCTCCACGATTGGCACCTAAGAAGTTGTGTTCCGACCGAGTCGTGACATCCCACTAAGGATAGTGACAATGCGATTAGGACATTTTACGCGAAGTACCAAGCATTTACCTAGAACTGTGATAATTATGTTGTTTTTTATAAAAAGTTATAGCTTACGAAATTGCGCATTAAGAAAGTACATTTGTGTATAACTGTACATTGTGTGAACATTTAATCGCGTTACAAATAGATGTACATTAATAATGTACAATAAAAGACTGTAGTGATATCGTGAAGTACGCAGTGGCTGAAGCCAATAATATCTACGGACGCGATGTTAACACTGATGTTACTATCCGTACCATAAACATTACACATATATCCAGTGATAGACACTATTTTGGGAAGATTGACATTCCAGCGTTGTGATAAAATATTCAAATATTTGTGATGCATAGTTGTGACGCTACTTTAACTCATTATATTAAGTACGGTGTAAAGCCATGCTTATTTTCATTTCTGAATAGCACAGTGTCAACTCGAAACTTTTTGTATTAAATACAGCTGTTTAATTGAAGGTTATTTGGCACATGGATGCACTTGCTATTCAAAAATAATGAGTATTGCAATCTTAATTAGCCTGTAACCATCGCACTTTTGCAACTACATAGGTTAAATTTTCTTTGAGAGGTAATTTTACAGAGACGTTTTACTGTAATAGCTTGTTCGATTAATGATCTGTGATATTGCAGATATGGAATTTGTCCTATACTTTTCAGTGTCTATAGGATTAGGAGCCGAGGACAATGGCATCTACCTCTTGAGAATTTGTTCATAAAGTTCACCGTGTCAATGCATTACGTTTTGACACATTACTTTATGGGAAGCCGGACAGAGGCGGCAACTTTCACATTTACTTGTTAAGTATTCTTGTTATAAAGCAAGATTGTTTAAATTTTAAAGAGTGTTATTATAGTTAAAAGTTACAAGGTTACAGGTACAAAAATCTTAAATTTGTGATAAATACTTTGCATGTGGTATCGTAAAAGATACAGCTGAACAGCTAAACTTTATTGTTATAAGTACTGTTCTTTATGTTTAGAATTGTAGGCAGCGGGAGCTTTGCCTATCAAAGAGGGGGGTAATGTAGCATCCGCGATGCACTCATGTACGTCGACTTCTGACCCCGGAGACAGAGGATGAAATACACTGTGCATCGTGTTGTCATTCCAGTTTCACTTGCTAGAAAGCTGTATCTTTTCTTACTTGACTTGGCACATGCATGTTTTAATCCTCATATTTATTTGTTTAGCTGAAATGCACTCAATTTTAGGGCCTAGTATGTGAGATGCTACAGTATAATGTCCGCCATCTTGGTTGCTACAGTGATGCATTGTGGGTTGTTTACTATAGAAATAACGCTCAAAGCAGACAGAATTACCATAGCTATGCCAAAAAGAAAGGCTCAAGATATCTATTTCCCTATGGTACATATTTATTTTGGGATTTTGTTGGCGAGTTTCCATGATCAAACTAGTTTGTAATATTTTCAAACAGTATAACATAGTTCTTCATATGTAACCGGAGGCTGAATGTTTTCACGCGCGTTACCTAGCATTTCCAACCACCAACCAGTATTTGACTATTCAACCACTTGATCAGCCCGTCAAAACTTGACGGTTTCCAGTCTGTTTTGACGGGGACGAATCACGTGACCTTTTTCCAACCTTCTTTTTGTCAGTTTCCTACCACTTTTGACTGGGAATCTGAGCGCGAGTATAAAAGAGCCGGATTTTTAGTGAGAATCAGAGAGAGTTGAGGGAGTTGAGCTAGGGTCAAGAACTACGCTAGCCTGTTTCAGAAATATACATTCTAATGGTGCGCATTTTAAGGCATACGAATAGAACATAGATGAAAGCATTTCATTTTATGACAGAATTTCGACTGATCTATAGAATAAATGCAGATCTTGGCATTTTACAGATTTAAAGCTTTATTCGAATTACGCGGTTTTGCAACTTATTTATAAAATACTTTGGTCGCTGACGTTGTGCTGTAGCTACCGATCCACCACCTAGATTTATATCATTAAGACTGAGTTTGACATAAGCAGATCGATTGGATCTTGATCCATTGATAAATTCACTTACAAGAGCTATTTGCAAGAGGTTTGCCGTGTGTGGTGTTTACTAGGCCCATAGTATGATAAGTTGTTTGAGTTCGTATGTATCTATTTGTGGAAGAATCTAGAGAATTCTGAATAACAATCACCAGAATATTTTAAATTGATATCGTCTTGATTTGTTTATATTTATCCCCTCACGTTAACCAACGTCCATAGCTGGACGTAACAATACCTTATCATACAGTACACCTTATCATACAGTACACCTTATCATACAGTATACCTTATCATACCTTCAACGTATACTTTATATGCTTTACTCCATGAATATTCAGGTAAGAACTAATGATCCCATCAAAATGAAGTGTCATAGGCCTAATAACACATGGATACAGGAGTATTTGTACTGGCAGAAACTGTAGAATCACATGTAGAATCATATATCTAAAGCTTAGGTCAATTTGTTACACATGTCATATATCTAAAGCTTAGGTCAATTTGTTACACATGTCATATATCTGAAGCTTAGGTCAATTTGTACCACATGTCATATATCTAATGCTTAGGTCAGTTTGTTACACATGTCATATAGCTGAAGCTTAGGTCAATTTGTTATACATGTCATATATCTGAAGCTTAGGTCAATTTGTTACACATGAAATATATCTGACGCTTAGGTCAATTTGTTACACATGTCATATATCTATAGCTTAGGTCAATTTGTTACACATGTCATATATCTGAAGATTAGGTCAATTTGTTACACATGTCATATATCTATAGCTTAGGTCAATTTGTTACACATGTCATATATCTGAAGATTAGGTCAATTTGTTACACATGTCATATATCTGAAGCTTAGGTCAATTTGTTACACATGTCATATATATTAAGCTTAAGTCAATTTGTTACACATGTCATATATCTAATGCTTAGGTCAGTTTGTTACACATGTCATATATCTGAAGCTTAGGAGGTCAATTTGTTATACATGTCATATATCTGAAGATTAGGTCAATTTGTTACACATGAGATATAGCTGAAGCTTAGGTCAATTTGTTACACATGTCATATATCTAAAGCTTAGGTCAATTTGTTACACATGTCATATATCTGAAGATTAAGTTAATTTGTTACACGTGTCATATATCTGAAGCTTAGGTCAATTTGTTACACATGTCATATATATTAAGCTTAGGTCAATTTGTTACACATGTCATATATCTGAAGCTTAGACCAATTCGTTACACAATAACATGTTTTAATGGCCTTGGGAAAAGTTCTAGTTCAAAAGAGAAATCAATTCGGCTAATAAATTGTTTTATCAAATACTATGTAAAGTTTACCCAGAGATCACAAAACAATGTAAAATAAGATCAACATGGCACCAGAAGCCATGTATCTAAAGGGCTTTGGTCAAAGGACAACAAAAAAGTTTGGACCCGACAGTCGTTTCCTATTCAAACAAAACATGACCTTGAAGTCAAAGGTCAGGGTCAGATGAAGGTACTCTTGGTATGAGAGGCTGCACCTCGTCATGATAAATAATTTCTTGAGGTCACATGTCAAATGTCTAAGGACTAGGAAAAGGACTAAAACGTTCTGGCACGGACAGTAATTTCCTATTTAAGGTACATAGTTATATTTGGCCGTGATATCACATGAAGGTCAATGCCACCTGAAGTATGCATGATACCTGACAGTTCGCCTCACGATAATACATCCACATATGAAATATTTAAGTCTTATGTCATCGGACACTTCGACTCATGATGTTACATCGACATGTATAATATCTAAGCCTTTGGTCAACAGACGAAAACGTTTCCTAATAAGGTACAGTACAGTACCTAGTTATAATTTACTTTCAGTCCAAAATGACCGCTCAGCCGACTGTACATTTAAGGTACAAACATGTCATGACACATTCACATGTCAAATATCAAACGCCTAGGTCAAAGAAATAACCAGTTCTGACATGGGACAATAGTTACCTATTCCAGGTACATGCATTTGATCATTTGATCACATTTGAGGTCAAAGGTCAAAGACACATGAATGTCAGCATGGTACGCGATGCTTCGTTTCATAATGATACATCCACATGTCAAACATCTAAGTCCTGGGTCAAATGTCAAAGACGTTCTGGCCCAGACAATGTTTGTATGAGAAGAACGAGAAGAAGAAGAATTCACACTAAAACAGGGACATAAATGAAGGGCGGAGGCGCATAAATGACTGGCTGCTTTGATTACGGAAAGCATTTCGAGGCTTTTAAAATCTTACCAAAACGCTAAATAAAAAAGGTATATCAACAAGCATTCATAGAGTATTGCTTTTTGGTTAACGAATACCATACATCCCTCCCCACTAACAAACGAGACTCGATGTTTTTGAGCACAGTTAGTAAAAAGTATTGTACAGAAATGTGATATTACAGATATACAAATGAAAAGTGCACATATGCAATTTTGCAGTACATTGTATATTTTTTCATATATTATCATTTAACTGTTTCAATTAGACTGAAATTCAAACTTGATCGGTATAGTCTCTCGATGTAACTATATACTGGAATTTTCTAAGTCAACCTGCCGTAATTCCCCGAAAATCGACGTAGCCTAACAATATTCAATCATTGAATCTTGATCTTAACTCATTATAATAAAGGTATGTACCAAATACAACTCCAATATCTGCTAGAGATTTATTTCGGTAAAAAGTGTACATAACATGGCAAAACATAACTATGACAACATATAAAAAGCCATGTAATGCGCACTAGAAACCAAGGATTACACAAAAAAGGAAAATAATTTCGCATTAAAAACGGCAACCTTTTCGAAATAGTGACCTCGACTTTGATCTGATTTCATGAGTGTGTGAGTGAGTGAGTGAGTTTGGTTTAACGTCCGACCAACAGTATTTCAGTTATTTGCGGACGGCACCCGCTTGAAACAAGTTAAAGTGCTGCCTCAGCGGGCAAATAGCAATGGCACCTCACCCAGTCACATTATCCTGACACCGGGCCGACCAGTCCTAGAACTGCCCTTTTAATGTCGAGCGTAGACAAGGGAGCTACTAGTATCAACTTTTAACAACTTTTGGTATGTCACGGCCGGGGATCGAACCCACGACCTTCCTTCCTTCTGATTTCATGAAATGCCTTCACCCAAGCTATCTGCATACCAAATATGACTTGTCTAGCTTAAGTAATTCAGAACTTATAAGCAAATGTTAAAGTTTTGTTCACGACGGCGCACACCCCTTAGCCCGCCCGCCTGCCCGCCCGAACACTCACCCACCAGACTGACGGACTGACGGACGGACAGAGTACAAATTCGGCGTGGCCGGTAGGTGACTAATAAAACTTTACAACGGTAAGTCTCGTCAATGTGCTGTTAGGACTGCATGCGGGATATCGCAAAACCGAAAGTAGCTAGATGTCACTATAATGGAGTACACATGTGTGAACTAGTCAAAGATGAATGTGGAGGCCAATGAACCTTGGGTTCTAGATAGTGTCGGTATGTCGCTATGCTTTAACCCTTATCCTACAGAAAATAAAACTGTCTGCTAAAACGCTGATATGCTGTATTTTTCACTTACCTTCGATACCTTAACCCATTTGCTCCCAATGGATTCTTCCATGTTTATAAATTGGATTAGTCCTAAATTTTCAATTAAGCTTTGTTTTATATTGAATTTCCTATCAGCAAACAGTGTAGACTCTGATCAGACGCCACATAATGCGGCGTCTGATCAGAGTCTACACTGTTTGCCTACGTCCCATATATAGGATCGTGGGAGCAAATGGGTTACTGTCTTAACCCTTTCCCTGTTCTACGTTTATTCCAAATTTCAATACGTACTGAATCGTCATTAACAAAATAGTTATAAAGAAATATGGCAGGTGGAACAGTGTAGACATTTTAGAAAGCATAGAAACAGATCTACCAAATTTTATCAGCAAACAGAGCAGACCCTGATCAGACGGCTCCTCTAGGAGCCGTCTGATATGGGTCTACTCTGTTTGCAAATGCGTGAAAATCCGTTTATATGAGGGAAAGGGTTAAGGGTGTGGCTGACTGAGTGACAAACAGCTTGGCTCCTAATGAGACGTCTAGTTATTCGGCGTCTCATCTGGATCCAAACTGATTGCAGGTGCGACCAAGTCTTGTTTTTCTGGATAAGGGTTAACTACCGGGCCATTCTGCCCTGTAGAGGTGAAGTCAGTCTGCCCTGTAGAGATGAAGTCATTCGCTCCATTTGACATTTAGTTGAGTTAGACATTGAGCTAGCATAATAACCGTCGTTGGAGACGGATGATGTCACCTTTACATGGAAGAAAAATGCCCATCAGTAGGTTTGTGCCTTTTACTGTCAAAACTCGTTGTAAGAACAATGCAATGCCTCGTCTCCACTAACCAGCTAATAATAATCCATAGAAAGACATGCTAACGCTTTATTCCATAGAGCTGCCTCTTTAAGTCTTTAAGCCTGTGGAAAGGGTTAAGTGTTTCAAATATCGGTTTCAGCAAAATGATATCTTATTAACGCATGTTCCTCGTTCTGCAATAACTTTAAAATTTCCAATATATATCTTAATCAAAATTACTAAATAATATGGCGTTCTGTTTTATCTTCTATCCTGCTTAGACATTTTTACGCAGCCATTTTACGCCTGTGTAAAACATTGCTTGTTATTTCTTAAAATGAATATTCAACTTGTAGATGGTTTGCGTATTTGCAAACAGAATGGATCCAGATCAGACCTGAGATGGCCTCTATAGGATTCCTCTTATCAGGGTGTGCTCTGTTTGCTTAAAATGAAACATTATCAATCTGATTATGCAGTTTGTCATGGTAGAAGTGCCCTTCTGCAAAATGCGTGCGTGCGTTGCCGTTTTTCATAAACCCCGCAAATTTATATGCATAATGTTCACTTACTGTGTTCATACACTTTTCATTTTCTTTTAAACTGTCTAAACATAAAAGTCTATCAGCATGCGACTGTCGCACTCTTTCAGACATTTTGATCGCAACGAACATTTTTTAAAAACCATCGCCACGTATCGGAGTTCTGTCGCTAAAAGTATAGAACAATTAGGTCCGTATTGGCCCGCTCGGACAATACGACTCCTTTTTTTCAACTGATATTGGACCATTTTGTGTGTAACACTGTTACTATTTATAATAACAAATGTAATAAACAAAGTATAGCGTTCAATACACAAAGTACAGCGTTCAATATACAAAGCACGGCGTTCAAGGCACAAAGTACAGCGTTCAATATACAAGGTATAGCGTTCAACGCACAAAGTATAGCGTCCAATATACAAAGTACAGCGTTCAATATACAAAATACAGCGTTCAATGCACAAAGTATAGCGTCCAATACACACTGTACAGCTTTCACATCACAAAGTACAAGTACTCAAACAAAACTGAATCTATACAGAAACAAGAACGGTAATTGAATCTAAACATGGAACATATATTTATACTTTAAGCTATGTGAACATGTAGACTGTTATTCTCCATGACGTTTGTTGTTCCTAATACAAAATGCAATCTTAAATGTCACGATTTGATTTTTTGTTCTGATAAAAGTGCAAAAACTGAAGCAAGTTGTGATACGTTTTTTCTTTTGTCAAACATTTCTATTTTTCATAACCCTATTCTGATTTTTAGCTCGCATGTTCGTAGAACAGTAGAGCTTATGCTATACCCCGGCGTGAGCGTGAGCATGAGCGTGAGCGAGGGTGTAAGCGTGGCCAAGGTTAAAGTGTTTTGGACGGGTTGTTTTAAAGCTTAATATTTGTACTAGGATGCTGAAATTTTGTATGGAAGTTAAACATTAAAAATATTTTTCAATTTTATCAATTTTTGACATGTTTTGGACTTAGTCCTTTTGGCCACAAATCACCAGGTTAAAGATTTTTGGACGGGATGTTTTAAAGCCTAATATTTGTACTAGGATGCTGAAATTTTGTACAGAGGCTCATTTGGGGTCAGATATTAGCTATGAAGTTAAACATTAAAATGTGTTTAAGTTTTATTCAATGTTTGACATGTTTAGACTTTAGGTTTTTTGGCCAAAAATCACCAGGTTAAAGTTTTTGGGACGGGTTGGTATAAAGTTTAATATTTGTGCTATGATGCTGAAATTTGGTGAGAAGGTTCATATTGTCATTTTTGCCCTTCTCACCTTGACCTTTGACATAATTTTGCAAATATCTTTAAATACCTATATTATTGGAACCATTTGGCCTAGGGCTTCCATACTTGGTATGACCATGCCAATATATTTTCCCTTCTGTCTTTGACCTTGACCTTTGACCTACTTTTTCTATTTTGTTTAAATGCCTATAGTATTTGAACCAATAGACCTAGGGCTTCCATACTTGGTATGAACCTTTCTTTTGTTGAAACTTTTCCAACAATGTAATTGTTTGCCCTTCTGACATTGACCTTGACCTTCGACCTACTTTTGAAAAAATCTTTAAATGCCTATATTATTTGAACCAGTAGGCCTAGGACTTCCATACTTGGTATGATCATGACGACCATTTTCCCTCCTGACCTTGACCTTTGACCTACTTTTGCAAAAATCTTTAAAATGTCTATAACATTTGAACCAATGGGCCAAATGCTTCCATACTTGGTATGCGACTTTCTTGTGTTAAGACCTTTTTAACAATATTGTTTTTGCCATGTTACTTTGGTATTTGACCTACTTTTGCAAATTTCTTTAAATGCCTATGAAATTTGAACCGGTAGGCCAAGGGCTTCCATACTTGGTATGCAACTTTCTTGTCTTAAGACTTTTCCAACCACACCATTGTGACCTTGACCTTTGACTTACATTTGCAAAAGTCTTCAAATGCCTATAGCATTGCAACAAATAGACATAGGGCTTCCATACCTGGTATGACCCTGCCAACATGTTTGCCTTTCTGACCTTGACCGTTGACCCACTTTTGCAAAAGTTTTTAAACACACCAATGTTTTTTACCATATGACCTTGACATTTCACCTGTTTTTGCAAATATCTGTAGTACCAACATACCTAGGACTTCCAAACCTGGTATGACCATGCAAACATGTTTGCCCTTCTGACCTTGACCTTAACACTTGATCTACTTTTGCAAAAGTCTTCAAATGCATATAACATTGGAACCAATAGGCCTAGGACTTCCATACTTTGTATGTATATTTCCTGTCTTAAGACTTTCCAACCATACCATATGACCTTGACTTTGACCTTTGACCTTCTTTTGCAAAAATCTTTAATTGCCTATAATATTGGATGCGATGGGCATAGGACTTCTATACTTGGTATGACCATGCCAACAATTTTACCCTTCTGACCTTCACCTTTGACCTACTTTTGCAAAACTATTTAACTGCCTATTACATTGGAACCAATAGACCTAGGGCTTCCATATTTGGTATGTATCTTTTTTGTTTCATAATCTCTTTAAATGGATGAAAATTGGTATTTGGTTGCCTTTTGGTTGTGATATTGATGCAGTTAAGTTTAAATTGAAAATTGAATTATTTTCTTTGTGTTCAATATGACACGTTTTAGACTTAACTTTTAAACAGGCGAGCATCAAGTGGCTTTGACACCATTTCTGGTTTAAAGTGGGTTGGTCTTATCGTTGTTTAACGGTAATTCCAGACAACATGAAAGGATATCATGTATGAGAGGATACTGAGTGATAAACAGTGCAGAGCCTGACCAGAGGTGTCTTCTGTAAGCCGTCTGGTCTGAGTGTACTCTGTTTACAATTGCCAGTAGGTTCGTTTCCCCATTCAAATGATTGAATTATTGGCTGAGTATATTGGTAATGTGTGTAGCTTGTGCAGTATAAAAGTACATGTACCGACGTTTTCTATATTATTTCTGAGCTACTTTAGGCAGCCATCTGCTTTTAAAAATCGGCATGTCTATTCCCCAAGTGTTTGCTTCCTTTTTTGCCTTTGTCCTGCTTTACTCAGAAACCTGCTTTTAAAGATAGCTATATTAATTTACAAGTGATTGAGTTTACTCTTTATATGCGGAAAGTGAGCATGTAGGACATTTGCAAACATTGTTAATTGAAATCAAAGGGTTAGTGAGGGAGCCTTTGATCGAGGTCTGCCCTGTTTGCAAAACAAATCATTTTCTTCAATGATAGATTTTAATACAACTTTTTGTTTAAGTAATATTTGAAACCAATGAGGAACCGGTGCATTAAGTATTCAGCAAATTATGGTAATACGTTAAAATGCCGAGGTCACCTAATACAATAGTGGTATTATCCCAATCAACGGGTCATCTATAAATAAAAACGACATGTCATATCTAACGGTTTATATGTAAGTACATTGTAATACCAAAACACAACCAACAAAACAAAACAATAAAAAAAACCCGCAAGTCTCTGTATAGCTTTTGTCCGGCTTTAGGTAGCCACATGACTTTATAGATATGGTGGTTTGTTGAAGGCATATGCTGGGACATACCTGACAACTGCCATTCCGCAGTCTAGTGCAATTCATTGACGTGCACTCGATGGAAACAAAAGGTGTTTAATAACATGGCATCCGGAAACAACCATGGTATACTATTTCTGACGTGAAAATGCTTCGTAACATTAGCTTTGATTTAGTATGTACAACAAAACCCATAGCAATGTGTAAGAAGGGCGCAGGAATATACAATTATCAGTCATATGAAGAAATTATGTGACCATAATATGAATGAAAGTATTCTCCCAGAGGCAGTTTCTCAGTTAATAAAGAAGTACGCGTCGGGTGACCTTATGCAAGCGATTAGGTAATCACGCCCATAATGCCTAGTTTACATTTCTTTTTCTGCGATTTTGCTACAATATTTTTTTGCATCGCAGAAGTCTACGGGCTGCGATATTTTTGTTCACAATGTATACGACCATCGTACGATCATTTGTGTAAACTGGTCGGGGCTTACCAGCATAGGAAGGCCATCGGAGTTGTTCCATCTTCTATAGCTAGACAAACTATTAATGCAGGAAATATCAAACAAATATGTACATTGTATCCATCCGAAATCTCAAAATCGCCACACGGCCATCGTGCGGTCGCTGTGTGGTTGCCGCAGGATGACCGTGCGATGTACGTACGATTTAACGGATATTGCACGGACATCGGGTGGCAACCTTGCGATTACCATTCGATGACCTTATGATTTTTTTTGCCACATGTCAAGCGGATATCGGCCATTTGCCGCCCGATCCTCGCGCGGCCTCCGAACGATGCTCATGTGGAAATCGTACGATGCCCGTAGCCACGTGTAATTTGTATACATTTTTGTGACTAATCGCAGAGGATGCGTCCCCCGGGAATCTGTACGAAAATCGTACGCGACCGCCTGCCTCCGTACGGAGGCCGCATGGGAATGACCTTACGAGGAGTCTACGGGCGCGGTAAACTCATCGCAGGACAACTGTAAACTATGCATAAACTGCGAGTGGTCAGTTGGCTAATAAGCACAGTGGGTAATGGCTGAATTGTCAGCTGCAACTTATTTACCCACTAGAAATTTGATTTTCAACACATCGATCCCATGCAAAGAATACTGCAGTGTCTGCAACGCTTTGATTTTCTATGTTCCTTGTTCATATATACTGCTGTTTTAGCCATCACTATGTTGTGGACAGCCGGGCAGTGGAGGGGGTTACATTTATTTACACTGTTCGCCTGATAGATGGGATAGGTGGGAGGTTGGACGCCTCCCCTAACCATGGGTACACCCAATAGTGATTTTACCACTGACCGTTCCAATGCGGTTACTCCTGTCTTCACCCATTGTATGCTTGTATCGTACATCTTCATACTTTCGAATGTGTATGTGCGTGTTTGCTATGAGTGCTCTTCCACCAACTTTTTAAAGATCACCTTGTCCATTTGCCAATTGTTTGTTTTAATACAGTGTGGAAATGATACAGAAGGTATCAATGGAGTTACGTTATGTCCAGCATTGGGCAGTCACCCGAGTTTAAAGAATCGCCTTGTTTATTCACCAAATGTTTCTTTTAACCCATTCCCTCCTATTGTTGTCTCTGTTAAGTCGTTGTTTGAAACAATTGTGATAAATACAGCATTAAGTATGTTCTTATGGGGTAAATGCTCTATTCATCACATTAGTTTCAGAAGTAAACGTTTCCTTGTTCAAGCGTTCCTTTTCAGTCGATATATTAAGGTCTAAGGGTGCATTGGTTAATACAGTATGAAAGCAATACAGAATGCGCCAAAGGAACCTTTTGTTTTACTTTTATCCTGCTTTAGGCAGCCATCTGCTTTTACCAATTACTTTGTTCGTTCACTTAGTTTTTCTGTACTGCAGAAAACCACAGACTGGTGGATTTGTGCAAAATTGCCGTTACTACAATGTATGGGACAAACTGATGACCTGTGAAAGAAAACAAATTGTTTCAGAACTAAAGAAGAGAACATTTTTGCAATACTTTTAACCCTTTCCCTCATATAAATGCTTTTTCATGCTTTATGCAAACAGAGTAGACCTATACATGGGCCAGTTCTATTTGCATATGCCATGATATAGATGATTCTACAGTTTTTGTCAATCAACGATTTCCCTTGAAAATGTGAAGATAATGAATACTGACGATGTTATTATTTCTGTCATGAATATTGAACAGAAAATGGGATACATGCTGCAGAATGCATTTTAGTTCAACAATGTTGGCTAAGCCGGGGCCCCCAAACTGGGATACAGCTGTGGTAACAATAGAAAACAATACATATTCTGTAAAAATAGTCAACTAATTTTATTTTTACATTTGGGTGAGTCATTCAGTAATTATACATACATAACAATAAATAATAACGAGAAGACAAAGTGCTTAAATGGTCGGTAGAAAGGGGAAACTAAAGGCTAGTAACAAGTATCATCTCTTGGATCCAGATGAAAGGATGATTAACTCGGGAGTCTCATCATGATCCAACTGTGTGACATTCTGAACGGCCCTTCCAATTTGAAAAGGAAATTCAGTATTACTGCTTTCAAAAGTTGTAATGTTGAACTTAAACATTAATTAAATAGAGCAATCATACCAACAATTAACTTTACTCTATTAAAAAAAGTAATTGCTTGGCAAACAAGGTTGCAATTATGGCTTACAAGTTCTAATCCACTTAATTATTTGGCAGCCTATTCTAGTATCTATAACCCTTTACTTCATAAATACGTGTGCATGATATAATTTAATCATGGATATTAACTGAATTTTTATATTGGCATTCCAAGATGGAAATGTTTGGCTATGGCACAAAACATAGAATAAGGCCTATGTTATTTGTGATTCTATGAGCAAACAGAGTAGACCCTGACCCGATGTCTTCTACAGACACAGTCTGTTCTCTGTTTGCAAAAGCATTTAAGGACATAATTAAGAAGTACAGGGTTAATAAATTTATCTTAATATCTGCAAACTGTACAAAAGGCGAAACTTGCTGAAAAGAAGTTGGAATGTCAAATAGTGATGACCATAATCAACAGGTTCCTCCAGGATCCCTCTGATCTGGGTCTACACTGTTTGCAAACTACCTCATTCAGAGGGTTAAATAACAGAGACTTATTTACAGTTTGTGAGATTTATTAATTTGTAACAAATTTAACTATTTCTGGCACAAATACAAGGCAATTTATCATAATATTCCTACATGTAATAATAGCCAGGAATACAAGCAGAAATAATAGCCAGAAATACAAACAAAGTTGATTAGACTGATAATTACAAAGACATGCTGAGTATCACAAAACACATGAATACAGACAGATGCACTATAATATAATGAAGAGAGACCTTGGTGAAGAAACTTAGTATATAGTAGAACCTCTCAACAACCACCAGTTACTACATAAGCATGGTGTCTTTAACTCTTTCTCTAATGAACATTAATGCAAGAATTAATAACTTCATGAATATTCATTAACTAAATTATTCACAAGGAAAGTGTTGGCTTAGACAAAAATTGTAGGATAATACCTATAAAACTTCATAAGCAATACACTGACCAGATAGACCATACAGGGGCCATCTGATCTGGGTCTGCTCTGTTTGCAAAGGCTTGAAAATGTGTTTATAGGAAGGACAGGGTTAAAGGCAAGTTGCTACATAATGCAGACCAAACGTAATGTTTGGAACTCCTATGAGCCATCGGTACTAATTTATGTCATTAATGTTCATGTATGAAAAAAGAATAAAATGAATATTAACCCATTGCCTCATATTGACGACTCTGTAAAAGTCACTTTTTGAAACCATTGTGATAAATAGAGCATTTGCTCCTATAGGAGCAAATGCTCTATTTATCACAATGGTTTCAAACTACAGAATTCTAAAAAATCATTTTCTCTAGTTAATGCTCCTTTTCGGTAGAGTTATTCAAAGAGGTATCTAAAAATAGCCTATGAGGGAATGGGTTAAAATTGTTTGCAAAGGTGAATGAGGTTGCCTACAGTGGGATTAGGGTTAAGAATTAATTAAGTTGACATGCAAAGTGTTGAAAAGGCTAAGCGTTTACTCAAGAGATAAGCCTTTTAAAGCCTATGCAAACAGAGAAGAGAAAACTCTGATTTGACGGCTCCTATAGGAGCCGTCTGATCTGGATCTACTCTGTTTGCAAAATCATAGAAAGGCATATTTATGGAGTAAAGAGTTAAGCTACAAAGCTAACCATATGATCAGGGATGGTATGTGAGTAGACAAATACACAGAACAGAAGAGTATATCAAACATAATGCCCACTGGATATACACAGAACAGGAGTAGAATCATAGCACTCAGCTCTAGACCTATTGGATATAGAAAGAACAGGACAGGAACAGAATCATAGCACTTAGCTTTACAACTACTGTATCTATGATATATTGTTAATGCAGTGAGAAGTATCTAGTACCATGTACATAACATCCTTTCATTGACATTATGTTAAGCTCCAGGTAAGGAATCTAAGATTGTCCATTTATTTCCTATATAATAATATGCATTTTAATAATAAAGGTCCAATTCTACAGATTTTGACAGGGCAAAACAATCTCCTTGTTCATATGCCACTGAATTTTTTTCAGTCAATCACTGTTAATAAAGTTATCAAAATTTCTTACATGAATATGCATGAAGTAAAGGATTAATTTTATTTTTACATCTCCCTGCATATATCATTCCATAAGCAAACACAGCAAACCCTGATCAGACAGTTCCAATAGGACCTTTCTGATCTTGATCTACTCTGCTTGCAAAAGTGTGAAAAAAGTTGATACTAGGGAAAAGGTTAACACTTTCAACATTAAGTAACTATTGTTTGCAAAAAATGTGGGCTTAAATTCTAAAAGTACATGTTTCTTCCATTTCTTTTATAAAATAGGTTGTAAAACAGTTCGGACTGGTGAATTAATTAAGGTCTTGCCATTTTCCCCTTAGTAGAATTTTGGACAGTTGACCGAAGTTTGACATAAAAGTTTATAAAAATCTATTTTTTACCAAAAAAAAAATGAAGAACAGGCATCTAAAATATAATTTTTTTATAGTTCAACTCTGTTGGTGCCAAATAATTTTCATTTGGAAACAATGTCATTTGTTTTAAATTTCCCTTTCTTCTCTAAAATTTAAAAGGTGTGTCAAAGAGTTTGGATCCAGATTAGATGCCAAGTTAATCAAGTTCTCATCTGGATCTGAACTGTTTGCAAAGATAATTACATGTTCGCTAATGGCAGAAAGCCCTGTGAGTTTTTTTTGGTGATGAAAGAGCTAATTGAAAGGCTGCTTACATCAAACTGCAATGGACTGTAGCAAATAGTTGAAAGCTTAACATAGCCAACATTACATGCAAGGATATCTGCAAATTGCAAGAACCCAGATCAGAAGTCATGTTGGAACCCAGTTCAACACAATTTGTAAATGTCTACTGCTGACTCTTCATCTTTAAAATGATATCAGTTTTCAGGAAAAGGATTTCTGGGCTAGAAATTACAACTTATTCAATCAAGCAAAATTGAATTTAATATATTGCAAACTTTCAATACAAATTCATTGTTTATGAAAGAGCAATACTGCATTACCATACAACTTACTTAAATATAGTATGCACACAGAGCATGGTCATGAAATTCACTTATAAGTAATATGCACACAAAGGCACTCAGATTGAGCAATTCACCAAAGTACCATTATAAAGCTACCAAGTACAAAAATACATCTAAATATATATGATCCATTTGATAATAATAATAAAGCCCATTAAAATACAATAGAACTGTTTATAGCAACCAAATAATGAATCAAATATGGAGGTTGATAAGAACAGGTGGTTGTTTAATGCAGGATAATAGTACTGCAGAAAGCTCCGAAAGAAGCCCTCTGCATAACTTTCATCCTGCATTAAGCTACAACCTGTTTTATAACCCCAGAATTAAACCTAACTTTAATGACCAATGTAGACAGATTTTACTGTATCTGAAAAATAATGTTACTGTTTACAGTTTTAGAATTGGCCAAAATATCTGTAAGGTCTGTTAACAAACAATAATGAAACGCTTTTGCTAGATTTTTCAAATACATTCCTATTTACTTTAATGCAGTTTTACCAGATAAATATACCATCATAATTCTGTCTTACAATATTTACCCTAAATATTCGACCTGGCAAACTTATGCATATTAACCCATTCCTCCATAGGCTATTTTTAGACCCAACCTCTTTGAATAAATCTATCAAAAAGGAGCATTTAATAGAGAAAAGGAACATGTTAGAATTGTGTAGTATTGAAACAATTGTGAGAAATAGAGCATTTGCTCCTATGGAGCAAATGCTATATTTATCACAATGGTTTCAAGAAACGACTATTACAAAGGCGTATTTATGGAAGAAAGGGTTAATAATGCAGACCCAGATCAAACTGCTCCTGAAGGAACTACTTGATCAGGGTCTAACTGTTTGCGACCCCATCAGTTTAACCTTTTACTCCATGAATATTCAAACAAAAGATAATCCCATCATGAATATTAACCAATTTTTTAAATAGCACGATGAACAAAATATTTTCTATTGTGACAGAAACTGTAGAAGATCTATATGAAGATCTATATTTTATCAAAAGCAAACAGAGCAGACCCTGATCAGACAGCTCCTATAGGAGCTGTCTGATCTGGCTCTACTCTGTTTGCAAAGATGTAGAAAAGTGTATTTATGAAGTAAAGGGTTAAATCAGCAAAATGGTGCAAAAATCATTTATTTCTGCTTTACAAACAGGTAGTTAGGGGAGGATTGATTATGAACAAAGGTACTTTTGACCATGGCACAAAACTGTACAATCCCATCTATATAAGCAAACAGAGCTGATCCTGATCAGAAATCCCCTTCAGGAATGGTCTAAACTGGATCTACTCATTTTTCAAATTCATAAAACTATTTCTTCATGAGGTAAAACCTTAAAACAGATTCATTCAATACCAGAATTTCTTTAGTATGATTTTAGCAGTACCTGACATAAATACATTATAACATACCATTTGTTAATGGAATTTCATGGAAAGAGGGCCCAGATGTAAAAAACATACACTGCAAGCTAAAACTGTAATAGCTCTGTATAGGAATGTTGGGTTGATAGCATGCAAACAAACGTCACAAAAATATACATATTCTAACAAAACACGATACCACTTCAGTATCATGTCGAAAGGTGTGTCTAGGGGGGGAAAAGGCTAATGATGTCACTTTACTGTATAATCCTACCCTTTTATACCCTTTAACCCATTCCCTCATATTGACGACTTTGTAAAAGTCACTTTGTGAAACCATTGTGATAAATAGAGCAAATGCTCTATTTATCACAATGGTTTCAAACTACAAAATTCTAAAAGTTTCCTTTTCTCTAGTCAATGCTCCTTTTCGGTAGATTTTTCAAAGAGGTTGTATCTAAAAATAGCCTATGAGGAAATGGGTTAAATTAGAGTAGACATGGATCTGACAGCTCCTACAGAAGCAGACTGATTAGGGTCTGCTCTGTTTGCTTACATGTTACAGATTCTCTACTGTTGGCCTTGGCAAATAAATATCCTTATTTTATATTTAATAAGAAGGATTAAATTAGTTATCAAATTGAACTAAAGGGTCAATCAAACTCTTGTTTTCTGTAACTACCCTAATAGCTAGTGACATACAGTTTCAAACAGCTGTGACTAAAATCTAGGTTCCTATTAAATATACATAGCACCATTGAGTCAATAATTATCATTTGAAATGATTCTACAAACCATCAGAGTTCTATCTATATTTGTGAATTCATTTTATCATGGACATTAAATTCAATTTGATTTAACCTTTTACTCCATGAATATTCATTTAAGAAATAATAGTATCATGAAAATAAATTATATTCATTTTTGTAATAGCAAATGAACACAGGAATTTTTATCCATGACAGAAACAGCAGAATCATTTTTTTTTTAAAAATATAATATAAAGATATTTATTACTATGGAAACCAGTAGAGGACCAGATCTATGAACAATAGGCAAACAGAGCAGACCCTGGTCAGACAGTTCCTACAGGTGTTGTCTGATCTAGGTCTACTCTGTTTGCTAAGGCATAAAAAGTATCAAGTAAAGGGTTAACCCTTTCCTTCATATAAATGCTTTTTCACGCCTTTGCAGTGTAGGCCCAGATCAGAAAGCTCTTCCGATCAGAGCCTGCTCGGTTTGCTTATAAAATCATATTAGCTCTGATTCAGTTTCTACCAATACCAAAATTTCCTTTGTACATATGCCATTATTAAAATTCAGATACATGTATTAGGTATTCATGATGTCAATGACAAGAATATTCAACTGGGGAAGGGAGAACCATTACACAAATAGTGCATTTTGAGGTCGAAGTGCAAAGCTGATATTCTGCAATCATTGATACAAACATTTTAGATCCAGATAAGATAACCAGTAAGTCAGCCTCCCAATAAAAAACTGACTGTTGGACACTCCAAATTTAGCTTTGAAAATATATTGGAAAAAATAATAACACTTGAAGAAAACAGTTTTCAGTTGCTCATCAAGACTGAGGGTTGTAGTTGGGATGTTCTACAAAAAGCCACATATCAAAATACATATTAAGAAGCAATCAGTTTACTATATCAATTCAATTATTATATTTCTCCACAGATGCATCTGTCAATACGCTTCCATATGTCTGACACCAACTATGCTGTAAGAACGATGTTTCTTTAATTCTGATCTATTGCAATTTTCATTTACTTCAATTTTGTTAAAGCTTTTGAGAAAGAATTGACTACCATGTCAAAAAGCTTGGATCCTGATGAGAAGCCAAGTTACTTGGCATCTCGTCTGGATCCAATCTGTTTGTAAATGGCAGCCCAGTTCATTATGCGATAGCCATGACCTCATAGATATGTCATAATGATCTTTGCAAATAGAGTAGACCCAGACAAGACAGTCAGCTCCTGTAGAGTAGACCCATATCAAACAGCTCCTGTAGAAGCTACCTGATCAGGAGTTACTGTGTTTGCTTAGGATTTTAAAGTTTTTACTGTAATGACCAAAAGTTCCTTTTTCTAAGTACCATAATAAAAAACAATGAATATACAAAAAGTGATAGGTTCATAAATAAATACTCATGAGATAAAGGCTTATGTCTTTCATAACATGTAACTGCCTTCTTAGGAAACTGTCCTTTAACCCTTTCCTCATAGGTTATTTTTAAACCCACCCTCTTTGAGTAAATCTACCGGTAAAGGTGCATTTACTTGAGAAAAGCAAAAATTTAGAATTGTGTAATATTGAAACCATTGTCATAAATAGACCATTTGCTCCTATGGAGCAAATGCTCTATTTATCACAATGTTTTCAAAAAGTGATTTTTACAGAAGCGTGAATATGAGGGAAAGGGTTAATTCATCATTTTACTATATGGATATTCGTGTAAAAATTTACATCATGAATATTAACTAGACGATTTTTTAAAATGGCACACAAACACAGAACAGTTTGGTCATGGCAGAAACTGTAAAATCAGACCTACATTATTCCATAAACAAACAGAGCAGACCCTGATCAGACAGCTCCTACAGGATCTACTCTGTTTGCAATGGTATGAAGGGTATGCATTGGTACAAGATGTCTTGATGAGGGTAAGGGCTAACCCTTTCAGCATTAAATAACTGTTTTCTGCATAAATGGTTGTCTGTTACGATTCTCAATAATT
Organism: Azorinus chamasolen; assembly: GCA_963576725.1. Taxonomy (NCBI): domain Eukaryota; kingdom Metazoa; phylum Mollusca; class Bivalvia; order Cardiida; family Solecurtidae; genus Azorinus; species Azorinus chamasolen. The sequence continues at coordinate 20,012,067 of OY755242.1, forward strand.
TGTTTTTTCCTTGATCTGAATGTCAAACAATTGAGATCTTGATCAGGATCTACACTAATCACAAGAATTGATTGCAGGCTAATCCAAAGTCAGGAAACAAACGAGGAAAGTGGTTTGGAAATAACGCTTGAGGTCTAAAAATATGACTGGGTGAATCTCAGGCCAGTTGCATGAGTGGAGAAACAACATATACATTGTACATATATATATAGGTCCCATACATAAGGAATAGGTTTGTGCTTATACAGTAAAACCTCTCTAAAGCAATATATCAGGACTAATTGCAAGTCTTTAACCCATTCTCTCATAGGCTATTTTTAGATACAGCCTCTTTGAATAAATCTACCGAAAAGGAGCATTAACTAGGGAAAAGGAAAAATTTTAGAATTTTGTACTTTGAAACCATTGTGATAAATAAAGCATTTGCTCCTATAGGAGCAAATGCTCTATTTCTCACAATGGTTTCACAAAGTGACTTTTACAGAGGCGTCAAAATCAGGGAATGGGTTAAGACAAGTGACAACTTATTGAAGAACAAAAGTAATGCAGACAGCTTCTAAAAGGAGCTTTCTGCATTACTTTTGACTTGCTTTAATCTGCCACCTACTTTAACCCTTTACCTCATGAATATTCATAAATGAAATAATGACATCATGTATATTTATTTATAGCTGAAATTTTATAATGGAATATGAACACAAGATATTTTGGCCATGAAAAGAACTGTACAATTATATCTATATAATTCCATACACAACAAAGCAGACCCTGATCAGACAGCTCCTACAGGAGTTGTCTTATCTGGGTCTACTCTGTTTGTAAAGGTGTTCTATTAGGAAAAGGGTTATAAGACAAAAAAATTCCTTTTCTTTAGTTAATGCCCCTTTTAAGTAGATTTATTCAAAGAGGTTGTATCTGAAAATAGCCTATGAGGTAATGGGGTTAACTAAGCGTTTGTTTAAGAGAGGTTTTACAGTAGGCTGTGTGAACTGGCTATTGATCCCAAACACGAGTTACCTACCCAAAACAGGGCGCAACATCTCTCAATCTGAATAACACCACAGGACAAACTATGAACAGATAAATCACACAGGGAGAAAGGGTGGATAATCTATGAGATGTGACATTCACACTTCACTGATGAAGTGTGATAAAAAAAAAAAATGACTGTTTGATATTTGCCATTTAGGCATTTGAAAACAGTGGATCCAGATCAATACCGCTCCTAAAGACTGCCTAATATGGGTATACTTTATTTGCTTAATGAAACACAGTAGATCTGATCCTAAAGTCTTTGCCAGGGTCAAATATTCCCCTGTAAATATGCCATTATAAAAATTGAACTATTTAATATTCCTAAAGTCAGTATTTCTAACATGAATATGCATGAAGTAAAGGATTCTAAATTAGCAATCAGACATACTGAATAAACAGTTGTCGGTTTATACTTGCAAAAATCTCTTTTCATTTGCAAGGATGTTCTGGAGTGTTTCTATACATGAAATTCTTTTTGACCAAACAGTTAACTCTTTCCCTGTTTAATATTAATGTAAAAACTAATGGCATCATGAATATCTATTTGCTGAATGTACACTGGATTTTTGGTATTGGTAGAAACAATAAGCAGACAGAGTAGACCCTGATTAGATGGCGCCTACAGGAGTCATCTATACCAGGTCTTCTCCGTTTCAAAGGCAAGATATCCACAGTCGTTCTTTTTTAAAAAGTTGGGTGTTTTCTAAGGATCTAGTGTTCAGATATTGGTAATGTTGAATATGTATAGACTGTGGGGAAATGGGCCTTACACATTATCTTCATGATATGAATATATGTACATTGTGTACAACTTCTTGTGTTAATTGATTTACAGTACAACCTGTCAAAGTGGCCATCAAATTATCTAACTATTGGTCTGTAAGGTAGACGGAAGCTTAATGCAGGTAAAAAGTAATGCAAAAAGCTCCTATTGGAGCTTTATGCATTACTTTTGCTCTGCATTAAGCAACCATCTGCTTTTTAAGACTATAATCAAAACATGAATGGCCGCTTAGGACAGATTCTGCTGAATGTGAAAATGATACTAATATAACTTCCTGCAATTATGTTCATTCATTATTAAACCTTTACTTCAAGAATATGAAAGAAATAATAACATCATAAATATAAATCACATTAATCGTTTTATTGGAATATGAACACAGAAAATTTTGGCCATGGCAGAAACTGTAGAATCAATCAGATCTATATCATTCGATAAGCAAACAAAACAGACCTTGATAAGACAGCTCCTACAGTAGCAGCGTGATATGGGTCTACTCTGTTTGCAAAGGTGTAAAAAGGTGTATACAGTAAAACCTCTCTATAACAACCACTAAATTGTGTTAATTAGTTGGTATTTTGGGCAGGTGGTTGCTTAAAGCAAGGTTTTACTTTCACCTTGCTTTAAGCAGCCACCTGCCTTTAACAGAAAATACTTGGATGTAATTTAGTGGTCGTTATAGAGAGGTTTTGCTGTAATTTAGTGGTAGTTATAGAGGTTTTACTGTAATTTAGTGGCCGTTATAGAGAGGTTTTACTGTATATGGAGTAAAGATTTAAATACAAAGATGCTGTTAACTGTTCACTCCATGAATATTCATGTAAGAAATAATAGCGCATGGACACAGGGCCATGGCAGATACCGTAGAATCATATCTATATTAAATCATAAGCAAACAGAGCAGACCCTGATCAGATGGTTCCTATGGGTCTAAGCTGGGTGTACTCTGTTTGCAAAGCTGTAGAAAAGCGTATTTATGATGTAAAGGGTTAACAACACCCATTTTTCCCCCTAAAGTGACCAATTTAAACAAAACTGTATAGAAACATTGTAAAAATCTGGCTAAAACTGAACAGGAGTAGTCTGTAACAAACATTATGAATCATAAAATTATTTACAGTAAACTATGTTGGGATTTGTACAGAGATACTCAATAAAATATGGATACATGAACTTACGAACTTAACAAATTTCATTTATGTACACAAGGTACCACAAAATACTATTACACTGTTGACAATAGAAACAATGTATGCCATTGAATTATTATGATTGAGCCAACAAAATTTACAACAGAACTATTAACACATTTATTGCCTTTTATTTAATCAAAAACTAATTACTGTTTCAAAATATTTCAGACTAAGTTTTAAAGGGATTTTATCATTTACAATCTATTAATGGATAAGATGGATTTGGTGCAATTTGGACTACATACGATTGGAACCAGCTTTTGAGAAAGTACAGACTATCAAACAGCTTCGATCACAATGAGACGCCCAGTTACTTGGCCTCTCATCTGGAGCAATGATGTTTGCAAATGCGAGTCAGGTAGTGGATAGTGGGGACAAAGGTTATAAAAGACCAGAACCCCAGATAAGTGAGTAAATCAAATGTAATTTCCCCACCATACCCATACTTGTGATCACTCAGTAAAACGGTCTCCTTGAGACAATTCTTATAAGTAACCTAATACCCTCAAGTATTTTGGACACTCAAAACTCTCCCTACTCTCGTTTGTAAACTTGAATTAGTTGTTTGGCCTTATTCTGGTAGCTTTGCATTATACTGACATAGTAGCAAATAGTGCAGGACCTGATAATACTACTCCTTCACAAGCTATTTGATCTGGATCTGTACTATTTGCCCGAGTTATTAGGATCATTAGGGTAGTCACAATGGGTTTGGTGAAGAAACATTTCTTTTAACCCTTTACTCCATAAATACGTCTTTCTACGCCTTTGCAAACAGAAGACCCAGATCAGACAGCTCCTAGAGGAGCTGTCTGATCAGGGTCTGCTCTGTTTGCTGATGACATAATAAAGGTATGATTCTACAGATCCTGCCATGCTTCAAACTTTCTGTGTTCAAATGTCATTAGAAGAGTGCATTTAATTAGTATTTATGGTATCATCATTTCTCACATGAATATTCATGGAGGAAAGGGTTAAAAAACATTTGTGCAAAGTATTTTACTTAACCCTCTTACATTGAGTCCTGAAAGACACTTATAGGTGGAAACAGAGAGAGACAGAAGTGGGATGAATACTTATGATATTTACAAGACAAATTGAAATGATTGGACCAGGATGTGCATGATTTATACCTCCTAATATGTCACGTTTATATACTACCTAATTTGCCAGAGAACAATTAAGATTAAAGGCCCCTAATAAATTCAACATGTATTTTATCACGTACGCCTCTCATTGGTAAGAATTTGATCTGGCAGTTAATGACACAATTACTGCTAATTGTTCACTGCCTAAAGATTTATAAATACTCTTTATCTGATGGAGCACCTTTTCATAAATTTACAAACAGAATAGACTCAGGTCAGATGGCTTCTATAGGAGCTGTCTGATTAGGGTTTGATCTGCTTGCTTACAGAATTATGTAATTCTGATTCTAAAGCCTCTGCCATTATAAAAAATTACATTGTTCATAGTACTATTATAAACAACTTCAGTTAATTAACTAGTGTTGAGCAAATTCAAAATCTTTCACTAATTGTGTCGGACACTAGCTTGGTTAGTACTATAGATTAAATATTTTTACACCACTTTTGTCGTCTTACTTTTGTAAGAGTTTGAACGCCATTATACTACAAACAGGAATGGAAGGATGAAAACTTAGACAATATATCCAGGAGGCAATAAGACTGGGCCTAACTATCAGGCTAGCACATTATATGGCTGGTAAGTTAACAGGTAACAAATTAAAAACAAAACATGGTGAGCAACTCTTTTGTGGCTCTTGGAATGTGGGAACAAACAGGAATAATGTGACAAATGTTCAAGAAAGGATTTCTTGCACTCCCTATACTGGAACATATTCATGCAAAACTCGCATTTTCCCCATCTAAATCTCTACGCAAATCCCTATCAAATATACATGTTGATATGTTACAAGTATGTTACATAATTTTGTAACTGTATAATTTGAAAACAGTGGGACATGCCCTTTTCCAAATGCTAAACTCTTCCATGGAAATTTCTGATGGCACTATGAAGAATATGAGCATTCTGGGCAGACTTTCTCTCAGTTCAACTTTCACTCCTTAGCATTTATCACTTTCAAAGCTGACCTTTCAGAGTGGAATAGCCCATCAGTGTTTAACTGTTGATTCCACTAAGTATGATATGCCTAAACTTGCTAGAAGACAGTGCAGACCCTGATCAGATGACTCCTCTAGGAGCCCTGTGATCTGTGTCAACACTGTTTGCAAATGACAGTGCATATATGTCCAACATTCAAAGGGTTTACTCCTTTGCAGGTTCAGTAAGGGTCATCTGGCAAATTTGTCATATGCTTCCAACTTCTAACCCTTTACTTGATAGACAGACCATTTAATACCCTTTGCAAACAGAGTATACGCATATCACATAGCTGTAGGAGCTGTGTGAGCTGGATCTGCTCTGTTTGCTTATGAGATCATATTGATCTGTTTATATAATCTTTGCCAGGAACAAAGATTCGTATGTTCATATGTCATTATGTAAATTCAGCTAATTAATATTCATGATCTAATTATTACTTACATGAATATTCATCAAGTAAAGGGTTAAAGTGGATTTTTCTTTTTTCGTTGTTTTTAAAAACTATGATCAGGGTCCATGCTTATAAAACTTTTAGTTGAGTCTGAGTTCGTTCTCAAGTTTTTGATTGGTCAGATTTGAGCCAAAGGCTCAAATCTGACCAATCAAAAGCTTGAGAACTCAAATCTGACCAATCAAAAGCTTGAGAACGAACCCAGAGGGAGAAACAGTTTGAACCCTGATAAGATACAAGCTTAATTGCCATCTCCTCTTCATCCAAACTGTTTGGTAGTGTCAAAAGACTTCTGACAATTTTTCCCATACCAACATTTCCTCTCTCCTCTGTACATGTGTAAACATCACAATTAACTTTCAGCTAACTGGCTCTTAACATATTACAATATTTCCAACACCTAACAAACAATGTTCCATAACAATGCCTGCGAACTCTGAGAGTGAAATGCACCTTCTCAATAAGCAGCGCGCTCCACAGCGCGGAAGTCCGCCAGGAAATACCCGCGTATTGCGTGTCTTAGCCAGGCACTTAGCAAGCAGCTGTTGTGAGAATGTTTCTTGTATGCTGCCTCACTCCAAAATATCACGTTCAACACCCAAACCAAACTGGATTCATTATTGTCTTCATTTGGATTGATGTTTTTTGAAGTTTGACTAGGACATTGGGGGTCAGACCTGAATTTTCCAAAATACAAGTCACATGACTTGTTGATCATATGACCTTGAGATCACATGTCATGGCCATGTGACTGCTGTATCACTACACAATCATATTAAATTGTGGAGTTTTAGGTGCTCTCTGCTAAATATTAGAACAATCAATTTCTACAATTTGTTTTGGGACTTCTGCAAATTGGTACACGAGCCGTTGGCCGTCAACTTTGTTTAATATCCCACGTGCGTAGTAGTACCTGAAGAATAAAGGTTAGAAAATAAATTACTTACATAATAATAAATTACAGCTAACAAAAGAACTCACAACAAGAATGAATAAATTATCTCACACCATTCTGTCTCTCCTTTAATCTTCCCTCATGAATATGCATGTAAGAAATAATGACATCATGAATATTAATTACATATATTTATAAGAGAAAATGTGGCAGAGGCAGAAACTGATGACTCAGATCTTTACTGATAAACAAATAGAGCAGACCCTGATCAGACAGCTCCTACAGATGTCAAAAGTCATCTATATGAGAGAAAGTGTTAAGCATGCATATGTAATACACTGTACTGCACTGAATTGGGATAAGTTTTTGACTTCCAGAAATTTTGATACCAGCCACAGAATATCTTGTTTTAAGTTAAAATATCTTGAAAAATGCCCGCTAAAATATTTGCTAAGAGGATGTATTGTCCTTTGTACTGAAACAAGTGAGTGTTGTGAAACAAGTCAAAAATGTTCCTACTTTAGACAACCATCAACAAGCGAGTGTTGTGAAACAGGTCAGAGTTTTTATAATGGTATATAAACAAAGAATTTTCTGGCCTTGGCAGAAGCTACAGAATCGGGTTTATAAAATTCCATAAGCAAACAGAGCAGACCCAGATCATATGGCTGCTACAGGAGTGCACGTCTATATACAGTACAGGGTAAATTCCTTAACGCTAGCAGTCAAACAGTGACAGCCAATATAAACAGTATTGATCCAGATGAAACACTCACTTAATCAAGATCCAATATGTTTGACATTCTGCTTATTTTAAGCAGAAATGACAGAAATATAAACTTTCATACCTGCAGCAGATGACAATTAAAGCAGACTACAATTGCTGCAGACAAATTGCAACATGCAAGAGATAAATTCTTCAAAATTTATTGCATGTTGGGATAAAGAACAGACAGCTATCCCACTTTTTTCACAAGGTGGCATCATAAATCACACATAATTAAAGAGGTACGCAGGCATCTGGGTAAATGAATTAACCCTTTACCTGACAGATGCACCTTTTCACACCTTTGCAAACGGAGTAGACTAAGATCAGGTGGCTCCTGCAGTTGCCTGATCAGAGCCTGCATTTTTTGCTTATGGAATGATAAAGATCTGATTCTACAGTTTCTGCCACAGCCAAAATATCCTGTGGTCATATACGTATTATTGTAAACATTTAGCTAATAAATATTCATTATGTCATTATTTCTTCATGAATATTAATTGGATTACTTTTTATAATGGCACATGAACAGATGAATGTTTGGTCATGGCAAAAACTATAGAATCATATCTACATGTATATCATATTATAAGTGAAAAGAGCAGACTCTGATCAGATGGCTCCTATAGGCGCCAACAGATATGTGGCTACTCTGTTTGCACAGGCATAGAAAGGCATATTTCTATGGAGTAAAGGGCTAAACTCATATAATATTTTTATCACTGCACTAACTGAAATCTGCTTAATTTTCTTGATTTAACATTCTATGAAATGAAATATGCAACTCAAAACATATATATTTATACTCTATTATAATTTCAACACTATTTTTGATTCTGTATAATTAATTTGAATCCAGATGAGTGTGTAGATCAAAATTGTTAATCCAGGTGTGATATCAAGTAAAACAGTGTGCAGATCAAAACTGTTTGACACAATAATCAGGATTTAGAAAAGAAATGTCAGAAAAATGATCAAGTGTTTAACCCTTTCCCTCCTTCAAGCCATATTTACATCTTTTAACACCTTGGCAGAGTTAACCTAGACCAGACAGCTCCAGTAGGAGCCATCTGATCAGGGTCTGCTCTGTTTGCTTATTACATAATATAGATATGACTACAGTTTTTATCAAAGCAAAACATTCCCATGAAAATTTCACATTATAAAAATTCAGCTACTAAATATCATGAATTTCATTATTTCTTACATGAATATTGAACAGGTGAAGGTTTATGCCTATACATGATAGAAACACCTTTTTATGCCTCTGTAAATAGAGTAGACCCAGACAGTTCCTACAGGATCGACTCTGTTGGCTTAGGAAATATAATACAGTAAAACCTCTTTATAACGGCCACTAAATTGTGTGAATTAGTTGTTATTAAGGGCAGGTGGCTGCTTAAAGCAAGGTAAAAGTAAAACAGAACGCTCCGATAGGAGCGTTCTGTTTTACTTTCACCTTGCTTTAAGCAGCCACCTGCCTTTAAAACAAAATACTTGATGTAATTTAGTGGTCGTTACAGAGAGGTTTTACTGTAGATCTGATGCTAAGGTTACTTTTCATGGACCAAAATTCATTTGCTATGCTGATATTATTAAAAAACAAGAGGGCCATGATGGCCCTTAATCGCTCACCTGTTCGTAACAGATTAATGATTTCAATGACAGATTGCATAATTTGAAAAATCTTGGTAGAAAACCATCAGATGATGCTACATACTAAATATAAAGAGTCTAGACCTTAAAGATTTTCCTATGAAAAACTGTTAAGCCCCAGGGCGGGGTCAATTTTGATCCGGGGTTCATAATTTGAAAATCTTGGTAGAGGACTATTAGATAATGCAACATACCAAATATCTAAGGACTTAGGTCTATGCCTTACAGGTTCAGAGAAGACTTTAAAAGATTTTTAACAGAAGATTTTTAAAAACTTTCCTATAAAAAACTGACATGCCCCTGGGCGGGGAAGTTTTCAACCCAGGGACATAATTTGAACAATCTTGGTAGAAAACTATTAGATAGCGCTACATACCAAATATTAAAGGTCTCTGCCTTACAGTTTTGGAGAAGAAGATTCTTAAAGCTTTTCATATGAAAAACTGATAAGCCCCAGGGCGGGGCCATTTTTGACCCAGGGGTAATAATTTGAATAATCTTGGTAGAAAACCATTAGATGATGCTACATACCAAATATCAAGGGCCTAGACCTTACAGTTCTGGAGGAGAAGATTTTTAAAGACTGCTAAGCCCTTGGGCGGGGCCATTTTTTGGTCCGGGGGTCATATTTTGATTAATCTTAGTAGAGGACCATTAGATCATGCTACATACCAAATACCAAAGGTCTATTCCTTACATTTTCGGAGAAGAAGATTTTTAAAGATTTTCCTATGAAAAACTGATAAGCCCCGGGTAGGGGCCATTTTTGGCCCGGGGGTCATAATTTGAACAACCTTAGTAGAGGACCATTAGATGATGCTACATACCAAATATCAAAGGTCTATGCCTTACAGTTTCAGAGAAGAAGATTTTTAAAGATTTTCCTATGAAAAACTGATAAGCCCTGGGGCGGGGCCATTTTTGTCCCGGGGGTCATAATTTGAACAATCTTAGTAGAGGACCATTAGATGATGCTACATACCAAATATCAAAGGTCTATGCCTTACAGTTTCAGAGAAGAAGATTTTTAAAGATTTTCCTATGAAAAACTGATAAGCCCTGGGGCGGGGCCATTTTTGGCCCGGGGGACATAATTTGAACAATCTTTGTAGAGGACCATTACATCATACTACATACCAAATATCAAAGCTCTTGACTTTGTAGTTCCAGAGAAGAAGATGTTTAAGTAAATTGTTGACGCCCGCACGTACGCACGACGCACGACGCACGACGCCGGACATAGGATCATCCCAATAGCTCACCTTGGCACTTTGTGCCAGGTGAGCTAAAAAGTCAATGAATATTTATGAAAAAAGAAATTGTTACATAAATATTCATGAGATAAATGGTTTGTAGGACTTCTTTCTCTACTGGGAATCTTATACCTCATGTCTAGTACAAATGGTTTAGATCTTGTGCCTCATGTCTTGTTCAAATTGTTTAGATCTTGTACCTCATGTCTAGTACAAATGGTTTAGATCTTGTGCCTCATGTCTTGTTCAAATGGTTTAGATCTTGTGCCCTATGTCTTGTTCAAATGGTTTAGATCTTGTGCCTCATGTCTTGTTCAAATGGTTTAGATCTTGTGCCTCATGTCTTGTTCAAATGGTTTAGATCTTGTGCCCTATGTCTTGTTCAAATTGTTTAGATCTTGTGCCCTATGTCTTGTTCAAATGGTTTAGATCTTGTGCCCTATGTCTTGTTCAAATTGTTTAGATCTTGTGCCCTATGTCTTGTTCAAATTGTTTAGATCTTGTGCCTCATGTCTTGTTCAAATGGTTTAGATCTTGATGAGTTTGCCAGTGTCTAATTGGGTTCAAATCATGCAAGTTAGCATGCAAAGAGTGCAAACCAAAATAACCCAATACAAGAACTATTTATAAATGGACAGAACCAAACTCATATCCTTTATAAAAACCTTTTTTATGTTAACCCTTCCCTTGCTGAATTTTTAAAATACAGTTCTCCTTCTTTACCCTTGCCCTGTTGTATAATTGCAGATATCTTCACTGTGTACAAGTATTTCGCTGTGCAATCACTGCTGTGGAGTGCACTGGTTGCACAATCAATTTGTAAATAGTGCAGACCCTGATGAGACAGCTCCTGCAGGAGCTGTCTCATCTGGGTCTTTATTATTTACAGTTACGTATATTGACGTGAATAGCAAGCGAAGGGTTAAATATTTATGCAACAAATAATGACCGTGCATATATTAACTAACCCTTAGTTCTAACAGCATTATTAACAGGCAATGACTTTGCCCTGGCAGAAAATGAGGAATCCAATCTATAATATTCCATAAGCAAAAAGAGCAGACCCTGATCAGATGGCTCCTACAGGAGCCATCTGATCTTGGTCTACTCTGTTAGCAAAGTGTGAAAAGGTGCTTTTATGAAGGCAAGGGATAATAAGGGTAATATGACTGACCTAAATATTAGAATCCAGGACAAGAACAACAATAGTATGACATGTAATTACTTTTTTCTTAAATCGAGGGCTTGGTGCAAAACTATTGTAACTCCTTCACAAAGTGAAGGCGTTACAATAGTTTTGCACCAAGCCCTCGAAATGCAGTTTATGTAGGTTACACTTTTTGCACCAGTTTTTTTTTCATCAGGTGGAATATTAATTAATCTTTTTCTTCATTTAAATGCTTTTTTTTCATGCCTTTGCAAAGAAAGCAGACTCAAATTAGATGCCTCCTGTAGAAGCCATCCGATCAAAGTGTGCTGTTTATGAAATTATGATTAGATCCCATTCTATATAATTAACTTAATATATATATTGTCAATCTTTTTAGTGCGTATTTGACCTAGACAAAAACTGTAGGATCAGATCTGTATATCATAAACAAACAGAGCAGACTCTGGTTAGACAGCTCCTAAAGGAGTCATGATTAGTTCCTATAGGAGTCATCTGATCTGGGTCTACCTGTTTGCAAAAGTGTGGAAAAGCGTTTACATGATGGAATGGGTCAACCTTTTACTCCATAAATACGCCTTTCTCACATTTGCAAACAGAGAAGACCCAGATCAGTATAGGAGCCGTCTTATCAGGATCTGCTCTGTTTGCTTATGGAATAACATAAGATTCTACAGTTTCTGCAATGGCAAAAAAAATATGTGTTAATGGGCTATTTTAGAAATGTATCTCATTAAAATTCATGATGTCATTATTTCTTATATGAATATTCATGAAGTAATGGGTTAAGCACCATCTACTTGAAAGACCCGAGTTAGACCTCTGTTTTGGGGTTGAATACGAGTTTTGTTCTTACTGTAATAATCCTAAATATCTAGACAGAAAAACTTAACCAAATAGTGCAGACCAGGGTATACACTATTTGCAACTCCATTTGTCCAATATAAATCCATCAAAATGATGCCAAATTGACTTTTAAACCAATGGAGTTGGGAGACTGAATGTATGATTAAATTAGAGGACAATTACAGTATAACTAGGCTTCAAAGGTCTAAACTCTTTACTCTATGAATATTCATGTAAGAAATAATGATATGAATATCCATTAGATAAATATTTATAATCAGATTTATATGGTTCCTTAAGCAAACAGTGCGTATAGCCGTCTGATCTGGGTTTTGTCTGTTTGCAAAGGCATTAAAAAGCATATTTATGTAATACAGAGTTAATTTACCTTAAAGCTCTTCCCATTGTTTCGTAGTTCATGTCTGGCTTGTTCTTATGTAAACCCCATAACTTGGAGACTGCTTTGGAATCAACAAGCTTGAAAATGCCCTTCTCTCGGTTTGTCCACTTGATATATCTAGGACAAGTCTCCCTGTTCTGCAGCAACTGTAGCAAAAACTCCCACAAATATGTTGTGCTGCCTGAAAATATAAGAACAATCAGACATGTATGTGCATGAAGTGATGATCTCAACCCTTGTCACATTTACAAACAGATAAGCTCCACATACGACTTCCAGTAGCTCATTGTCTCACAAACAGATATGCTCCACATAAGACGTCCAGTAACTCATCGTCTCATCAGGATCCAGGCTGTTGGACATTTGGTCAATAGTTTCTCAAAAGCTTGTGTCATGACACTGCGTCTATAGTTTCTCAAAAGCTTGTGCCATGACACAAGGTCAATAGTTTCTCAAAAACTTAAGTCATGACACTTCGTCTATAGTTTCACAAAAACTTGTGTCATGACACATCGTCAATAGTTTCTCAAAAACTTGTGTCATGACACTTCGTCTATAGTTTCTCAAAAACTTGTGTCATGACACATGGTCAAGTTTTCTCAAAAGACTGGTTCAATCTGAAGTTGTCAACACTGCAGCAGATGCAAATTTGAGCAGACTATATAAGGTAATGGGTTAAACCTTTCTTCCAGATACTCCTTTTTTGTTGCCTTTTGCAAACAGAGAAGAGCCAGATAAGATGAATCCTGTAGGAGCCATCTGATCAGAGCCTGCTCTGTTTGCTTATGGAATTTACACAGAACTGGTTCTACAGTTTTTACGAGGGCCAAAACCTTTCTTTTTCATATGCCATTATAAATATTCAACTAATTAATATTGAAAACAAGAAGTCTGACTTTGCATTGAAATCCCAACCCTTTCCTTCATATAATGTCATTTCATGCATTTGCAAACAGAGTAGACCCATATCAGATGGCTCCTGCAGGAGCTGTCTGATCAGGGTCTGCTGTTTGTTTATGAAATTACAATAGCTCTGACTCTACAATTCCACTAATACTGAAGAATCCTGTGTACATATGCTTGTAAAGAATATCACACATAGTGTAGAAACTACACAGTGTTGACCCTTTACTCTATGAATATTTATGATTTAGGCTCCACCCTCTTTGCATATTTATTATCTCAATTAGTATTTAGGTATGTATACAATGTATACTGGTGAAACTATTTCCAGGAAAGGCTCGATAACCTCGAAATTAAAAGATCCTGAGTGCAAACCGTGATCAGACACCTGCTATAAGAGCTGTCTGATCTTGGTCTACACTGCTTGCAAAAAGGCAACAAAGGCACATATCTAAGTAGAAAGTTTTAATACATGTATGTTACAATATTAGAAGTCCTTGAAATGCAGATAATGCAAAAACACAATTTACAATGATAATGAATTGCCTGTTTATCTCGTTGCCAAGACAATGAAACTTTATATCACAGAGCAATTTGTCAATATCAGAAGTCAAAACATAGGTAGCAAGGGCAGTTTTCAGTGATTACTGTTTGTATGAGTAAATTGCAAACAAATGAAAGCCCTTGTATGGTATGTCAACCCTTTGAACTTTTGAATCAGCAAACAGAGCAGACCCTGATAAGACGGCTCCTACAGGCAACAAAAGGCTTCTCTATCAGGCAAAGGGTTAACCCTTTCCCTGATCTATGTTTATTCCAAATTAATATATCAAATGAATATTCATGTAGAAAATTGGTATAATGAAATATGGAAGGGGAACATTGTACCCATTTTGGAGAATAAGAAACGGATCTTTCAAATCCCATTAGCAAACAGAGCAGACCCTGATCAGACGGCTCCTAGACCTCTAGGAGCCATCTGATCTGGGTCTACTTTAAATGCGTGAAAACACATTTATATGAAGGAAAGGGTTAAACAAAGGAGTTTTAAAAATGCTTAACCCTTTATTCCACAGATACCTTTTGACACATTGGCAAACAGAGTAGACTAAGATCAGAGGGATTCTGTAGGATGATTCTGATTGTAGATTAGTTGGCATAGCTAGATATCCACTTGTCTTATATTTTCATAATAGGTGAAGTCTGCCATTAATATTCATGAAGAAAAGGGTTTATGAATGACTGCTTTGGGAATAACATACCATCTTCCTAAACCCTTGTCCTACCATCTCCCTTAACCCTTGTCCTACCATCTTCCTTAACCCTTGCCTTACCATCTCCCTTAACCCTTGCCCTACCATCTTCCTTAACCCTTGTCCTACCATCTTCCTTAACCCTTGTCCTACCATCTTCCTTAACCCTTGCCCTACCATCTTCCTTAACCCTTGTCCTACCATCTCCCTTAACCCTTGTCCTACCGTCTCCCTTAACCCTTGCCCTACCATCTTCCTTAACCCTTGCCCTACCATCTCCCTTTATCCTTGCCCTACCATCTTCCTTAACCCTTGTCCTACCATCTTCCTTAACCCTTGTCCTACAATCTCCCTTAACCCTTGCCCTACCATCTCCCTTAACCCTTGTCCTACCATCTTCCTTAACCCTTGCCTTACACAACATTTATGCATGAAGTATTTCATAATGTAAAACATTCAAGAGAATTTTTGGCTTTAATGGACAAAAACTGTAGAATCATACCTATAAAATTAGATATAAGCAAACAGAGTAGGAATTCTCTGACCTGGTTCTACTGTTGTATGTGGAAAAGGGTTAAAGACATGAAAACCAATTCTTTATCATGGTCACACAACCATTAACTTGATAAACACCCATATTTATCCATATGCAAACAGAGTCGACCCAGATCAGACAGCTCCTGAAAGACCTATTTGATTAGGGTCTTCCATTTGCTTATGGAAAAAATATACTGGTAGATCGGAATCCACAGTTTGTGCCATGGTCAAAACATCCCTTGTTCATATGGCATTATAAAATTTCAGCTAATTAATACTCCTTAAGTCATTATCTCTTATAATATTATTATAAATACTCATTAAATTAAGGGTTAAGACAAGTTTTACTATAGTTTCAAAATTCCATGCTTCTTTCAAGTCCTTCCTTCTGGCTCTGATGCCTAATCAAGAGGATATTTAATTTCCAGACTGCAATTCTTTGATTCCTTGCATGCTACTGGTGAACTTGTTATATCGTACACAAACAATTTGGATCCAGATGAGACGCCAAGTACCTCGGCCCCTCATCAAGATCCAAACTGTCTGAGACTCTCATTGAATTTCTGAAGAGAAATGACAGAAATGATTAAGTTTGATGATTATAGCACAGCAGCAAAATACAAGAGGCAATTACTTAGTAGTAAGAGGGTTAACCCTTTCCCTCATATAAACGTGTTTTCACGCATCTGCAAACAGAGTAGACCCAGATCAGACGGCTCCTAGAGGAGCCGTCTGATCAGGGTCTGCTCTGTTTGCTAATAGAATTTG
This sequence comes from Azorinus chamasolen, assembly GCA_963576725.1. Lineage (NCBI taxonomy): Eukaryota > Metazoa > Mollusca > Bivalvia > Cardiida > Solecurtidae > Azorinus > Azorinus chamasolen. Next base: position 20,028,102 of record OY755242.1, read on the forward strand.
AAAGATCTGTTTCTTTGCTTTCTAAAATGTCTACAATGGTCCACCTTTCATATTTATTTATAACTATTTTGTTAATGAATATTCAGTAGGTATTGAAATTTGGGGTAAATATAGAACAGGCAAAGGGTTAATCAATAATGTATACAGTCCACAATCAAGCTTCTGGCTAACAAGGATTCTGTGTGTCTCCAGTAATTATGACATTATACGACAACATACATGCTCTACTAGTCTTTGTTTAACCCTTAATGTGTACGAACCAAGTATACAAAACCTTTACAAAAAGTGTAGACCCACATCAAAAAGCGTCTGTGGGAGCCTTTTGATAAGGACTGCAATTTGTCATAATAATCATTTTCTTAACGAGATAAATTTTGATACTACTTCCTATTTCATTAATATATGTATTCAGAAAAACAGAAGCCCGCTTTAATTATTCAGCAGATCCAGTTAATATAAATAATATGGCACATGCAAATCTCCAAACTCTTTACATTACAAACATTTATGCATGCATTGATCACTTTATGAATATTCAGTAACTCAATTTTTATAGTGTAAAGTGGTTTTTTGGTGGTTTTTTTTTTATGGAATGAAGGAATGATTAGCTTAGACAAAAAGCTGTAGGATATATCTATATAATTCCATATTAGCAAACAGAGCAGGCCCTGATCAGACATCTCTAATAGGACCTGTCTGGTTTGGGTCTACTCTGTTTGAATAGGCCTTAACCCATTACCTCATAGGCTATTTTTAGATCCAACCCCTTTGAATAAATCTACCAAAAAGGAGCAACTAGAGAAAAGGAAAATTTTAGAATTTTATAGTTCTGAAACCATTGTGATAAATAGAGCATTTGCTCCTTAGGAGCAAATGCTCTATTTATCACAATGGTTTCAAAAAGTGACTTTTACAGAGGCGCAGAAATGCGTATTTACGGAGGAAATGGTTAAAAAGCATTTTCTATGAGGGAAAGGGTTAGCTACTGTTATGCCAAGCACTACTGTGCTTTGCAAACAATTTGGATCAGATGAGACCTTCATATCAACGCATTTTCACGCATTTGCAAAAAGAGTAGACCCAGATCAGACTGCTTGTATTGGAGCCATCTGATCAGGGTCTGCTCTGTTATTCAATAGGTATTGAAATTTGGAATAAATGTAGAACAGGGGGGTCTTCAGGTCTGTGTACTTAACTTCATAATTATGTGGATTTAATTTTTCCGCAGGCTGACAGGCATTTCGTTTCCATAACAATCATACTCTTTACTTCCTATGCTTTCTCACTGACTTAACCCTTTCAGTGTTGAATATCCATGTAAGAAAAAATAATGATATCATGAATATTCATTAGCTGAATATTTATAATGGCATATGTACATTGTACACAGGATGGCATATGTACACAGGGTGGCATATGTACATAGGATCTTTTTCTATTGCTAGAAACTGTAGAGTGAGGTCTTTTATAATTTCATCAGATAACAGAGAAGAGCATGGTGAGACAGCTGCTGCAGGGTGGGTGGGTCTACTCTGTTCACTAAGACATCAGAAGGCTTCTGTATCAGGTAATAGGTAAACGCTACTCCATTCGTTTCATTAAGAATGATGTAAAATAAAAATATCAGAAATAATGACAACATAAATATTTAATAGAACAATTTTTATAATATAAACTTTTCGAGGGAATTTTATGCTTTGACAAAAACTGTTGAATATGATCTATATCATGTCAAAAGCAAACATGGCAGTCCCTGATCAGGTGGCTCCTATAGGAGCCATATGATTCGGGTCTACTCTATTTGCAAATGCATTTATATCAGGGTACATGCTTCCAATTTACCATCTACTTGAACTTACTTTCTCGTTTTCGTTTTGGCTGACTGAAAGAATATTCTACTGGACTCTTTGGCTTTCGACCTGAAAAAGACAAAAAAATTTTTTTACATGAATACTTTCATCTGAATGTATATTGTCTTTTGTATTAGCACTAAGGAGTGCAATACATCAGCAGACCATATTAGCATTGAACATGTGAAAATGTCAGACAGCTACATTCACCATTTCTCACTACTGGAAAATTTGTGCTAAACTGTGTGACCAGTTTCAATCAAAACAGAATGTTGAGTAAATCAGTCTTATCATCAGGGTCTAAACAGTGGAAAGCTTTTTTTCAAAAATAAAATAGAACACAGTTTTCACACAGATAAAAGTTACTTAATTTCTGTGTCGCTAGCATTAACCCTTCGCTTGCTATTCAAGTCAATATACCTACCTGTAAATAGTGAAGACCCAGATGAGACAGCTCCTGCAGGAGCTGTCTCATCAGGGTCTGCACTATTTACAAATTGATTGTGCAACCAGTGCACTCCACAGTAGTGATTGCATAGCAAAATACTTGTACACAGTGAAGATGTATGTAATTATACAACAGGTCATGGGTAAAGAAGGAGAAATGTATTTTAAAACTCAGCAAGAGAAGGGTTAACCTGTATTCCATACATATGCCTTTAACCCTTTCCCTGTTCTATATTTATTCCTAATTTCAATACCTACTGAATATTCATGGATAAAATATGAATAAAATAATATTAATGAAATATGGAAGACGGAACATTGTAGCCATTTTATAAAGTAAAGAAACAGATCTATCAAATTCCATTAGCAAACAGAGCAGACCCTGATCAGACGGCTCCTATAGGAGCCGTCTGATCTGGGTGTACTCTATTTGCAAATGCGTGAAAACGCGTTTGTATGCCCTAAAGGGTTAAATGCCTTTGAAAACAGAGTAGACCCATATCAGACAGCTCCTGTAGGGATCATCTGATCAGAGCCTGCTGTTTTTGCTTATGAAATAATATATATATCTGATTCTAGTACCTATCAAAGCCAAATAGTCTTGTGTTAATAAGTCATTATAAAAAATAGGCTTATTAATATTCATGATTTCATAATTTCTTACATGAATTTAAAATGAGTTAAATTGAAAATTGAGGAGAAACATGACTATTGGAGTACATGTCTTTGTACTCGACAAAACATGACAGATTCATTTAGTTTCACTCTATAAGTCATTGTGATTTTGTGCACTTCAGGCTAGCTTTGTTGTTTTAGACTAAAAACCATGGCAACCAAGACAACGTTTCAAACTTGCTAATTGGCATTAATCAATACCTTTGAGATGTTGATCACAGTTACCAGAATGTAATCAGATGATCTGATAATATTCAACCTTTCAAAACTTGTCTCCTACAATTCTAAAAGTAATTTTTTCTTCTACATGTATTTCTTTTCACAGAAAGTCTGTCAAATGTAACTATTAGCTCTGGTCATCAAAAATTTGTCCAGTGTTGGCAGTTGTAGTTAAGCTTTCAGATGCAATTGAGATTTACTCTGCATCTCATCAGAATTAACACTGACCAAGTTTCTGACAAGAAATGTAAGAATAAAAAGTTGGGGTCAAACCAACCAACCAACAGAGCAAACACAATATGCACCCCATTTGTATAATACTGAAATGTATACTGCTATACATGTATATTTATCACATTCATAACATTATACCTTTGACCTCATGAATATTAATGTAAGAAACAATGAATATCAACTCATTCACTTTTGTATAATGGCATTGGGTACATGGGATTTTTTCGATGGCAAGAACAATAGTATAAGATCTACATCATTCCTTAACCTTTTCCCTGTTCCATATTCATGTAAGAAATAATGACATCATGAATATTAGCTGAATATTTATAATGCATATCGAGGGCTTGGGCTTTGTGAAGGAGTTAGAATAGTTTTGCACCAAGCCCTCGATATGTATACAGGATTATTTGGTAACCAAAGAGTCATATCTATTAAAATTTCATAAGCAAACTGAGCAGACCCTGTTCAGACAGCTCCTATCTTATAGGAACCGTCTGGTCTGGGTCTTCTCTGTCTGCAAATGCATGAAGCGTTTATTTGAAAGAAAGGGTTAAGCAACACGGCTCTTATGAAGTCATCTAATCTGGATCTACTCTGTTTGCAACAAAGGCATGAAAAGGCCTTTATATCTGGTAAAAGGACTGAAATTCTCTTCAAAATGTCAAACAGTTTTTATGCCGATGAGATGCCAGGTTCCTTCCGATCTGTGTCTACAAACTAGGTCATGAAGTCACTAAGAAGTACCTGAAGATTCATGGCAGGCAAATGAGACAAAGATTTAGAAAGAAGCCATATTGGACAAATAATTTCAAGGAAGCTGTACCTAAACTGAAATTCAATCTGTTTCAACTGTTTGCCTGTTACTGACCCCTTCAATGCTGAACTTTCAGAGCAGAATAGCTCATCGGTATTTAACCCTTTCCCTGTTGAATATTCATGTAAGAAAGAATGACATCATAACTCAATAACTGGGGGTGGGGTGTGTGTATGTGTGTGTGTGTGTGTGTGTGTGTGGGGGGGGGGGGGGGTTGTGCATATCTGAGTTTCAACTTCTGAGTTTCAACTACTTTGGATCCAACTTATTTGGATCCAAACTGCTTCTACTTGATTTCAAAATCTTAGTTTTCTGATTTTTTTTTTCAATTTTAAACTTTTGAGTTGACTTGACTGCACCATTAAAAGGATTAAATTGAATTCATTTCAAGCCACAACCTTTTCTACAACAATTTCTTATCAACTATTTTGAAGGATGAAAAGCAGGAATCCTTATGAATTGTGACATTTATAGTCCCTGTGATATGTCCGATATTTTAAGTTTTTGAATGTGGGACAAACATGCACTGTCATTTGCAAACAATGAAGATCCAGATCAGAGGGCTCCTAGGGGAGTCCTCTGAACAGGGTCTGTACTATTTGTCATTCAAAATCTTGAAACACATTTAAGCTTTTCAAACTGAGTGCAGTCTATATTAATTATTGACGGGCTATTCCACTCTGAAAATTCACGCTGAAAAGGTTGAGTCTAGGCGTGTAACAAAAAGTCATTATGGACACAATATAACGCCCACCTACCACAAAAAACTATATATGTTTTTTGAAGTTTTAACCCTTTCAATGCTGAATGAATGGTCTATCATTGTAGTGTCCATACAGGAGGAAAGGCCTAAATTTACAAAAGGATTTTGAATGACAAACTGCATACAATGATCAAAGGGCCCTTATAGGGTCCCTCTGATCAGGGTCTACACTGTTTGCAAATGCTAGTACACACACACACACACGTCCTGAATTCAAAAGGTTGTGGATTTCAACCCTTTCCCTCATATTAATGTGTTTTGATGCCTTTGTAAACAAAAGATTTAGACCAGATGGCTCCGCTCCAATAAGAGCCATCTGATCAGGGGTCCGCTCCGTTTGCTTAAAGTATAATATACCGTAGATCAGATTCTAGTTTCTGCCTGAGCCAAAATGTCCTATGCTCAAATGCCGTTATAAAAATAATCAAACTACAGTGAAACCCCGCTAATGCGACCACTTAATAAACAGCCACTGGCGCCGTTTAAAGCAGGTGGTTGCTTAATGCAGGACGAAAGTTATGCAGAAAGCTCCTATAGGAGCTTTCTGCATAACTTTCGTCCTGCATTAAGCTACCACCTGCCTCTGTCACCCAGAAGTATGCCCCTTTTTGGTGGTCGCATTAGCGGAACTTTACTGTAATATGATGTCATTATTTCTTACATGAATATTCAATAGGGTAAAGGTTGATTGAAAATGTTTGGCAGGTTTCTTCATTAGTATATTTGAAGAAAATGTTTTCTACTCTTTCCTATCTGTACTAAAATAATGCAAATGATGTCTGCTTTAATTTATCCGTTTCTCTTAAAATAAATTGAGTGTCAAAAACAGTTTGGATCATGAGATGCCTAAATAACCCCAAATCTCATCTGTATCCAAACCGTGAAATGAATCTTGAAGATTATGAATAGTTAACCCTTTACTTTATGAATATTCATGTAAGAAAATTTAATACTGACTATGAATATTCTTTAATTAGCTGAATACATACAGTAGAACCCCTCTAATGCGACCACTTAATAAATACACATGGTTGTCTTTATAAGCAGGTGGTTGCTTAATGCAGGGCAAAAGTAATGCAGAAAGCTCCTCTAGGAGCTTTCTGCATTACTTTTGTCCTGCATTAAGCTACCACCTGAATCTAGCACCCGAAATTATACCTATTATAGGTGGTCGTATTAGAGGGTTTTACTGTAATGGCATAATTATATGAATATGAAAAGTTTTGGCCCCGGTAAAAACCGTAGAACCAGATGTATATATACTTCCATAAACAAACAGCGTAGCTTCCGATCGGAGTGGCTCCTATAGGAGCTGTCTGATCTGGATCTACTTTGTTTGCAAATGCATTAAAATGTGTGTCTATGGAGTAAAGGGTTAAAAGGCACCTCTCATAATTACTTGGTTTCATCTACTTCACATTTCTGTCTTGTTATCGAAAGATGTGTGTCTGGTACTAAACGTAATTTGATATCCACTTGTAGTTAGTAATTGACATATTGTTATAAATAGATCAGCACCTAATGTCATACAGACAGCTCATGATCACTTGCCATATCACAAGGAAAATGGCACTCAGGTCTGATGTAAATAGTGTAGATCCAGATCCACCCCTATATTCAAAAAGCTCATTATGAAAATGGTGTAAGCTGTTTAGAGAGGCAGTGGTCCAATTACTATATAGCCTTTTTATACCAATGCAGACAGAGTAGAACCAGATCAGACTGATCCTGTAAGAGCTGTCTGATCAGGGTCTGCTGTGTGTGCTAATGGAATTATTTAGATCCGTTTGTAGTGCCAGTATGAATACAATGTGTCATTGCTATAAAATTCTCCTGTTTGTAGTGCTGGAATACAGTTTGTGTCACTGCTAAAACATTGTTTGTAGTGCCGTTATGAATACAGTTTGTGTCACTGCTAAAACATTGTTTGTAGTGCCGGTATGAATATTCAGCTACTCATTATTTATGTCATTATTTTCATGAATATTCATGGAGTAAAGGGTGAACTCTTTGCATACAAGTGGCAACTTCATGATAACACTTGTAAACAGTTTTGATCTAGATGAGACACAGAGTAACTATGCATATCAACAGGATCCAAACCATTTGACAATTTTGATTGTATTTTTGATTCCTTCTTAATGTGTAATTATAAAACTTCAGTCCATGAGTATTATGCAGTAATAAATTCTCGAATTAATATTCAAGGGAGAAAATGCTCTATATATCACAATGGTTTCAATAATACACAATTCAAAGTTTTTCCTTTTCTCTAGTAAATGCTCATTTCGGTAGATTGGTAAAATTGGGGACAAACCAACCAAAGAGATTGGGTCTAAAAATAGCCTATGAGGTAATGGGTTAAGAGAAAGATTGACGAAATAACCCCAACAACATGCAAATGACGAAGCACAAGTGACCCTTAAGTGTCACCATGTTAAACACTGGTAACTCAATAAAAGCAGGAGGGATGTAGGTTTAGAGGTGGATATGCATGTGGATATGCATATGCATGCATGTCATTGTTGTTTTTTTGGGGGGGGGGGGGATAACAATATAATATATCTGTTCTGCCTGATAGCCAAAATATCCTTTGCTCATATATTACATACATATTCATCAGGTAAAGAGTTTAAACGATACTGCTAGAGGGACCTACTATACCTTTCTTAATTTTACATCTCAGTGGTGATGATGGAGGCGTTGTGGATGATGTTCCTGAATCAGACTCCGACATGAAATGGAAACCCGTTGATGTAGTGTGTGCTGGACTGTGGTGGTTCTTGTATGTGCGATCTGGGGAAAAAACAATGGTCAATATCAATGTTGAATGGAACAATGGTCAATATCAAAGTTGAATGGAACAAACAATGGTCAATATCAATGTTGAATGGAACAAACAATGGTCAATATCAATGTTGAATGGAACAAACAATGGTCAATGTCAATGTTGAATGGAACAAACAATGGTCAATACATCAATGTTGAATGGAACAAACAATGGCCAATACATCAATGTTGAATGAAACAAACAATGGTCAATATCAATGTTGAATGGAACAAACAATGGTCAATATCAATGTTGAATGAAACAAACAATGCTCAATGTCAATGTTGCATGAAAACAAACAATGGTCAATGTCAATGTTGCATGAAAACAAACAATGGTCAATATCAATGTTGAATGGAACAAACAATGGTCAATACATCAATGTTGAATGAAACAAACAATGGTCAATATCAATGTTGAATGGAACAAACAATGGTCAATGTCAATGTTGCATGAAAACAAACAATGGTCAATATCAATGTTGGATGGAACAAACAATGGTCAATATCAATGTTGAATGGAACAAACAATGGTCAATGTCGAATGGAACAAACAATGTTCAATATCAATTGTTGAATGGAACAAACAATGGTCAATGTCAATGTTGAATGGAACAAACAATGGTCAAAACATCAATGTTGAATCCTCTATCTCATGAATACTTATGCAAAAATTCATGACTTTATGACGTAATGAAATATGGAAGGTGGAACATTGTAGCCATTTTAGAAAGTAATAAAACAGATCTATCAAATTCCATTAGCAAACAGAGCAGACACTGATTGGATGACTCCTATTGGAGCCATCTGATCTCGGTCTACTCTGTTTGCAAATGTGTGAATATAAGTTTATACAGCTGAATAAGTTGAATCTTTCTGTAATTCTAAATTAAACTTGCATAGTATCAAATAGTAGAGACCCTTCGTCTGCACCTTTGCCTAAGTTTCCACTTTGTCCTGTGTAAAAATCACTGTAGGTTACTGCCATGGCAGATACTCTAGTTCAGATCAGTATCATTTCATAGTTCAGATCAGTATCATTTAATAAGAAAACAGAGAAGACCCTGAGAAGGCTCCTACCGAAGTCATCTGATCCGAGTCTTCTCTGTTTGAAAAGCTGTTAAAGGCATACATATGGTGTAAAGGGTTAATTTGCATTTGCAAGCAGCGTAAACCCAAATCAGAGGAACATTTTCACTTTGTCAAAGCTACAGATAACTAATTCATCAAATTCTCCTGTTTCTCTGCCCAAATCAGATCTTTACAGCTTAGTAATTCATTGGAATCATCTCTCTAAGGAAATTCTAATGAGGTTTTTGTGCAAAAATATGATTTTTCATTTTTTTTACATAGACATATACAAATTCTATATTCTCCTTAAATTTAGTTTTAGTTTGAAAAAAATAAAGAAAAAAATATGCGTTCCCGATGACCTTTGACCTTGATCATAACAAGTCAACCATAAAAATGTTCGCCTCCATAATTTGCACATGCGTGCCAACTTTGAGGTTAGCATGTGCAATGGCGACAAAATTATCGCCAACATTAAAATTGGGGACAAACCAACCAAAAGACAGACAGGGCAAAAACTATATGCCCTGGGGGCATACCCCCTTAACCATCATTAGCAACATTAACAAAGAATACATGTTTCCATTCTGAATCTTAGACCCCACACAGACAAACTGTACCATATGAACTGCATGTCCAACAAATCAAAAGAAGAAAACAACAAAAATTCCAGTGAAATATATTAAGCCTTATCTAACCAAAGAAAAACAATGTCTGTTTGCACTCTGATATACTGTATTTTTCATGTACCTCCAATTCCTTAATGCATTTATGGAGTGACAAACAGTTTGGATCCTGATGAGATGCCAAGTTCCTCAGCGTCTCATCTGGATCCAAGCTGTTTGCAAATAACAGCAAGATAGGGCCTAACCTTTATCAAACTAGTGACAATTCAGGATAACCTGTATAAAATGGTTTGGACCATAATAATACATCAAGTAACTCGATACCTCCATATGAATAGTAATACATTATAATTGCGTTTAACCTTCTCTTGCTGAATTTTAAAATACATTTCTCCTTCTTTACCTATGCCCTGTTGTATAATAACATATATCTTTACTGTTTACAAGTATTTCCCTTTGCAATCACTGCTGTGGAGTGCACTGGTTGCACAATCAACTTGTAAATAGTGCAGACCCTGATGAGACAGCTCCTGTAGGACCTGTCTCATCTGGATCTTCACTATTTACAGGTAGGTATATTGACGCAAATAGCAAGCAAAGAGTTAATGTCATAAATGAAAGAAAAATCCTACAATGAATACTGAAGCAGAAAAAAATGGCAATGACAAATTAGTCTGAAGGATTGCGAACTGTACAAGATCACTTTGACCTTGCCAACAGTTAGAATACAGATTTGATGCTAAGTATCTTGCCATCACAGCTGGATCAAAACAGTTTCACATACATGTGCTGACACCAATTTGGAACAGAACAGGAGAAAGACCTTCTTTGAGAAAATTACAGTAAACAATAATTATTGTTGTAGATGAAAATGATTTCACATTGAAAGCTTTAACCCATCAACGCTGAATTTTAAAATGGACAATTCCAAAATTAAAAAAGATCAAGCTAACAGTGAATTGTAAGAAAAGTGTAAAATAACAAACAGTGCAGAGCCTGGTGAGAGGTACACTGTTTGCAAGGGACATAAGTGACTCATTTTCCACACTGAAAGGGTTAAAAAGCATATGCTAAGAAATTCCTCCTATTCAAGAATTTTCTAATTGAGTGCATTCTTACACTACAACCACATTGAGGTAGTGATAATATTTATTTCTTTCAATGTGGTCCTTTGAATCTGGTATCAAACTGCACTGTCATAATCAGCATTAATATATTTCAAAGGCAGAGTCTAAAACTTGGAATGTTTGACACCAACACAAACTTCCTTGTGGAGCCAATCAGAGTGAACATCAAAGACGAGTCAGTGTTATCGGAATAAGAATCATTTTAATAACCGTCAAAATACAGGTAACACTATAACTGAAGTAATCTCCAATTAAACCCCTGTTTGTGTATAGTAATATTATAAATACCCTACTTACCTTTGATATTTAGACAAACATAGGCGATTAGTGCAGACCCAGATCAAATGGCTCCTGAAGGAGGCATTTGATCTGGGTCTACACTATTTGCTACTACACCAATCCAACTCGAAGTTATCAAAATGGTGCTATTGTAAAGCTTTACAATCCAGTGAAGAGGGGAGATTGTATGTTTAAATATTTAAGGTAAATAAGGGTATAAACAAGTATTCTGTACTTCATGAAACCTAGCAGAAGAAACCTTACATGTACAGTAAAATCTGTCCTAAGCAGCCATTAATTTTTGAAGACGTATTTGCCCAAGTTTTTTCGAATATTTGAAATACAGAAGAACCTCTCTATAATGACCACTAAATTGTGTTAATTAGTTGGTATTTTGGGCAGGTGGTTGCTTAAAGCAAGGTGAAAGTAAAACAGAACACTCCTATAGGAGAGTTCTGTTTTACTTTCACCTTGCTTTAAGCAACCACCTGCCTTTAACACAAAATACTTGATGTAATTTAGTGGTCGTTATAGAGAGGTTTTACTGTACTGCGATAGAACTAAAGCAGGTTAACAGATCTGGTGTTACTTACTGGCAATATGAATAAGGTGAACAATGACATCATACAGTGAAACCTGTCTATACCATCTACCAAATAAATAATAATGATCTTTAAAAGCAGTTGGATTCTTCTAAATCGAGGACAAAAGAATGGGAAAACTCCAATAGAAGCTTTTTTAATTATGTTTGCCTTGAATTGAGCTACCACCTGTCAGTGTCTAATCCCAGAATTAGACGTCTTGTATTGTCACTATAGAGAGGATTTGCTGTACTTGCCTATCGTGTCAAAAGTAAACAGGACTGATTTTATAGTCAACTGTTTGTCATGCCAACAAGGTTATGCAATTTGAGTTAGGCTGCAACAGCTGACTGCTTTATGCCTACAATGCCTAGTAGGTGGTCCAACAAACTCAAGATGACAAATGTGGACCAGATTAATTAACCCTTTCTTGATAGGAATGTATTTTAATGCCTTTGCAAACAGAGTAGACTAAGATCATACAGCTCCTGTAGGAGCCATCTGATTAGGGTCTGCTATGTTTACTTACAGAATTATAAAAGATCTGGCCACAGTTTCTGTAGTCTGATCAAAGTCTGATCATACACTTTCTGCCATGGCCAAAAGATCCTGTATTCATCCACAATTAAAAGATCATGACATTATTTCTGACAAATATTAATGCGAGAAAGGGTCAATACTATCTTAAATGGTATAAAATATACAACATGCAGCCAATTGCTGGGATATTGTACAAAGATACATAGCCCACATAAGACAAGGAAAGGGGTAGAGTGGCACAGAGAAATGGAGGTGTGGCACAATGCCAAACTGAAAAGGTCAGTGGACAAGGAAAGGGGCAGAGTGGCATAGAGAAATTTAGGTATGGTACAGTGCTAAACTGAAAAGGCTCGCAAAAAACACCAGGTCTTGTACTGCAATGCAGCAACGTTTATGATATTTTTGATTACATTTTATACATTGCATATGAACACAGGCAATCATGGCCATGGCAGAGCTGTAAAATCAGACCTCTATCAGTCCATAAGCAAACACATAAGTTACTATAGGTATAGGAGCTTTCTGACTTGGGTCTACTCTGTGTGCAAATGTGCTCACAGGTGTATCTATGAAGTAAAAAGTTAAATTGGGAGTTGAATCAAAATTTATGAAATGCACACTGCTTTGAGAATACATAACGCTAGGGCTTATGTTATCTATTTTTATAACTTTAAATTAGACTGACATAAAAATCAAATAGTGTAGACCTTGATAAAACTGCTCCTTCAGGAACAGTAAACTGTTTGATATGGGTCTGCACTATGTGCCTACATTTGTCTGTCTGAATACAGAGTTATAAAGTTATCAAATCCCCAACAAATTAACTTGTTCAGCTTTTAGATAAACCAGTAGGGAAGGGAGATAAAATAATTGTCTGAATATCTAAGGTATTATAGAGACATCCAGGTAACATGTTGAGTAACTTGGTTTCAAATCAGAATCCAAACTAGTTGACAATCTCACTCTGTTTCAAAAAGAGAAGATGAGATTAAAGAATCTCAAAATACAGAATTATAGCAGACAAATATTTCAGCATGCTAATGGAGTTTCCTTGACGACATTTGAAACCTCACAAAAAAACCCAGTAATTCATACAATTTCATATTTCTATGAAATACGTCATCTGCTGCTAAATAGATATGGTTTTTACAGTAATGCATTAGTTTTTGCGAATATTCCCACAGTTTTCCGTTTCAAAACAGCTGGAGTGAAAACAGTCCGACATCTCGCTATTTGACGGTAAGCTCTGTTGGCTCGGATACGCTTACAGTATAATTAGTACAAATTAACTCTTTGTTTCTATCTACAAGATGATACACAAATCAATTTCCTCGATTCCATAGATACGGATTAGTGTAGATTGCAACCCAGCAGTTAGTCTATTTATTACTTTATTACAAATTTAACTATGTGTGAACGACAAAAGGTAAATATACTAAATTTCTGTCTTTTCTCACCCTGAGAAATTCTCATTGGGAAATATCTCAGAAATAGATGTTACAGCATTTCTATTATAACACAACCAGGGTCCATGCTTATAAAGCTTTTAGTTGAGTCTGAGTTTGTTCTCAAGCTTTTGATTGGTCATCAGGGTCCAAATTGTTTCTTACTGTGAAAAAATATTAAACTAGAAAATTGTGTCTGGAAGACACAGCGATGCCCTCATGGTGGTGCTTGGCTAGCTGCACGTAAAATTCCTAAGTCATTTGACCTTGACCTTAGCCTTGCGGGCACCATGGGCTGGGTGCATAATGAAAGTATGGATGGCTTTTAATGTGTATATGCACTATCATGCCAATAGCTATAGCGGTTAGTGAGATATAAGACGAAAAAACTGACAACCAACTGCACGTTAAATTCCTAAGTCATTTGACCTTAACATTGGGCTTCCGGGCAGCAATGAAAGTGTGACTGGTATTTAATGTGTATATGTAATTCCATGAGAATAGCTACAGTGGTTAGGGAGATATAAGACGATGAAGAACCTGTGACAACCAACTGCACGTAAATATGACAACCATCTGCATGTAAAATTTCAAAGTCATTTGACCTTGACCTTGGGCTTGTGGGCAGCATGGGTGGAGTGCTAAATGACAGCACAGATGGTTATTAAACTAATGTGTATGTGAAGTTTCATGTGTATAAGTGTAGAAATTACTGGCATATAACACTGACGGACAGACAGACAGACAGACAGACAGGTGCAAAACATAATGCCCCCTGACTGTCGTCACGGGGGCATAAAAAGCAAAGAATCATACTAAATCCTTTGTTAAGCTTTGTTGCTATTCTCAGAACAACTTCCAAAGCCTCAATCAAGATCAGCTTTTCAATGTAACCTGTAACTGATGTGCTTGTCAAGAAGAATAAAATGATTTACTTTCAATTTATGTAGGTGGAGATTAGCTAAAGAAAGTAGGAATACCAGTCTAATAGTTGTAAGATGCTAAGCGTTATGCTAGGAATGAGGAATAACACAGCATTTAACTCTGATCATGCCATGGGCACATTTGTGATATCTTTTCATTTGCAAAACAGTTTAGACCTAAATCAAATATTGGGTTATTCATGGGCTCGTTTAAACTCAGTGACATTCTGCTTGAGGTTTTTGAAACAAGAAGAATGAGTAAAAAACTCAAAATACTGAAGCAGAAGACAATAATACAGAGAATTTGGCCAGCATAAGTAAAAGCAGCACATTTGCAGTAACCTATGAAAACAATGTGGATCCAGATAAGAAGCAAAGTAATTCAGTGTTTAATCAAAATTCAAAATATCTTATAACCTCACTGTATTCTATTTAAGAGGAATGGAAGAAAAATTACTCTTCAGCACAGAGCAGAATACAATGAAGCAGATGACAATTTACATGGCGTGTTTAAGGTTAACACTTTGAATGCAGAATCTGCATGCAGTATCATTTACAAACAGTGTAGACCCAATCAGAGGGATCCTAGAAGAGCCATCTGATCCGGGTCTGCACTGTTTGTCATTCAAAATCCTCTATCAAGATTAGGCTTTTCATACTGAGTGGACTGTCCAGTTGAACACTGATGGGCTAGTCCACTCTGAACATTCAGCGTTGAATTGGTTAACAAGAGAAGATGTTGCACTGCAGGTACCATAGCCCAGTTATTACATATTCACAGCTGTAACTCATTGTCAGAGAGCAGCACACACGGAATTTACATCAAATTTGATTGCAGCCGTCACAAATGATAGGACTCAACTAACTGATATCTTTATAGAGTACTTAGATTTGAAACTGTATGCCACCATGGCTGCCCGGGTGAAAACTTTCATCAAATTCAAATTATGCATGATGCTCCTAATTCCATGGCCTTGTGCAGAACTCTAACCTTTTGCACATCTTACAAAGACTTAGTGTTGTCTGGAAAATTGCCGTCTGTTTCATCTTTCTTGTCAAAAAACATGATCAGAGTGTCACAGCTTGAAGACAAGATGCCGAGATAATAGTTGTTTAAAATCTATGTATTGCTCCTGTGACCTACTTATGCAAATGACTGAAATGATTTTTATAACTTTGATTGTGGGTCGCCTGCGTATCATTTCTGATAAATTTGGTAAAAGTTTTGGAGAAATGTTGTTAAAAATCTATTTTCAGCTCATGTGACCTATGTATTATCAGACCATAATGATTTACACAAATCTAAAAGAGGGTCACCTGCAGATCAATCCTGTCTAATTTTGTTAAGGTCTAGATCTAAGTCTAGTCTAGAGAAGACCTGGAACAGACAGCTCCTATAGAAGCCATCTGTCTGGGTCTGCTATGTGTGCTTATGAAATTACATACATGAATCTGATTCTACAGTTTCTACCAATATCAAGATATCCTGTATACATATGCAATTATAAAAATTCAGCTTATAAATATTTTTTATGTCAGTATTTCATACATGAATATTAAATAGGGAAATGGTTAAAGCAATATTTGATGCCATACAACAAATGATGAACACGGGGCAATCCCAACAGCAAACCTTGGCACTTTGTGCAAAGTGAGCTAAAAAGAATGGAAAACTGTTAAACCAGTTTGTTTCTATAGGAAGTTGTTATAAGGTATCTAAGATGGCAACCAGTTTGCCATTTTGAATCCCATTGATGTCACACACAATTCCTCATCATGCTGATCACTTCTCTGTGAATTTTCATGAAAATGCTTTGAAATCTTCCTTCACAATTCGCACAAATCAGTGCTGATACAAGACGACAAATGGACCCCTATGTACCCTTCTTTAAATTTGCATAACTATAAGAATGGCAGTCTACTTAATTTTACCAACACTGCTCTATTAAACCTTCAAAGACTGAAATGGGCCAAGTTTACCGTCAATATTCAGAGACTGTTTTAAAGATAAGTGTAACATAACTAACATTGCATGCAGACCCTCATGAGGGTCCCCTCTAGGAGCTCTCTCATCTGGGTCTGCAATGTTTGCAATAGACATTAGTGACTTGTTTCCACATTGAAAGGGTGAATGTGCCCTGTCCCCTTCCCTTCAATTGACAGGAACATGAAAGCAGTTTGTAGCCAATCAGACATCAGGCATTTCATCTCCATATCTGAAATCAGCATGATATAAAACCAGCAGCACCTCTTGACAATGGGTTAACCCTTTCCCTCATATAAATGTGTTTTCATGCATTTGCAAACAGAGTAGACCCAGATCAGACGGCTCCTAGAGGAGCCGTCTGATCAGGTTCTGCTCTGTTTGCTAATAGAATTTGATAGATCTGTTTCTGTACTTTCTAAAATGTCTACAATGTTCCACCTTTCATATTTCTTTATAACTATATGTTAATGAATATGCAGTAGGTATTGAAATTTGGCCTAAATATAGAACAGGGAAAGGGTTAACACAAGAGAAGACAACCCTTGTCCTCTATCATCATTTTACCTGATAGACCCATTTTTACCCATTTGCACACAGATAGACCCAGATAAGATAACTCCTATAAGAGCTGTCTAATCACAGTGATCAGGGTCTGCTCTGTCTGCTTATGGAATAAACTTTACAGTTCTGATTTGTTATCCTCTGCTTCAGCAGAACAATCCTGCTTGTCCACATGCCATTACAACAATTTATCTAATTAAACCTTTTCCCTGTTCTATGTTTATTCCAAATTTCAGTACCTACTGAATATTCATGGAGAAAACAGTTATAATTAAATATAGAAGGTAGAACATTGTAGCCATTTTAGAAACAAAAGAAACAGATTTTTCAAATTTTATTAGCAAACAGAGCAGACCCTGATCAGATGGCTCCCATAGGAGTCCTCTAATCTTGATCTATTGTGTTTGCAGATGCATGAAAAGGTATTTATATGAGGGTAAGAGTTAATAGTACTCGTTAAATCAAATTCCCTCATGAATATTCATTAAGTAAATGTTTAAAGTAAGATCCAATTCAAGTGCACTTTATAGATTGTATTGAAAATAATAAGTTTTGAATTATGTGAAAGTATTTTGAATTTTCATATGCTTTTACAAAATATATTTATTTAATTTTGCATATGCATTTTTTTTTTAAAACCCATAACATCTTTTAGTCCATCCCTATTACCAACACAACCATAACAGACTTGCACAAGCTGTTGTTAGTTCACTTTATACTAAAATGAATATCCTTTTATGGCTCTTGACTTTATACAGACACAATATGAACACATTTAACACTCTGAGAGCAGGAAACAAGTGTAGTGACTTTTGAAAATGGCGTCCTGATCAGGGTCTGCACTGTTTGTCATTTAAAATCCCCTAGCAATTGTATCATTCCACTTTGCATTTAGAGCAGTCCAAGTGTTACTATTTGCATATCCAGCAGTTAGCCGGTTAGCTATTTGTATGCTTAACCCTTTCCCTGTTCTATATTTAGGCCAAATTTAAATACCTACTGAATATTCAGTAAAAAAATAGTTATACAGAAATATGGAAAGTGGAACATTGTAGATGTTTTAGAAAGCAAAGAAACGGATCTATCCATTTCTATAAGCAAACAGAGCAGACCCTGATCAGAAGGCTCCTCTAGGAGCCGTCTGATCTGGGTCTACTCTGTTTGCAAATGCGTGAAAACACGTGTATATGAGGGAAAGGGTTAAGTAATTGAAATGTGCAACACATGTCACTGTCTTCCATTCTGGCCAAGACAGAGTGTCAAACAGTTCATATTCTGATGAGATGCCAAGTCATCTAGATCTAAAATGTTTGCATAGCCCTTTCCTTCATATGAATGCTTTTTAATGTGTTAACAAACAGAGTAGACACAGATAAGATGGTTCCTGTAAGACCTGTCTGATCAGGGTCTGCTGTTTGCTTATGCAATCATTATTATACAGTAAAACCTCGACTATCCGAATTTTCGGTACAGAAGAATTTAGACCCTTTTAGGCAGGTGGCTGCTTAATGCATGGTGAAAGTCATGCAGAAAGCTCCTAGAGGAGCTTTCTGCATGACTTTTACCATGCATTAAGCTGCCACCTGTCTTAAAGGTCGATAATAATACGTATTTTAGTGTTCGAATAATCGAAGTTTTACTTTAGTTTCTACCAATACCCAACAATCTTGTGTACATAGGCCATTATAAAAATTCAGCTTATAAATATTCATGATATCAGTATTTCTTGTATGAATATTCAACAAGAAAAGGATTTTAAAACATTTCCTCATATAAACACCTTTTCACACATCTGCAAACAGTCTGCTCTGTTTGCCAATGGAACTTGACAGATTTGTTTCTTTACTTTCTAAAATGACTACAATGTTCCACCTTCTATATTTCATTATGGCCATTTTGTCCATGATTATTCAGCAGGTATTTAAATTTGGAATAAACATAGAACAGGGAAAGGGTTAAATGATGATATCAATACATTGTAACGAGCATGCAGGGAGTTAACCTCTATCCTGCCGACTATGACCTTACAGCCATCAGTTTGGATCCACAAGAGATACAGAGTAACCCAGTGTCAAATTAGAGTCTAAGCTGTCGGACTCTCTGTCCATACTCTCTCTGTACATGTAGTCTTAAATGAATCACAAGAGAGTAGACCATAACCAAATCACGGCTTAGGAAGAGACAAGTATTTTCAGCTGAATATTGGTTCATTTGCATGATCTTTACAATACTGAAACTAAAAAAAGACTTAAGTGAAACTAACGCCCACGTTACTTCTGAAACTACCTCCTTTTACTGACAAAGTTTTCTTTTGTTATCTGTACTTCCTGTTTTCGTAACCTTCCCATTTTGTACTTAAATATCTATATCCTTTCGACTTCTAATAACAGTGCCATCTTGAGAATCACAAAATGTCCATAAGATATTTATCAACCAGATATATATCAATATGTAGACATAGATCAATCACAGTCTAAATAATCTGGATCATACAAAAAGAACCTTGTCTTCAGATCTAGAGTTAAACAATATAAAATATTACAGTTTAATGTCAACCTTTTGAATGCAAATGTTCAATGTTGTATGGTTTATCACTGTTTGATTACAAGAGTTCATTCAGTATTAAAGAGTAGAATTTTCAAGGGGATTTTGAATGACAAACTGCACAGTCCCTCATCAGAAGGCTTCTAATCGATCCTGTGTCCATGGTTATAAAACTTTTAGTTGAGTCTGAGTTAGTTCTCAAGTTTTTGATTGGTCAGATTTGAGCCTTTGGCTCAAATCTGACCAATCAAAAGCTTGAGAACTCAAATCTGACCAATCAAAAGATTGAGAACGAACTCAGACTCAACTAAAAAGTTTTATAAGCATGGACCCTGGTCTACACTGTTTGCAAATGGCAGTACACTCGTTTCCCACATTCTAAGGATTAAACTTTAACCTGCAAGGTAAACTGCTGCCTGCTCAAACTCTCCCTTTCTTCACACATTTAACACTTTCCCTCATGAATATTCATGTAAGAAAGATTGACATCATGAATATTAATTAGCTGAACTGTTATAATGGCATTATGAATAAGGTATTTTATTACCATGGCAGAAACTGTATAATCAGATCTATATTGATTCATGAGCAAACAGGGCCTACAATGATCAGGTGATTCATGCAGGAGCCATCTGATCCGAGTCTACGCTGTTTGCGAACATGTTGAAAAAGTCATCTATATGAGGGAAAGGATTAATTTAATTGCAAACAGTCTGGATCCAGATCAGACGCCGTGTACCTCATTGTCTCATCAGGATTCAAACTCTGATTATGTTTTTGTAGCTGCACATTCAAACCTGAAGCAGACTATGATAATCTAAGCAGCCATATTTTATATGGCAGTGAATAGAACATTGTACTGAATGGTCTTATTGCCCTATGTGACAGATCTGTTCTCTTATCAAAATAGTTCTCACTCTTATGCACAAAATATTGCAGAAGTCAATGAACGTAAGACAATCATATAGTAAAAGCAGATATGAATGGCATTGACACACACACACCATATGGACAATCCTCATCACGCAGACCTACTTTCAAAACCAGACACAAGCCTCTAACCATTTACCAGATGAATATTCACGCATGACTCTGCCCTTGATAAATATTTATTAATCTATATATCCATTTACTCTACAGATACACCTTTAAACCCCCTTGCAAACAGAGTAGACCCGGATCAGACTGTTTCCATGGGAGCCATCTGATCAGGATTTGCTCTGGTTGATTATGGAATAAAACAGATTCTGCCATGACCAACCATTCCTGCTTTGATATGCCATAACACAAATTAATCTAATTCACATGCATGATGCATTTCTTACATGAATATTCATGGTGTAACAAGAGTGTTCAAAGGAACACATGTCACCTGACTGCAGGTGACACAAAAACTGTTTATCCGCTGGAGTGCGAAAATTGGAATAAAGGGGAGTAACTCAAAAAGTATTGCATTTAGAGTGACAAACCTTAGTTACATCAATGGTCCTCAATGAGAGGAAGACACATGTGAAATTTGAAAGCTCTATAATGATTAGTTTAGAAATGACGGCCAAAAAAAGGACAGTGTGAAGGACAGACAGACAGACAACGGAAAAGTGATCCCATAGTGACACACTGCATCTCGGCAGGCGACACAAAAATTAAATAATGTAACATAAGAAAAAGTATTGCCATTGCAAAAAGTTGGGAATCACATTGTAAAATGTGTGGCTGCGTTTGGCTTTGGAGAACTTTTAACCTGGTCTCATTGCAATGTGTACAGCTGTGTTGGAGTACTATCTAACCTGGTCTCATTGAAATGTCTACATCTATGTTGTGGTACTTGCCTACTTGGTCTAATTGTACTGTGTGTGGCTGTTGCAATACTATCTAACCTGGTCTCATTGCAATGTGTGTGTCCGTGTTTCAGCACTTTCTAACCTGGTCTCCTTGTAATGTCTGTGTCTGTGTTTTAGTACTATCAAGCCTGGTCTCAGTGCAATGTGTGTCTGTGTTTTAGTGCTATCTAACCTGGTCTCACTGTAATGTGTTTGGATGTGTTTTAGTACTATCTAACCTGCGTTGGTGTGTTTGGAATACTAACCTGCCTTGTCTCATTGCAATGTGTGTGGCTGTGTTTGGGGTACTAACTTACCTGGTCTCATTGCGATGTGTGTGGCTGTGTTGAAGTGAGCTGGGAGGGGCTGATGAGCGGGTGGGGGCTGGCAGAAGGGCTGTAGGTATCCACTTGCAGGCGATGGTGCCCGTAGTGAAGATGAGTGTTGTTGTGACGCCATGTATGCTAAAAAAGATTTTCAAAATGTTAATATTTCTTAATTGTATTTAAGTATATTCATTGTTACATTGTTAATATTCCTGTGTTTACAGAACAGCAGCAGGAGTAACCTAATCTTGGTCTGGAAAGGCCTTAACCCTTTACTCCATATGTACACCTCTCTATCCCTTTGCAAGTAGAGTAGACCCAGATTAGACGGTTCCCATAGGAGGTGTCTGATATGGGTCTTCTCTGTTTGCCTGTGAAATAATATTGATATGATTCTACAGTTTCTGCCATGACCAAACATACCTGTGTTCAAGTGCCATAATAAAAATTAAAATTAACAATTTTTCATGCTGTCACTATTTCTTATTCATGAAGAAAAGGGTTAAGAGGCATATCTATGAAATAATGGGTTAAAGACTCTGGGTTTTTTTAGTGTTTGCTCTATAGAGGACAAAAATTGCAGGAAGCAGCAATGACTTAAAGTGCTAAGAGATACACTATTACCAGGAACTATTAAGAAATTGCTGCGACAGTAGCAAACACTTTATGTGCTGGAAAACAATTAACAAGTGATTGTAAGCAATGTAGACCTAAGATCAGAGGACACCTGGAGAAGCCCCTTGGTCAGGGTCTGCATTGTTTGCCATTCTAAAATCTATTCAGCAATAGCTTACCCTATCATACCTAATGGACTCTACCAGTGGATAATGACTTTATGAAAATTGAGCATTCAAAGAGTTAAACAGGTGCAGGTAAATCCCTGGGGACATTAATGCACAGCTAGTTACAGACAAACTCCTCAAACGCTACCCTACCAGACACTAGTGTTCCTTTGTTACATTTGTTACAGACCTACCTGAAGGAAACAAAGTTGTTTTTTTCTCCATATTTTTACCCGGTCTTTACCCATAGATTTATGCCGCAATAACTGTCATTTTGACAGCTCCATATAATACCGACCAGAAAAATCATTATGACAACTTAATTCATGTGTGCATAGAGACTCCTGCTGCACCACACTGCCGTATAATTACTGTATATATTCAGCCAGCAAACCTTGTTAAATTGTGCAGACCCGCATAAACTGCACTAAAGTAAAATCTCAAACAGTAAAATAAGTATTATTACCGATCATTAAGACAGGTAGCAGCTTAATACAGAGAGTTTTCTGCACGATTTTAACCCTGCATTAAGCAATCACCTGCCTAAAACTTTCTCAAATCTTCTTTACTAAAAATTCCAGTCAACAAGGTTTAACTGTATTAAAATGTTGTAATCCCAGTAGAGTCATTTTACCTTTGATCTCTTAGAAACAACTTTTTACCCCTTTACAAAAAGACTAGATTGAGCTCAACAGCTGATCAGGGTGTGCTCATTTTGCTTATATTATAGATAGGATTCTA
Source organism: Azorinus chamasolen (assembly GCA_963576725.1). NCBI lineage: Eukaryota > Metazoa > Mollusca > Bivalvia > Cardiida > Solecurtidae > Azorinus > Azorinus chamasolen. The sequence continues at coordinate 20,051,289 of OY755242.1, forward strand.
CAGTCTCTGCCAAAGCCATATGTTTCCATATACCATTAAAACAGCTAATAAATGCCCATGATGTCAGTATGTCTTATATTTCATGCAATGCTCATAATGTCAGTATTTCTTACAACAATTTATGAGGTAAAGGGTTAAAGTTATCAAAACTGTGCTTAATTGATTTATGCAGCTGAGATGAAATGACATTATTCAGCTTTACAAACCTGTGGGGAAGGCAGATTGGATATAAGAAAATCCAGGGTGAAAGAAGTATTTACATGAAGACAAGAGTTTACTTGTAAACCTGGTCCAATATTCATGACCCATTTACTCCATAAATACGCATTTCTACACCTGTGTAGCAACCATCTGATCAGGGTCTGCTGTTTGCTTATGAAATAATATAGATATGGCCAAAGAATCCTGTGTTCATGTTCTATTATAACAGTCTATTAATATTCATCATGTCACTATTTCTTAAATGAATATTCATGGAGTAAAGGGTTAATCCTTTCCCTCATAAAGACAACTTTTGGCACCATAGCAAACAGTGTATAGGAGTCAATTGATCAGGGTCTGCTGCTTGCTTATGAAATAATACAGATCTCATTCTAGTGTCTGGCATGGGAAACATTTCCTGTCATCGTAAGACATTTTGAAAATGCATATACAGTAAAACCCCACTAATATGACCACCTAAAAGAGGTATAATTCTGGGTGCTAGATGCAGGTGGTAGTTTAATGCAGGACAATAGTAATGCAGAAAGCTCCTACAGGAGCTTTCTGCATTACTTTTGTCCTGCATTAAACAACCATCTGCTTATAAAGACACCCATGTTTATTCATTAAGTGGTCGCATTAGAGGGGTTCTACTGTAATTAATATTAATATTGTTATTATGGAGTAAGGGATTAAATCAAACTAATTGAGTAGCAAAAAGTCCTTCAGGATCATTTTAACCCTTTCCCTGTGTAACATTTGTTCAAGGTTATATCATCACATTAATATGCATGGACAGAATCATTAACAGGAAACAAGGAGAAGGGACTTGTTCACCAAGGTGGAAACTATAAAATCAGATCTATAAAATTTCATAAGCAAACACAGCAGACTCAGATCAGACAGCTCCTGAAGGAGGATTTCTGATCTGGGTCTACTATAATATTTGCAAAAGGCATTTCTATGAGGGAAAGGGTTAATTTTGGTGGAGAAATGAGGACTTTCATAATTATCAGAAATAACCTCCTCTATCTCTGGCTCAGTGTATAGTCGGTGTTTTACCTTGTAATCGTAATTTGTCTTCTGAGTTAGACTCCAGATCGCTGGACACACCGCTGTCACTGTCCGCCGGGCTTGGAGGTAATACTGCTGAAATGTACAAAATATCCTTAACCCATTACCTGATCAATATTTAACCCATTCCTTTTTTTTAGACCACACCTCTTTGAATAAATCTACCGAAAAGGAGCATTTACCAGAGATAAGGAACATTTTGGAATTTTGTAATTTAGAAATCATTGTGATAAATAGAGCATTTGCTCATCTGGAGCAAATGCTCTATTTATCACAATGGTTTCAAAAAGTGACTTTAACAGAGGCGTAGAAAGGCGTATTTATGGAGGAAAGGGTTAAGTACAAAATAATGAATTATGAATACTTAGCTGAATTTTTGTAATGACACATGAATATAGGATTTTCAGCTAATGGAACTAAAAGTAGAATCAGATCTATACAATTCCATAAGCAAACCCTGATCAGACAACTCCCACAAGAGCCATCTGATCTTGGTCTTTGTTTGCATAAGCAGGAAAATGCATTTCAATCAGGCAATGAGTTAAGATTCAAGCCTTTGCATGCTAAGTAAATGTCAAGCACTTTTAACGATTTTATATTGTGAAGAAAATTTCAAAGTAATATAATTTTGGTAAAAATGGTCAGAGCACAAATTCCCTTAATTACATACAATTTCATATCAAGGTCTTTCATCTGTGAAAGTTTGAAGTAAATCCTCCCATTGGTGTATGAGAAGTTCGACACACAAGAGTTTTTCACGACATGCTATATAATGAAGAAAGTCCCACAACTCTGGTAAAAATGGTCACAGCATACATTCCATTCTTTCTATACATCTTCATATCAAGGTTGTTCATTTGTGGAAATTTGGAGTAAACAGTCCTATTGGTGTATGAGCAGCTGGACACACAAGAATTTTTCCACTATATATTATAAAGTGGAGAAAATTACAAAGTGCCATAACTCTGGTAAAAATTGTCAGAGCAAAAATTGTTTTCTTTACATCATCTTCAAATAAACATTGTTCATCTGTGAAAGTTTGAAGTAAATTCTCCCATTGGTGCATGAGCAGATGGACAAATAAGATTTGTGGGATGTACAGCACAGAGAGACATGCAGATGGACAAGAGCATGGCCTTGTGGTTGGGCATCAGGAAAAAACAACTAACAGCTAGAAGAGCATACAATATGTGCACTTTGGGTATTTAGTATAAGGCATACATTTTCTCAGGAGCACACAATAAATTCTTATGAAACACTGAACCGTTATCAGTCTGACTTTACAAGCTCAATGCCCTAGTTTACGTCAGAATTTATTCCCCTCAAAATTGAATTATCTCTGTAATCTTGCCTGGTGTTTTAAAAAAAGAAACATGATTCTAATTCTGCATGTTTTAAAACAGCTGGGTGTCTGATAAGCCATTTAGGCTTACAGTAACTCGGCAGAGAATTACGGTCCAGGCTACCTTATCATGCTTAATTTATCTCCCTGGCAGAGATTTACTTCCTGCATTTCTTTTTAGATTTATTTCCGTAAATAAACAAGGTATCACACTGTCTATGCGGAAACAGAGCAACAGCAACACCGGTTTCTGGCAAAGCAATTCTGGCGGAACTTCAGACAGACCTGAATAAACCTTTTCAAACTAAATTTATCAAACCAGAATCTATTAACTCTTACAGTGCGGGACACGAGTCACTAATGTCATTTGCAAACAATGTAGACACAGATGACAGGGCTCCTAGAGGAGCGCTCTCACCAGGGTCTGCTCCATTTGTCATGTTACAATTTTCTTTAAAAAATCCCTAAATATTCACCATAAGCTTGATCTGTTGATTCTTGCAATAGTCTATTGGAAAATTCAGCATTGTTAAAGTTAAAATATTTTGCAGTTTACAGTTCCACCTTCAGCCTGCTGTGTAAAATGTTGCCTGTATAAAATGTCTTTTTCAGTTTCACATTAGATTTATTTTAATCCTTTACCTCATGAAACAATTAGTAAGAAATACTGATATCAGGAATATTAATTAGCTGAATTGTTATAATGGCATTATAACCAAGGCAATATTGTACCATAGCAGAAACTGTAGAATCATATCTATACAATTTCTGCATGAATCAGAATGAAAAGCTAAACAAACATTTCTTCCAAAACTATGATATACTTGGAATAGTCAATGGGCCACAACTCTATGAACAAGAGGGCCAAGATGGCCCTTAATCGCTCACCTGATTACCATGAGTTTAAGATTATAGCTGTATAGCCCCAGGATGGGGCCAATACTGACCTAAGGGACAATAATTGAACAATGTTGGTAGTGGATCATGAGCAGTGGTTCTGGAGAACATGATTTCATGAAGATTCAGCTAAAAATGTGACCTCTAGAGTGTTCACAAGGTTTTCCTACTATATGACCTATTGACCTAGTTTTTGATCCCACATGACCCACTTTCAAACTTATCCGAGATTTAATCAATACATTCATTCTAAGTTTCATGAATACTGGGCAAAAATTGTGACCACTAGTGTTCACAAGATTTTTCTACTGTTTGACCTAGTGACCTAGTTTTTGACCCAACGTGACCTTCTTTCAAACTCTTCCGAGATGTTTTCTGACCTAGTTTCATGAAGATTGGACAAAAAATTTGACTAATAGTGTTCACCAGGTTTTTCTATTTGACCTAGTGATCTAGTTTTTGACCCCACATGACCCACTTTCAAAATCATCTGAGATTTTATCAATACAATCATTCTGACAAAGTTTCATGAAGATTGGACTAAAATTGTGACCACTAGAGTGTTCATTAGCAAATTGTTGACGGATGACGCACACCGGACATTCAAGTCTCCCAAAAGCTGGCCCTGAGCTTTGCTCTGATGAGCTAAAAATCATCAAACTGAAATGTTTAACGCTTTCACTCCATAAATACACCTTTGCAAACAGACCCAGCTGGTTCTTCATGATGACCATAATGTCATCATTTCTTACATGTATATTCGTGGCATAGTGTGTAACAACATACGCATGTCCTCTTGATGATTAAGTTTCTCAAAAGTTTAATTGAATCTGAAGTAGTAAAATTGAACTAGATCAACATTTTGGGTAATCATTGTTGCTGTTTTTCAGCAGTGTAAGGGTTACAGCTCAGAAACTATGTGACATTCAAGTTTAAAGTAGAGCAGCATAATTATCCCAATTGTTTTGCACGCTATAATCCATTTTGAAATAACCTTTGCAAAGATTTTAATCCAGATAAGATGGTGATAAGTTGACTTTTTATCATTATATATTAAGTCTTATCATATATGTCATAAACAAACATAGCAGACCCTATCAGGTGGCTGATCTGGGTCTACCCTATTTGCAAAGGTGTAAAAGAGATTTTATATGAGGGAAGGGTTATGGTAATATATGTAATTTTAAAACTTTGCCAAATATGTTATTTGTTAGTCAGTCACCTTTCTGTTGCCTATTCATGGTCAAATCTTTTTTGAATGTCTGCCATAAAACGTGAATCAACACGTTAAATTGTTTCCGCGTATCTAATATTTACTTCCAAAAATATCCTTCCCTCAACTCAAAGCAATGGCTGTCATGAAAATGTGAATGTTAATATGTTCATTTACGAAATGTCAAAGCCATCTGGTGGTGATTTCTGAATTAATGTTGCATTTTGATCATGACGAGGACTCTGAGAGCAGTTGATTTGAATCAACATTGTTTGCAACACTAACGAGGATACTCTACATACAGACCACTGTCGGAAGGATTTGAGACAGAGTGTTTAACCCATACAATGCTCACTTCTCAAACAGACTATTCCAAAATTCAAACAGGTCAAGTTTATGGTGAATATTTCGGGATTTTTCTAAAGAAACTTGTAACATTTCAAACTCAAACAGTGCAGACCCTGATGAGAGGGCTCCCTTAGGAGCCCTCTCATCTGGGTCTACACGGTTTGCAAATGACATTAGTGACTAGGGTCCCACACTGTAAAGGTTAAGGCTTTGCTAGCTAAAGAACTGTTCTCTGCAAAATATGTCGTCTATTGCAAACTCATAAAGTGCATCATTGTTTTCCATGACTAGACTGTTAAAACAGTTTTGATCCTGAGTTGGTCTGTGGCTCATCTTGATTTACATTGTTTACTTAGGTTTTCAAATGTTCACTGCTAAGCATGTCAAAAGTTGAAGAATTTGCAACTAGAGCTCACATGCCTGGATTAAGTGTCCCGATAATCTTCTTATTGAATTCCAAACTTCTGTTTGAAGCCACACTACCGTATCTAACATTTTGCACTGATCATATATACAACAGTGTTTGGTCACTCCTGCCTTTTATGCAATCTCGCACATTCAAACAGGAAACTATTTACAGTGCCATTGTATGAATTTCAATGCCTTTACCTCCGACATAGATAATATAATGGTACTTTTTGTATACTTCTCATTTCCTAGTTCAGGTAACAGGAACCATGGGGTCATGTTATCCCAATGATCACTAAAATGCTGTCCGCTTCCAATTTGTTGTTAAAGGGTTGGTTTTACCTTCCAATATTAGTCTTAGGTTGAAAATGTATCACAATTAACGTACTGGTATTGAGTTTGACTACAGATAATCAACTTTGATTTGGATCTAAACTGTTTGCAAATGTCAGTCCAGCAGTAGTTACTATAATATTTGAATGTTTAAAACGACCAATTTAAACACACACAATACTACAGATATAAATCTAAAACTTAGCCCAAAGTAGGTCATGAACTGTTGAGACTTTTTGATTCTTGGTTTATTTTGTACAACCTTAGGGACATACAGGTTTTATTTTATGACATTGAAGTCTTTAAGAGAACAACACTTTTTTTATAGTACACTTGTGATGCATTAGTCGAGCTAAATGAATTTTCTTACATTTCAGTTTGCTGAACCTACTAGCAGTGAATTTGTGGTAATTTATGCAAGTATGGGACACCTGATTAGGATTTAGTTGACACTTTGTCAGTTTGTTTTTTTAATACAAATATGGAAAAGAATATGTATATTTTTAATATTGAAGCTTATATCAGTTTTGGCAGACTTAACCCTTCGCATTGCTGAATATTTAAATGTGAATCCATAAACTATCAATTTTAATTAGGTGAATGAATCTCTTACAGTTGAACAAATGTAGCCAATAAATTATCATGACAAATAGTGCAGACCCATATAAGATACTAGGAGCTGTCTCTCATGGACCTACACTATTTGTACATACAGATATGAATGCTTTAACCCTTTCCCTCATATAAACATGTTTTCACGCATTTGCAAACAGAGTAGACCCAGATCAGACGGCTCCTAGGAGTCGTCTGATCAGGGTCTGCTCTGTTTGCTAAAAGAATTTGATAAATCTGTTTCTTTGCTTCTAAAATGGCTACAGTGTTCCACCTTTCATATTTCAGTATAACTGTTTTGTTCATGAATATTCAGTAGGTATTGAAATTTGGAATAAACATAGAACATGGAAAGGGTTTAATAGCATGAGAAGCGTTATCCCCTTTACCTAGAAGGGTGTATCACAAAAGCCCCTCATTACAAAAGCCCCTCATTACAAAAGCTCCTCACTACAAAAGCACCTCATGCAAAAGCCCCTCACCAAAATTGTCAAGGTTTACAAAAGCCCCTCACTATAAAAACAATACTAACATTTAAATGAACTAACTTTAAGTGTTTTGTTAACTGTACTTTTACAAGGAGTGTGCTAATTACCTTGTCCCTTTCCCTGTTCTGTATTTATTCCAAATTTCCAAACCTATTGAATATTCATGGGCATAATAGTTGTAATGAAATATGGAAGGTGTAATATTAAGGCCATTTTAGGTAGTATAGAAACAGATCTTTCAAATTCCTTTAGCAAACAGAGCAGACCCTGATCAGACGGCTCCTCTAGGAGCCGTCTGATCCGGGTCTACTCTGTTTGCAAATGCGTGAAAACACGTTTATATGAGGGAAAGGGTTATATAGACAGAACCTACCATGTATTTATATAGACAGAACAATTTGTTTATATAGACAGAACCTACCATTTCTTTATATTATATAGACAGAACCTACCAATTGTTTATATAGACGGAACCTACCATTTGTTTATATAGACAGAACCTACCATTTGTTTATATAGACAGAACCTATCATTTGTTTATATAGACAGAACCTTATATAGACAGAACCTACCATTTGTTTATATAGACAGAACCTACCATTTGTTTGCTGCTGCTGCTGCTGCATGATGCCTTGCAGGAAAGTCTTGCTTTCAGAGCTTGCACTTGGAGATTCCATACTGAGCAATGCTTCAGCTGCCAACTGCCGGCCATTTTTCTGCTGTTGTTCACACGTCTCCACTGCAAAGACAAACAAAAGTACTTTATGTAATTTTTTCCATACAAATACTGAGAACAGGCTTGTCATGAACTACCAATGCACACTAAATGCGTTTCATAAATAGATGCTGATGTGCTTTCAATAAATGTCTTTAGCAAAAAAACTAAACAAGTCCACCAGATGAACCCTCTGAACCAGAGCCTTAAATCAGAGGTTACACAGTGCTCTAGATAAGTGCAGTGTATATGCCTTGAAGGACCTGCAAACAAAGTAGACCCAGATCAGATGGATACTCATGAATATTCATGGAGAAAGAACTAATCATTAATAAAACAACTAACACTCTATGCAATAACAGTAAAATAAAGAAATACAGATATTTCATAATATAAGTACATTGTAGTAGCTTAATACAGACTGAAAACAATGCAGAAAGCTCCCCTTGGAGCTTTTTGCAATGCTTTCAATCTGTAGTAGCTTAATACAGACTGAAAGCAATGCAGAAAGCTCCTGTAGGAGCTTTCTGCAATGCTTTCATTCTGTATTAAGCAACCACTTGTGTACAAAATGCAAGAAGCTTGTTTTAAAATGTTTATGCCCCTGGGGATGTTCATTAGAGTTGATACAGTATATACTCTTTGTTTTATCCACTTCTCTTCATGGCTTTGGTCACAGTATAATGGTGGTCTCTTTCACTTTCAACTTGTGTGTGTCTGCCATTGTTGTGAACAGCTAATTAATATTCATAGGATTCTTTCAAAACTAATTTGGCCTTAATCTGGACTTGGCCAAACATGTCCGTTGGTTTCTGTAAAATCTGTTGGTTTCCATGAAAGTGGACGTAGTTAAATTCAGGTTTTCTAAGGATTTATCAGATATTGTCCATATATAAATACTGTGGGAAAATGGGTTGTAAAATTCATTTTTAGGATACATATATATGCAAATACAACATTTTGTGTTGATTGATTAATATGAACAAGAGTGTTCAAAGGAACACATGTGTCACAATAAAAAAAGAAAGTGTGACAGACAGACAGACAGATGGATAGACAGACAGACGACGGAAAAGTGATCCCTAAGTGACACACTGCCTCTCGACAGGTGACACTAAAATGGGCCAACCACAGTATGATTGTTTGAATCCTGATGAGATCACAAGTTTGACACCAGATCTCATTGATATCAAACTGTTAGTATAGGTCATTAGAAATTTATTTATTATAAAGAATGAGTTTAGCTTGCTATATAAATGATGTTTGCTTAAACTCTGATCCATTACAACTTTCTCTTACTTTCAACTTGTTAAAGATTTTGAGAAATTATTGACTGAGTGTTAAACAGCTTGGATCCTGATGAGGTGCCAAGTTATTCCGCATCTCATCTGTATTCAAGCCATTTGTCCATGCCAGTCATGTCACAAATAGCAGGCGAAGGATTCATGGATAAAAATGGGCAAAATTAACATGCACATTCACTTGCTATTGTTACCATATACAGCAGCTCAAAGAAAAGAAAATTATTTACAAAAGGTATGCATCTTTGCCAAAACTGAGTGTGCTTCCATGTTTATTATGAATAATTGTTTTCTAAGATAAGAGAATCTAATATGGACAACTAGATCTGCCTAAACATTGTTCACTAACCATTCCCATTTCCCAAGGTACGAAATCGGAGAGTTAATTTGATAATTTTAATTTCTTTCGAAGATCTTAATAGGCTCTATTACTGTAGATACAAAAGGCAAATGGCAACTGGCTTTATTTGTCAAAATATATTTCGCACTAATTGTAGATACTTGAGATTAATAGATCCCTGTCTCACGATGCTGGGAAAATACAAATTGTTTTATCACCGCTCGGTGGGATCCAGAATTTGTTTGTAATTGTATGGTAAGCGGAACACCACTGAAAAATTGTTTCACACAAATTATCAAATTATCCCAGTTTGATCCTTTAATTGGAACAGCTAAAAACCAACAAAATCACACAATACAACATAGTGGTAATTAAGGAAAAGTAAAGAGCTGCATTTTCCGATCCGGACATACAGACTCATTGCTAAATCAGAAAAATAACTCTTTGTATCCAATGAAATATTGTAGTCTGTTAAGAATGACTGCTATAATTGTTCTTTTATTTCTCTTCAAAACAGTGTCAAACAGCCTGGGTCCTGAGGAGTTGTCAATTTACACTGCATCTCACCCAGATCGAAATTGTTATTACAACTTCACCACTAGCATTCAAAGAGATAAGCATACTTATATAGTCAAACCTCTCTAAACTGGATGTCCACTTTAGAACAAATATCTGTCTTCGAGACTGGTGTCAGCTTAATGCAGGGTTAAAGTCTTGCAGAATGCTCCTAGAGCAGCTTTCTGTATGACTTTCACCCTGCATTAAGCAGTCACCTGCATAAAAGTACATATATCTTCTCAAGTAGAATTCTGGTTTAGAGAGGTTTTACACTTATAATGGTCATTTACAACTGAAAAGCAAAATGTCCTTTAACCCTTTACCTCATATTAAATACGCCTTCATGCCTTTGCAAACAGTAAACCCAGCTCAGACGGCTCCAATTATAGGAGCCGTCTGATCAGGGTCTGCTCTATTGCCTATGAAATGCTTATAGACGTGATTCTACAGTTTCTACCAATACCATACACTCCTATGCCATTAACCCTTTCCCTCATATTGACCACTTTTGACGACTCTGTAAAAGTCACTTCGTGAAACCATTGTGATAAATAGAGCATTTGCTCCTATAGGAGCAAATGCTCTATTTATCACAATGGTTTCAAGCTACAAAATTCTGAAAATTTACTTTTCTCTAGTTAATGTTCCTTTTCGGTAGATTTATTTAAAGAGGGTGTGTCCAAAAATAGCCTATGAGGTAATGGGTTAAACCATTCAGATAATAGATATTCATGGTGCGTCATTATTTCCTACATGAACATTAAGGAGGTAAAGGGTTAAACAGAACTGTTTTTCAAGGGTCACTTACCCTTTAATATGTTATAGACATAATTGGGATAATCATAACAAACACTTCTGGACCAAGCTGAGACCAGGCTGAGACTTAAGTCAATTTTAATCTGTCTCATCAGGATTAAAACTGTCTGATACTCCATCATTTTAGATAAAAAAAAAAATGGAAGGAAAAGTTCAAATTGTCAAAGACCATAATTTTTCTTTTTGGTGACAACATATTCTTCAGCATGCCAGTGATTAACACAAGAAGAGTGTTCTTAAGAGCTAAGGAAATTGACAGACTCGATACTTTCTTCCTTATTTTCAAAAGGTTACTTCCTTACTTCCTTGTTCATTACTTATTATGAAAAATATTACACATTAGTCACTCAAACATCTTAGCAAACTTATTTGCTTCAGTTGTTTAACCCTTTACTCCATAAATACGCCTTTTAACCCGTTCCCTGATATTGACGACTTTTGACGACTGTATAAGTCACTTTGTGAAACCATTGTGAAAAATAGAGCATTAATTTTGCTCCTATAGGAGCAAATGCTCTATTTATCACAATGGTTTCAAACTACAAAATTCTAAAATTTTCCTTTTCTCTAGTTAATGCTCCTTTTCGGTAGAGTTATTCAAAAAGGTTGTATCTAAAAATAGCCTATGATGTAATGGGTTAATGCAAACAGAGTAGACCCAAATCAGACGGCTCTTGCTGGAGCCATCTGATCAGGATCTGCTTTGTTTGCCTATGTATTAAATATAGATCAGTTTCTATAGTTCTGTTATGGCCAAAATAGTATGTGTTCATAATATTCTACTATAAAAATTAGTCTAATATTCATGATGTCGTAACAGGAGCCATCTGATCTGGGCTCCTGGGAGCTTTCTGCATGACTAAATTTATCCTGCATTAAACTGCCACCTGTCTCAAAGACCCACAATGATACTGTAGGTATTTGAGCGTTCAAATAATCAATCTCTTATAGTATTATCAAGATAATTCACTACTAGCAGCTCCAAACAATTAGTATTAGGAATGCAGGAAAAGCGCAAGTCCTTCTACAAACTGCTTACACAGAGCTACAGATAACGATGCGTACCCAAATGCTAAAATCGTCATTTCTCCACCAAACCCTATACTGTGACTACTCTTTAGAATCGTCTCTTCGAGACGATTCTAAAAAGTGGTCACAGTATAGGGTTTGGTGGAGAAATAAAGGAATTATTCTTGAAAATGTTTTAATTTACGCATCTTATCTGGAGCTCTGTTACATATCTTTGCTGAATGCATACGACATAATTTACTGTAATGGCCGTTTACAAGGTTACCTCGTCACTGCTAACATCCTAATGATGTGTACTTAGCATCATGGGATATTTGTTAATTTGCAATGACGGTGACTTATTTCTATGTAACGAGGCTGCAAGTACATTTGCAATACCATTGTTCCATTGCTAAATAACAATAACTGTCTTGTTTACCTTTTTAACAAGCATCAAATTCTGACAAAAAATTCTCAGCGTCCATTATTGCAAAGGCATAAAACAAAGAGTATTCTAAGGAATACAGATGTTACCAGCTTAGAGAAGTATTATTTCATTCTCTGCCTCATGAATATTTAGGCAATAATTCCTGGCTTCATGCATATTCCCAAACTTAATAACTTTATAATGGTCAATGGACAAAGGAGTTTGTGGCTATTTTCAGAAACTGTAAAATCAGATCTATATAGTTCCATAAGCAAAATGTCCAAACATTCCTGTGTTCTTATGCCAGATTAACCCATTACCTCATAGGCTGTATTTAGATACAACCTCTTTGAATAAATCTACCGAAAAGAAGCTTTTTTTTTTTTATTGCTCTATTAATCACAACGGTTTCACAAAGTGACTTTTACAGAGTCGTCAGTATGAGGGAATATGGTTAATTTGACACTCTAAGCATCTGTCAGGAGACATTTTATATGGGTCTGCACTATTTGCCTACGTTTGTCTGTTTGAATACTTTGGCTAAATGAGATACCCAAAAGATTTATCATTATGAGTAGACAGTGAGTTGGACACATTCACATCAATCTCACAACTAATGGTAACATACCAAACTACAAATCCATGAAGTCTGAGAGTAAATATTTTCTCTCTCCTTTTTTTGTGCAAGAGCATGATTTACTGTTCTTCTGCCAATTGACTCCATAGATTAAGTTGATCAAAACCAGCCATAAAACATGTCCTTATTGCGTAATAATACGTTAATGGTTAGACACTTAGATTCTTACGGCTCAAATTTAATAGGAAAAATTAATCCAGAAATAAAAACAAGCTGTGCCGTGGGAGATTTTTATTGTCATATTGTCATCATCATGCCATTCCTGAAATTTTCCAAACATTAACCCATTTTAATTTTTACCAGATGAATATTCATGTAAACAATGACATCATGAATATTAATTAGATTGGTCATTTTTATTATGGCCTATGAACACAGGAATCTTTGGCTATGGTAGAAACAGATCTATATTATTTCATAAACATACAGCAGACCCTGATCAGACAGTTCCTATGGGAGACGGTTCCTACTGGAGCCATCTGATCTGGGTCTACCCAGTACTTTCTTTGCAAAAGTATGAAAAAGTGTCTATCAGGGAAAGCGTTTGTCACTCAATTCCCTAGAGTAAATTTTTTCCTGTTCAATATTTGTGTAAGAAGTCATGACATCATGAATATTTATTAGCTGAAGTTTTACAATGTAAACTTTTCCAGGAATGTTTTTGCTTTAACAAAAACTGTAGGGTCATATCTACATTAATGTCAAAAGCAAACAGCACAGACCCTGATCAGATGGCTCCTGTAGGAGCTGTCTGATCTGGGCCTACTTTGTTTGCAAATGCATGAAAATGTATTTATATGAAGGAACAGTTGAAAAAAAAACCCATAAACCTTAACCTATTCCCTCATAGGCTATTTTTAGATCCAGCCTCTTTGAATAAATCTACCAAAAAGGAGTACTAACTAGAGAAAAGGAAAATTTTAGATCTGTATACTTTTGAAACCATTGTGATAAATAGAGCATTTGCTCCATAGGAGCAAATGCTCTATTTATCACAATAGTTTCAACAAGTGACTTTTACAGAGGCGTCAATATGTGGGAATGGGTTAAAGGAATTAGCATACATGTATAAACACTTCTCTGCCAACCCTTCCCATCCCTATCCAAATAATGAATGCAGCTACTCATTAAAATCCCTTCTCTGAGGTGACTTTAATTTAATAAGTACCAGCAAGATTGGTTTCATGGAGAAAATTCAGCATTTTAAACATAGATTTCGGTTTTTTTCCCCATGTTTAGTCTCAGCTCTGTACTCTTAACAAAATTTGATGGCAAAACTGTCAAAACCAAAGTCTTGTTTTTCTTCTCTTTCTTCTCTTCCCCATCCGAAATCTTTATTTTCTTTTCACTGTCGCTAAAGAGAGTAGCTACTTGTTGCTTGGACAGCAAATTACCGTAGTGATGTCACTCAGATACAGCGTCTGATGTGAAGTTTTTGTTTTGCACGATTTGATTGGTTAACTTTTATAAACTCCACAAGTCGAAAGTGAAAAAATATTTTGTTAAGAAAGTGCCGAAGCATTCTACAGATTCAGTGTTAGCCAAGACTAAGAATTTAAGACAAACTGCATCTACTACCTGCAACCAGGCTTCTTGTAGCTCGGAAAATCATGTCGCTGTGGAAAAATCTACTGATGATCACCGATTTCAGGCAAGATGGCTGTCTAAATTTAATTGGTTATATAACGATGCTGAGAAAAACTGGATGTTCTGTTTTTGTGCCAAAAACACAAATTTTGTAAGAAGGAATACTGGCGAGCCGCGAATATTTATAGCAGAAACAGTAGAGAGAACTGATTGGCACTTGAATGACAACATTTAACTGTGTCAAATCATGATTGTAGACAAAGGCATTAATTCTATTTTCAGACAGGTTAAACAGGTTAGATACTGCATAGAGCAGTAATACAACTCATATTTCCAAGGTAATATGGCATAAATCTGGTTGGCAAATCAAAATTTCCAAATGATCCATTCATTTCGTGGCTGATGGGCCAATAGCCCATCTGTCACTTAGTCCAGAACTAGACTCTGTGTATTATCCTCCCAATTTGACCTGAGACTCGATTAAGTTTCGGCGTGTTTATCGGGACTGTTCGTAATACCCGGTAACAAAAAATAGCAAACCAAAACCCGGTAACAATCATGTTCCACGAGGACTTATTCTTACAGCGCATTCTTATATCTTCGGAAATGTATCCGAAGATTACCGACGACAATTCACGGAATATGCATGAGTCTCAGGTCAAATTGGAAGGATAATAACAGTAGAACCTATCTTATGTGGCCATCAAAAATAGATCAAAATATGGGTCTATAAGGCAGGTGGTAGCTTAACGCAGATAAAAAATGCAGAAAGCTCCTATAGGAGCTTTCTGCATTATTTTTTATCTGCATTAAACAACACCGGCATTTTTAGACTCCTATGTTCAATAAATGAACGGCTGCTTAAAAGAGATTCTACTGTAAGCTAATGTCAAGAGTACAAAAAGGTTTTAGCTGTGTACTTGTCTTTAATGTTTGTAACTATTTGAGGTCAGCAAATAAAATAATGCATGCCAACACAAAAGAGATTACGAAGATTACCTAGCTTACTGTCTAATTACACAATTATCATTTCTGAGAGGCCTACTTGATGATTAACCCTAAAATTGAGTGTTGGGACACCCTTGCACTATCATTTGCATACAGTGTTGACCCAAATCAGAGGGCTACTATAGAGGAGCCCTGTGATCAGGGTCTGCACTGTTTGTCATTCAAAATCCTCTAGCAAGTTTAAACCTTTCATACTGAGTGGACTCCATAGTTATTACCCATTTCCTCATATTGACGACTTTGTAAAAGTCACTTTGTGAAACCATTGTGATAAATAGAGCATTTGCTCCTATAGGAGCAAATGCTCTATTTATCACAATGGTTTCAAACTACAAAATTATAAAAGTTTCCTTTTCTCTAGTTAATGTTCCTTTTCGGTAGATTTATTCAAAGAGGTTGTATCTAAAAATAGCCTATGGGGGAATGGGTTAAACACTGATGGGCTAGTCCATTGACGGGCTAGTCCACTATGACAATTCAGCATTGAAAGGGTTAAAAGTTTCTACCATCAAGGTGTAAACTAAGTATTATATAGGCACAATAGATCCTCTCTATATATAGTGAGAACTATACTCCAGGAATATTCAAGTCAGAATGATGATTGTTATGCTGAATATTAATTAGCTGACAACAGAATTATGAACAAGGGAAATTCTGCCCCTTTCCTTAATTGTTATAGATCTGATACTCTTCTGCCGTGGCAATACATTTCCAGAAATTCCTTATTTCATAGTTTCAATAGAGTATAAATTTATTTGTATTTAAAATGAGCATTATAAGTCAAACATAGCTTATAAATCAGGTATAGGAACAACCCAGGCTTTCCCTCATATAAACACATTTCTTCATGCATCATAATCTGTACTATTGAAGACACTATAAACCATAACACTCTGAACATTCAGCATACAGTCGATCATAAAATTTAATATTAATAAGATTATTTTTTTATAATACCAAATAAACATTTGATAAATAAATAAACTGCACAATCAGATCTGTGTGACATTCCATAAGCAAACAGAGCAAACAAACGATCAGATGGTTCATACAGGAACCATTCTGATCTGTCTACTCTGTTTGCAAAGACAATGTCATGAAAAGGTGTTTACATCAGGTAAAGGAATAAACGGAAGGAAAAGAGATTGGTATTCGGAGGTTATGCCCATTACACTCTGTACCATGTGTGTCTGGTTACTCAACCATCAAGTGTCGCATAAAACTGTACCGTAATTACCCTATGTATCCAGACAAACATTACCCTATGAAATTACCCTATGTATCCAGACAAACATTACCCTATGTATCCAGACAAACATTACTCTATGTATCCAGACAAACAATCTCCCAGATCAGCTGCTGTGTATGGCTAAATAATACAATTTGGCACCATTCTGATAACTTAATATTTGGCTAGCATAGAAACAAATAGTGTGGACTCCTTCAGAAGTCATTTGATCTGGGTCTGCACTATTTCCCTATCTTGTCTGTCCAAATATTTTCATTCATCAGGTACACTCCAGTCCCCCACCCCAAGTGCTCCCTGATCAGGGTTAAACTCTGTGACCTCAATGTAAAGCCCCAAAACTGTCAACTCACTTTAGTGCCTAGCTGATTGCAATGGTCAAAGAGTTATACTTTAATTCCTTTATTTACACTTGTATGTAAACCTTTTTTCACAACCTTGCAAACAGAGAAGACCCACATCAAGAGGAGCTGACCTATCAGGTCCTGCTCTGTTTGCTTATGAAATTATAATACATGACTACAATTTCTAGGTACATGTATTCCAATAACTCCAGTGTACATTAGCCATCATAAGAATTCAGCTAATAAATATTCATGTCATTATTTCTTACATGAATATTCAACAGGGGAAGGGTTTAATAAATACTAATAATGGCCAAGTTTGTGATAAGCTTTGAAAAGAATATGGATCTCACAATGTCATGAAAAACCAAGTATATGTTTACAGCTTACCCTGACCCAATTTTTCCGACACTGTAATAATCACTGTTTCCAATGGGAATATAAGAAAATGCAGTTAGAGAATTGAAGCAGAATTACTCTTTGCAGACACTTAATGTTGAAATGATTTCATTCCACAATCTTTGCATGTAAATTGCAGAAGTAAGATCCCAAAGGTAAAACAGTTGATGTTATCAACAAAAGCTTGTATGTTACTGTAACTCTTTCGTGCCATGTATAATGTCACACAGCAATAGATAAAGGTGCTTATATCTATTTTCAAATACAGTAAATTTAAAAACCTCTCTATAACTGCCACTAAATTGTGTTAATTAGTTGGTATTTAGGGCAGGTGGCTGCTTAAAGCAATGTGAAAGTAAAACAGAATGTTCCTATAGGAGTGTTCTGTTTTACTTTCACCTTGCTTTAAACAGCCACCTGCCTTAAAGTAACACAAATACTTGGATGTAATTTAGTGGCCATTATAGAGAGGTTTTACTGTACTAAAATTGTGATTTCTCCACCAAACCCAATATTGTGACAACTCTTTAGAACTGTCTTGAAGAGACAGTTCTGAAGAATGGTCACAACAATGAGTTTGGCAATTAAAGGAGCTAAAATCTCCAAAATGATTTATTTTACGTATCTTGAATTGTATGTTTGTAGAAAAAGTTAACACACTTTTATGTAATAGCTTACATTTTTAGATAAATATGAACTCCAGCCATTTATTTTAAAGCAGACGAAAATTTACTCATATGCTAAAGTTGAATATTCCTAGTTTGAATCAAGAAAAGGCACAAACGAACTCTGCCACTAGTGGGTAATTTGTGATTGACCTATGCCCTGATAAGTTTAGATCTAGATGAGATGCAAAATAACTGGCTTGACACTGTGCAACTTTAAAGTTTATATCTGAATAGAAAACGAAGAAACAAATTAACTGCGGAAATTGTAGCAAATGACCATTTTGCAAGTGGTAATATTTAGTGTGCAAGGATGGTTTCTGACTGGTATAAAGACTACACATGATGTTTTAACACTTTCTCCATGAATATTCATGCAAGAAATAATGACATCATGTATTTTATTAAGTATTTTATAATGGGATATGAACCCAGAAAAATGTTGGACATGGCAGAAACTGTAGATTATACCATAAGCAAATAGAGCAGACCCAGATCAGATGGCAGAGTATAATCAGGTCTATATTATTCCATAAGCAAACGGAGCAGACCCAGTTCAGACGGCAGAAACTGTAGATTATTCCATAAGCAAATACAGCAGACCCAGTTTAGACAGCAGAAACTGTAGAATCAGGTCTATATTATACCATAAGCAAATAGAGAAGACCCTGATCAAAAGGCTCCTACAGGAGCCGTCTGATCTGGGTCTACTCTGTTTGCAAATTTTTTTAATGCTTTAAAAGGTATCACTACATGTGTCAGGGAAGGAAATAGGAGACAATGGTTCACTGTAAATGATAACTGTAACCATCTCAAGCAGTGTAGACCCACATCTGAAGGCTCCTAGAGAAGCCCTGGGATCAAAGTCTGCACTGTTTATCATTCAAGTCTCCAGTATTCAACCCTTTCCGTTCTATGTTTATTCCAAATTTTAACACCTTCTGAATATTCATGGACAAAAAAATATGGAAGGTGGAACACTGAAGCCATTTTAGAAAGCCGTCTGATCTGGGTCTACTCTGTTTGCAAATGCGTGAAAACATGTTTATATGAAGGAAAGGGTTAAACACTGATGGACCATTTCACTTTGATTATTCAGCATTCAAAGGGTTAACAGCTGAAGATGGCTGGCTGTATTATGAGATCATGTTATATCTGACATTCTTTGGGAATTCTTGCTAAAATCACTATTGTACACTAGGCGCACGAGACCTTGCTGCACTAATTGGAAGACCAGACTTTACGATTTGATGGTTGACGATTACAGCAGAATCCAGAGAAAATTCTGTCATGTTCAAAATGCATTTCATGTTTTATGATTTAATCACTCTTTGAACATGCATGATGGCTACTGGATAACCCTAATAGTCCAACTGCTGCTGTCAGTGTGGTATGTGTAGCATTTGCACACAGAATGGATCCAGATCAAGTAATTTGGTGTCTCACCTGAGGATCCAAACTGTTTGGCACTCAATAGTTTATAGAAAGCCTGAATGAAACAGATGAAAGTTATATTGCAATAAACAGTAGTTTAACCCTTTCCTCCATAGACTTATGATTTTTAGACCTAACCTCTTGAATAAATCTACCAAAAAGGAGCATTTACCAGAGAAAAGGAAAATTTAGAATTTTGTAGTTTTGAAACCTTTGTGATAAATAGAGCATTTGATCATATATATAGGAGCAAATGCTCTATTTATCACAATCGTTTTCAAGAAGTGACTTTTACAGAGGCGTAGAAAGGCGTATTTACGGAGGAAAGGTTAACCCTTTCTCTGATAAATTTCCATGTATAAAATAATCACCTCATGAGTATTTATCAATTAAATGAATTATAAATCATGGTATCATTAATATGGGATGTTTTGGTCATGGCAGAAACTGTAGCATCAAATCTATATCATTTCATAAGAAAACAGAACGGTTCCTAATCAGATGGCTACTATAGGAGGTGTCTGATCTGGGTCTACTCTGTTTGTAAAGCTGTCTCTATGAGGGAAAGGATTAACTCTAGGGAGCTTTGGGAAAATCTATAAAAGCTTTGGGAAAATCTATAATCTTGGCAAACAGAGTGAATGTTACTAAGCTGAGACCCTGCATGAAGGACTCGCTCCAAACAGTTTGAATGTAGCTGAGACCCTGCATGAAGGACTCACTCCAAACGGTTTGAACGTAGCTGAGACCCTGCATGAAGGACTCGCTCCAAACAGTTTGAACGTAGCTGAGACCCTGCATGAAGGACTCGCTCCAAACAGTTTGAATGTAGCTGAGACCCTGCATGAAGGACTCACTCCAAACAGTTTGAACGTAGCTGAGACCCTGCATGAAGGACTCGCTCCAAACAGTTTGAATGTAGCTGAGACCCTGCATGAAGGACTCACTCCAAACAGTTTGAATGTAGCTGAGACCCTGAAGGACTCACTCCAAACAGTTTGAATGTAGACGAGACTCTGAAGGACTCACTCCAAACTATATCATACTAATACGTTTCATTTTTTTTAAAACACTAAAAGTTATGGAAACTGAAACAAATACTGTTTGCAGAGGGATGCAAAAAATGCAAAATGCATTAATTGTATAAACCATTCAGCTTCAGTGACTGACAATTAAGTTGACTAAATAATGAACCATTAGTAAGTGCACTTGATAAAATGACTCCCACATTGAGCAAACTGTTGACAGATAGTACAAAAGACTAAGTGCAGATCTACATCTGTAAAAACCATTACAAACAGTATAGATCCAGATGAGACACTGAATAAGGGAGAGAAAAACTGTAGTATGAGTGTCCATTCAGCATATAAGATTTGGACAGATAAATCTATGTATTAGGCAAATGGTGCACATCCAAATCAAATGGCTCCTACAGGAACTGTCTAATCAGGGGCTACTCTGTTTGCAAAATCATGAAATGGCATCATCATGACATAAACGGCGCACAGTCATCAGTTGATGAGCATTACTGATGCAGGTAACAAAACCTGTGTGCACAGGTTGTGCAGTTTGATTGGTGAGATCCATTCAGAACATAAATTATCACATCTCAAACAGACCAGCAAATCACATGTCCCAAGAATAGTAAAAACATGTTGGTATTATAATAAAAATATCATCAACCTGTTCAGATTATCAGTAGCCACAATGTGAGGGAGTCAGTCTTACGACTACAACAGTCACTAAACATGTCATTCTCATCACTCTAAAATAATGCACTTCCCATGTTTGTGCCTACTCTAATTACCTTAACCCTTTCCCTCATATAAACGTGTTTTCACGCATTTGCAAACAGAGTAGACCCAGATCAGACGGCTCCTAGAGGAGCCATCTGATCAGGGTCTGCTCTGTTTGCTATTGGAATTCGATAGATCTGTTTCTTAACTTCCTAAAATTGCTACAATATTTTAATTTCCACATTTCATTATAACTATTATGTCCATGAATATTCAATAGGTATTGAAATTTGGACTAAATATAGAACAGGGAAAGGGTTAAGCATTTGTACATAAGTTCTAAGTTGTCTCCATTGGTGGTTGATGCCGCATAATTCAATTTGGCACCTTTTTCATAATCTTAAAGCAGACTGACACAGTAGCAAATAGTAAATACCCTGTTCAAATGGCTCCTTAACCCTTTCCCTCATATAAACGTGTTTTCACGCATTTGCAAACAGAGAAGACCCAAGCCGTCTGGTCAGGGTCTGCTCAGTTTGCTAACAGATTATGATAGATCTGTTTCTTAATGCTTTCTAAAATATCTACAATGTTTTGTTTGATCTGGGTTTCAGTACTGTTTGCCTATATATGTTTATCTGACAAGAGTACCGAGGATAATTAGTGTATATACTTCAGTCCTCATTGAATAATTGTGCATATCTTATCAAAACATGGCCACAAGTTATAAAACATTTTGCAGAGTCTGAGATCATTCTCAAGCATCTGATTGGTCAGATTCTGAGATTGCTCAGAATCTGACCAATCAGATACTTCAGAATGATCTCAGACTCAAACTGCCAAGTTTTATAACCTTGGACGATGATCTGACTGTGTCACACAGTTTGAATCCTGATGAGATACAAACTTACCTGAACACTGTGCAGAGGTTATCACAGGTGAGCTTGAACTCTTTCACATTCATAAGCAATTAACAAAATTGTTGCTCAATGTAAAGCGGGTATCTCATTCTGTTAAAACTGTGATCTGTTAACCCATTGCTTTTTGACGACTCTGTTAAAATTGCTTTGTGAAACCATTGTGATAAATAGAGCATTTGCTCCTATTTATCACAATGGTTTTATTAACTACAAATTTCTAAAATTTTCCTTTTCTCTAGTTAATGCTCCTTTTTGGTAGATTTAATCAAAGAGTTTGGATCTAAAAATAGCCTATTAGGTAATGGGTTAAGACTTTGAGAAACTATTGAAAATTTGACCCTGAAGATATGACATGTAGCTCAGTGTTTCTTTCAGATCCAAGACGTTGGCAAATGTAAATCACATTGTTTAGTAGTATAGTTTAAAGTTAACATTAATTTTTGCAAGAACCACTGTATGATAAAGTGACATTGTTTATTAACTCAAATACAGAAATACAAAATTTTAACCACAATGTACCTCTATTTCCCAATGCTAGTCTGACAATGCTAAATCTATTGACCACAAGACTGTCAAATGGAAGCAGCTCATGTCAATGAAGTTCGTACTACGGTGACACCAGTAGAAATATAGCTATTGATTATCGAATGGGCTGTCGGCACAATTCACTTCCTACTTCCGTGTGACCTCGGTCGATAAAAGTCTCGATTGTCTCTCAGTCTGTTACAATCTGATTGTCTGTTATATAAGTGTGACGGGGGAGGCGAGTGTATACAAAGTTGTCCCAGACAAAATCAAATTCCCAGCATTTAGGTTACAATAAAACATCTCTATAACAGCCATTTCATTCTTTACTCCATATATACACTTTTTAATACATGTGGATACAGAGTAGTTTTCTTCTCTGTTAGCTTATGAAATAATATATTTCTGATTCATGATATAATTCTTATTTCATGAATATTCATGGAGTAAAAAGTTCATGAATACACTTGAGGTTTCCTAAAAGTAAGCGGCTGCTAACACTTTACTCTATATATACAGTACAACCTCTCTATAACGGCCACTAAATTGTGTTAATTAGTTGGTATTTAGGGCAGTTGGTTGCTTAAAGCAAGGTGAAAGTAAAACAGAACACTCCTGAAGGAGCGTTGTTTTACTTTCACCTTGCTTTAAGCACCCACCTACCTTTAACACAAAATACTTGATGTAATTTAGTGGTCGTTATAGAGAGGTTTTACTGTATGTCTTTCTACTCCTTGGCAAACAGAGTAGACCCAGATCAGACGGCAAATCAAACTGCTTCTGGGTCTGCACTATTATGCTTTGAACATTAAGGTACAGTAAAACTTCGATTATCCGAACACTAAAATAGGTATTATTATCGATCTTTAAGACAGGTGGCAGCTTAATGCATGGTGAGTCATGCAGAAAGCTCCTCTAGGAGCTTTCTGCATGACTTTCGCCATGCATTAAGCAGCCACCTGCCTAAAAGGGTCTAAATTCTTCTATACCGAAAATTCGGATAATCGAGGTTTTACTGTATTTAGGTATTCTCAGAATTACTGTATAAAGTAACACTACAATTACAATTACCTCTCTAAAAATTTATATATGACTCGTTATTCTTGTCAAGACACACAAACACACATTATGGTTTCATAAAGATGTAGAATAATAGAAAACCTATGATATTTCCTTAATTTTCCCCTACGAAGCATTACAAATACAGGCTTCAGGCATAATTCCTCTTATTTGTTGGTAAAATAATACTCCTCTAAACTGGAATTCTAGTAGAATTTTGATACTTTTAGGTAGGTGGTTGCTTAATGGAGGGAGAAAGTCTCATACAGAAAGCTTCCAGAGGAGCTTTCTGCATGACATTCACCCTGCATTAAGCTGCCACCTTTGTCTCTAAGTCAGATATTTATACTAAATTGAATGTCCGGTTAAGGTTTTACTGTATCATACACTAAAAGCATAAAACATAAATTTACCCAAAACCAACATACACATTCTTTGTCTATTAATTTCTCCTATCTATTCCCATGTTTAAATAATGTCTGAAATGTTCAGAAATATAACTGTCTTGTTAATTACTTTAGAAATATTGCCTTGTAATAATTTCATCAAAATTGTCATGCAACAATATCTTATAGCATACCTTATCCAAGTATGCTCCTTTTTACTTATAAAATGTACCGTCTATATTTTAAAATAGTGCCAACCTATTATGGCCGGTAGTTTCCGCAGATACAGAAACACAAATAATAACACAACTATGCCATTCTAAATCATATATAATTTAATAAATTTAAAAGCAAAATAGGTTAAGTTTTTGCTTTTTTTTTTTTTTTTTTTCTCCGAGTAAAATTTAATAATAATTATTATTTAGCTTGTTCAAAATTGATACAAAAAACATTTTTATTAATTTTATGCAATAATTGATTTGCAGATTAATACAAATGAAAAATAAAAAGTGAAATACTTACTTAAGGGAGGTAATCATAGAATGACATAGAACTGCTAAAATACATTCGTGAACAAAGAGATGCGGTACTATACTATAAGAAATAGTACAGCACACTTCGGGCCTAATTGCATTATAGTGAACTACCAGTCAGCCCAGAATAGTTTAAGGTCCGTCTTCTGCAATATTATGTTGTATTTGTTTCAGCAATACTGTCTTGTAATTACTTGATCAACACTACCTTGTAACTGCTTCATCAATACTGTCTTGTAATTGTTTCTGCAAAACTATCTTATAATTGCTTAATCAACACTATCTTGTAATTGCTCTATAAAAATATCTTGTAATTGCTTTACTAACACTATCTTGTAAATTGATTCATCAATATTGTCTTGTAATCATTTCTGCAAAACTATCTTGTAATTGCTCTATCAAAACTATCTTGTAATTGCTTTATCAACACTAGCTTGTAATTGCTTCATCAATACTGTCTTGTAATCGTTTCTGCAAAACTATCTTGCAATTGCTTTATCAACACCATCTTGTAATTACTTCATTAATACTATCTTGTAATTGTTTCAACAATACTTTCCTGTAGTTGCTTTATCAACTTTATCTTGTGACTGCTTCATCAGACATTGTCTTGTAACTGCTGGGTCAGCAACAATGTATTGTAATTGCATCAGTAAACACTCTAATAATTGCCTCAGCAACACTGCAATGTAATTGCTTTAGCAACACTGTCTTGTTATTGTTTCAGCAACAATGTCTTGTAATTGCTTCAGCAATATGTCTTGTTATTGCCTCAGCAATACTGTACTGTAACTGCTTCAGCAATGTCTTGTTATTGTCTCATCAATACTGTACTGTAATTGCTTCAGCAATATGTCTTGTTATTGTCTCATCAATACTGTACTGTAATTGCTTCAGCAATGTCTTGTTATTGCCTCATCAATACTGTACTGAAATTGCTTCAGCAATGTCTTGTTATTGTCTCATCAATACTGTACTGTAATTGCTTCAGCAATATGTCTTGTTATTGTCTCATCAATACTGTACTGTAATTGCTTCAGCAATGTCTTGTTATTGTCTCATCAATACTGTACTGTAATTGCTTCAGCAATGTCTTGTTATTGCCTCATCAATACTGTACTGTAATTGCTTCAGCAATGTCTTGTTATTGTCTCATCAATACTGTACTGTAATTGCTTCAGCAATATGTCTTGTTATTGTCTCATCAATATTGTACTGTAATTGCTTCAGCAATGTCTTGTTATTGTCTCATCAATACTGTACTGTAATTGCTTCAGCAATGTCTTGTTATTGCCTCATCAATACTGTACTGTAATTGCTTCAGCAATGTCTTGTTATTGTCTCATCAATACTGTACTGTAATTGCTTCAGCAATATGTCTTGTTATTGTCTCATCAATACTGTACTGTAATTGCTTCAGCAATGTCTTGTTATTGCCTCATCAATACTGTACTGTAATTGCTTCAGCAATGTCTTGTTATTGCCTCATCAATACTGTACTGTAATTGCTTCAGCAATATGTCTTGTTATTGCCTCAGCAATACTGTACTATAATTGTTTCAGCAACCATGTCTTGTAATTGCTTCAACAGCAGTCTAATTATTGTTTCAGCAGTACATCTCATGCCTCAGCTGTACTGTCTTGTAATTGCCTACCCAATATTGTCTTATACTTGCCTCACCAATACTGTCTTGTAATTGCTTTAGCAACACAGTCTTGTGTCACCGTCTTGTAATTCAGCAACACTATTTTGCAAATTATTCAACATTATTCTCTTGTAATTGCTTCAGAAAGTTTTGTAACTGTGTCTCTGAAACACTGTCTTGTAATTCAGTAACACTGATTTGCATTTGATTCAACATCAATGTCTTGTCATTGCTTCATCAAGTTTTGTAACTGTCTTATAATTGTTTCAGCAAGACTATCTTGCAACTGTTTATAACAACCCATCTTTTGTAATTATATGCCTTTAAGCATTATACATCTTTTATAAAATTATAAAACAATTAAAAACCATTTGGTACAAGATGATTTGTTACACTTGCAATATGCTTCAACAAACAATATGGAATATGGAAACTAAATGTCATTGGTTTTGACGATGTTTCTATTTAAATCACTGCCTAACATGGCTTTGCCATTTCCGACGCATCCTGCCTGCATATCTTCACATACAGCTGTCATCTGTATTTAACTCGATGCACCTTAAGAAATTGTCATCTACAGAATTGTAATCTGCTTCAAAGTCTTAAAGCAGATGTTCTGTATTTATTTCTAAGAAACATGATCAAATTGTAAAACAGTGTGACCCCTGACAAGATGCCAGTGTAACTAGGCCTCTCATCTGGATACCAACAGTTTGTAAAGGTCATAACACCTTCACTACTAGCATGTACAGAGTTAAATGAAATTACCATGTAATTAAGAAATCAAATTAAAGCATTTTACACAATGACATTTAAAGATAACACTGCCAGCCCTCAGGGCACTATTATGATTTAAACTTCTGTAAACAAGATATAAACGTGACGCACAAACTGGCGTGCCCTTCCACTGCCCAAGGCAGTATCTACATTTGGACGTATCCCTTCAATGTCACCGCACACAGGTGATTCATCATTCCAATTTCCTAAAAACGCATAACTTTGACGGGAAATATATATACAAGAAGGTGGAAAACAATATTAATGTAACGGAAGACAAAGTGGAAGAAGATTTTTTGCATGACAAAACACTGCCTGACCTTCGGCGTGCTTGCCTGCATTAACAAGCAGATGAACAAACTCTGCATGAACCTCTACCTATCATGCTCTGTATTTGGCATGTGTAAAATTGTTGTCTGCTTCAATTCTAAATAGTAACAGGTATAGGTAAGAATGTATTGTTCAGGAAAAATCTCTTACTGCTAAGTCCCCCCCCCCCCCATCTTGCTTGTACTGACAATAGAATCACCTCAGATCGTACTCATTTGATTCATCTACTCACTGTACTCATTAGAATCACCTCAGACCATACTCATTAGATCTCAGTCGAACCCTGTACTCATTAGAATCACCTCAGACCATACTCATTAGATCTCAGTCGAACCCTGTACTCATTAGAATCACCTCAGACCATACTCATTAGATCTCAGTCGAACCTTATACTCACTGTACTCATTAGAATCACATCAACATGCTGATTCTAATGAGTATCAGCAAGATATGGTTTGGTGGAGAAATATAAATAATATTTTTCTTACATTTCAATACCCTGGTACCTGCCCTTTACTCTGTGAATATTCAATAGAATCAGACCTATATTATTCTAAAAACAAACAGAGCAGACCCTGTTCTGACAGGGTTAAACAATTCAGATGTTGCATCTCATCTGCGGAGGACTGGTCCTGATAAGATGCGTAAATTTAAGCATTTTCAAGAATAGTTCCTCTATATCTCCACCATTACCTACTGTTTCCACTCTTTAGAATTATCTCAAAGGAACGATTCTATAGAGTGGTCACAGTATAGGGTTTGGTGGAGAAATGACTAATTTAGTATTTGGGTATGCATCTTTATCTCAAGCTCTGCATCTGGATAAAAAATGTTACCAAAGAGCTAGAGTGCAGAGTAAATCATCAATCACAGACGCTAACAAAATCTAGAAAAAAATAGCGTATAAAAAAGGTTAAGAAAAAGAAAAATGTATACAAAGAAAGCCCCCAAGCTATGGAAGTAAGAGCAGTTTATTACATGTAGGTGAAGTTTCTCTTCCTGCTCTAATTATTTGTTGATTATAAAATATGAATCTGCTTAAATCTTTCCAAACCAGTGTAAACAATTTGGATACAGATGAGGTGCCAAATAGCTCAGCATCTCATCAGGATCCAAACTGTTTGACACTAAGACCAGACCCTGATCTGACAGCTCTAACAAGACCATTCTGATCTGGGTCTACTCTGTTTGCAAGGTGTGAAAAAGAGTTGATATGAAGGCTACACTAACAAAACAACTAAGAATGCTAAAACATTACTATTACCACAAGAAATTTTATTATAAAATTATTTTTTTTATATAAATTAAGTACATATCAATGTTTCACTCTGTAGTGTTTGTCTCAGAGTCAAAACTTCAAGTGCAGGAGAATCAGGCAGGTCAGCTTGCAGTTGACTATATATAGGCTATGAGCCAGTTTCCCCAACAGATTTGGAGACAAAAATAATTATCTGTCAAATATTGATATGCAGATAATTATTATAATGTCTTACATTCTAAAATCAAATTTGAAGTTGTAAATGTTTTAGAGTGCTCATGTTTTTTGTGAAACTTTGAGGTCTGCCAAATCAACAGTAAACAATTTTGAATTGCTAATTGTGGTCAACCTGTTTATAATTGCTAATTTTGATCAACCTGTTTATAATTTCTAATTTACTACTTTTACTCTGTGCAAACTAAAGTTAAATTAAGGCAAATAGGTTGGATTCAGACATGACACTGAGTAAATCAGTGTCTCTCATCAAGATCCTGTACGACATTGCCGGGCCAGAGTGGGATCAGCACATTATTGAAGAAGGGGCCACATGGTTAACACTTTAACCCTTTCCCTGTTCTGTATTTAGGCCATTTTTCAGTATAGAAGGTGGAACATTGTAGACATTTTAGAAAGTAAGAAACAGATCTATCAAATTCTATTAGCAAACAGAGTAGACCCTGATCAGACGGCTCCTCTAGGAGCCGTCTGATCTGGGTCTACTCTGTTTGCAAATGCGTGAAAACACGTTTATATGAGGGAAAGGGTTAAGTGCATTTTTGAAAAGTAATGAAGGAACAATTTACTTTCATAATTGAAGCAGAGAAAATACTTTTTTTTGCAAAGATAACAATTAATTCTCATTGACAGAATTTTTTTCAAGGTCAGATGCAACAAAATCTCCATGATTGTGCCTTGATCTAATGTAACCTTGGCCTTGCTATGAATGAATCATTGATGTGCAAACGGTATGGAACCTTTGCAAACCGACAAGACCCAGATAAAATGGTTCCTGTAGGAGCTGTTTGATCAAGGTCTGCTCTGTTGGCTTATAGTATAATACAGATCTATTTCTATGGTTTGTTGAGTGGTGAAAATTCCATTTATTATGATACAATTATAAAACTGATGCTAATTTATATTCAAACATTCACGATTTTACATGAATATTTATGGAGTACAGCTTTAATGGAAGACTTTCTCTAACCTTTTGAATTCTGAAAGTTCAAGTTGGAATGGTTCATATCATAGTTTACTTACAGTATACGGACTCCATTTAGTATGACAGGGTATACAATCATGAAAAAGGTATAGTTTGCAAGAGGGTTTTGGATAGCAAACAGGTTTCAAAACTACGCAATTCCAAGACTTCCCTTTTTCTAGTAAATGCTCCTTTTCAGTAGATTTATTCAAAGAAATTGGTTCTAAAAATAATCTATCAGGGAATGGGTTAAAGTGAACTGAAGCAAGACAAAGGGATACAAGTCTGTAAGCAATGGTTACAGACTTAAGTCCTTTTAAAACTTCCACAACATCTTGTTTCTATTCATGTTTTAATATTTTTTTAATCTAATTCTTCTGTTCATTTTTAATAGTATTTAATCAATATTCATAATGTCATCATTTCTTTCATGAATGTGCAGGAGTATAGGATAAAGTAGAACATGTAGATGCTGTATAGGAGTCTGATGTTTTATTGTGCTTGCTATATGAGTCTGGTGTTTTAATGTGTTTGCTATATGAGTCTGATGTTTTATTTTGATTGCTATACGAGTCTGGTGTTTTAATGTGTTTGCTATATGAGTCTGATGTTTTATTGCGCATGCTTTATATGAGTCTGATGTTTTATTGTGCTTGCTATATGAGTCTGGTGTTTTATTGTGCTTGCGATATGAGTATGATGTTTTATTTTGATTGCTAATTATGAGTCTGATGTTTTATTGCGCATGCTATATATGAGTCTGATGTTTTATTGTGCTTGCTATATATGAGTCTGATGTTTTATTGTGCTTGCTATCTGAGTCTGATGTTTTAATGTGCTTGCTATATGAGTATGATGTTTTATTTTGATTGTTATATGAGTCTGATGTATTATTGTGCTTGCTTTATATATGAGTCTGATGTTTTACTGTTTTTGCTATACGAGTCTGATGTTTTACTCAAAATATGCCTGTTATTGCAAAACCTGGTTTCTGGACATATGCCTACTCACTAATAGTGGGGGCACAAAAAGAATGTGACTGGAAATGAGACCACTGAGTCTCTGGTGTCAGAAATACTCTTGTTATGCCAAAGGACCAATACAGTTATTAACCGTTCTGGTCCTGAAAAAATAAAGTCTGCTACAATCTTCACATGTAACAATTCGATTGTTTCAGCTTTTATGAAAAAATTGACCAAGTGTCAGTGAATGTTGATCCTGATTAGTTCAGCTCTAATCTCGTGATGAAAAAATAAAGTTTGCTAAAATCCTCATGATTATCTATTACGATTTCTACTTACATCTGATGGCATTCAAATATTTCATAAACTACTGAGCAAGTGTCAAACAATGTGGCTTCTCATCTAGATCCAAACTATTTACAAATGGCAGTAGTCTTACTTAGCATTACAGTACTGGTCATGGTCTGCACTACTTTCCAGACAGCAAAAGTACATTTTCTGTTATCATGACTCAAGAGAATCCTTGACCTCCAGTGTTATCCCTCTGAATGCTAGACATGTATGCATTATCATTTGCAAACAGTGCTCATAGAGAAGCCCTCTGATCAGTATCTGCACTGTGTGTTAATAAAATACCCTAGCAAGTTGAAGCCTTTCAAGCTGTGTGGATCTTATAGTTTTAACACTGATGGGCTATTCCAATGTTATGATTCTGCATTGAAAAGGTTAATTGCTGAGGAAAGCAGCAAATAATACAGACTACCGGTATGTTTACCATTATGCATGCCTGCCAAGTTTGACTAGAATACAGGAATGTGATGATTTCCTGGTCAGTATATTGATCCATCTGACAGTGGACTGGGCATTTTCTTTCACACTTAAGCCTTTACTCCATGAATATTCATGCCAGATATGACAACATGGTTATTAAATAGATGAGGTTTTATAATGGCACATAAATACAGGAAATTCTGGCCATGGCCAACATTGTTCATCTGTGAAAGTTTAAAATAAATCCTCCCATTGGTGTATGAGGAGTTGGACACAAGATTTGCGGAACATACAGACAAACATTTCAACAGAGGGACAAACAAGAGAAGAAGAGCTAGGCTATATGTCTCCCACCTTGTGAGGGGCATAATAATGACATCTTAAATAATAATTAGATAGTTTGGCCAAGCTAGAAACTGTAGAATCATATCTATATTATATCATAAAAGCAAGCAGAGCAGAATCTGATCAGACTGCTCCTACATGAGCCATCTGATCTGGATCCATTCTGTTAGCAAAGGCATATTCATGAGGTAAATGGTTAAGCAAATAGTGCAGACCTAGATCAGGGTGACTGCCTTAATTGCTATATATACATGTATATAAATATATATTAGTCTTAATTTAAAGTTGTCAAATGGTGCCAAATTGACTCATTCAGTGTTATCAGCCGGTAGAGAGGGGAGATTAAGCGTCCGAATACTTAGGGGAAATATCAGAGCTACAGATAATGGTGTGTACCCAAATACTAAAGTCATCATTTCTCCACAAAACCCTATACAGTTAAACCTCTCTAAACCGGAATTCTAGCACATAAGATTTTAGATACTTTTATGCAGGTGGCTGCTTAATGCAGGGTGAAAGTCATTCAGAAAGCTCCTAGAGGAGCTTTCTGAATGACTTTCAACCTGCATTAAGCTGCCACCTGTCTCCAAGACCAATATTTATGCTAAATTTTACGTCCGGTTTAGAGGGGTTTTACTGTACTGTGACCACTCTATAGAATGAATGAATGAATGAATGGTGTTTTACGGCCCATCGACACTGATGGTCATATAGAGCCGAATAAATAATGTAAATAAAACTATATGATGAAATCAAATAAAGACAATCTCAATAGAAACATTTCTTTGGGATGATTCTAAAGAGTGGTCACAGTATCATAGGGTTTGGTGGAGAAATAAAGGAACTTATAATTGTTGAAAATGTTTAAATTTACACATCTTATCTGGAGCTCTGAAATATGGTTCTCTGCTTTTTATCTGGATCCAAACTCTTTTCATAGTTCATCACTAACTCACCTCTTGCATGTTAGGAGGTAGAAAAGTGGGTGTATGATATACAGTCCACCCCTCTATACCTGAATCCTAGTAGAGAAGAATTTGGATACTTTTAGGTTAATCCTTCGCTTGCTGAATTTTAAAATACATTTCTCCTTCTTTACCCATGGCCTGTTGTATATTTACATATATCTTCACTGTGTACAAGTATTTCGCTGTGCAATTACTGCTGTGGGGTGCACTGGTTGCACAATCAACTTGTAAATAGTGCAGACCCTGATGAGACAGCTCCTGCAGGAGCTGTCTCATCTGGGTCTTCACTATTTACAGGTAGGTATATTGACGCGAATAGCAAGCGAAGGGTTAGTGCAGGGTGAAAGTCATGCAGAAAGCTCCAAGAGGATTAGCTGCCACCTGAGTGTCTCCAAGATTGATATCTATACCAAATTCAATGTGCTGTTTAGAGAGGTTTTACTGCACTGGTAAGAAGCTCACCTTGCCTAACAGGTTAGGTGTTTGTCTGTATTCCAGGTTAGTCTCCTAACCAGTTTTGTTTGTGCAATAATGAGAAACACCCAGGTCAACCTGATCACTTATTGCCCACACAAGAGGTAACTAATATCACTAATTCATTCCATACCTCTACTATACTGACCATGTATTACATGAAAAGCCTTGGTCAAGGTTGTCAGAATGGGTGGGTGTATACTTTAGGTATATATATATAACTACATGTACTTCCTAGTTCATTCTGCTGAGATCTATTAGGTAAAGCATCAACCCTTTCGCAACTAGAAATGTGTTTTCACTCCTTTGCAAACAGAGCAGACCCCATTAAGACAACTCAAGGAGTGTAAGAGCCATCTGATCATAGTCAGCATTGTTTGATTACGGAATTATTTAGATCTGATTAACCTTTTGCTTCATGAATATTCATGTAAGAAATAATGAGATCATGAATATTAATTGTTATAACAGCAGATGGACGCAGGATATTACAACCATGGCAGCAACTGTAGAGCATACCAGTGTACCATATTATAAGCAAACAGAGCAGACCCTCATCAGATAGCCCCTCTAAGAGCAGTCAGGGTCCATGCTTATAAAGCTTTTCAGTTGAGTCTGAGATCGTTCTCAAGCTTTTGATTGGTCAGATTTGAGTAATCAAAAACTTGAGAACGATCTCAGACTCAACTAAAAGTTTTATAAGCATGGACCCTGATCTGGGTCTACTCTGTTTGCAAACACGTAGATAGGTGTATTTATGGAGAAAAGGGTTAAGGAGGGAAAGGGTTAAGAAAGGTGTAAGCTTAAGGTTATGCATGACAATCTGACATCTGATTTTACAAACCCTTTACTTCATAAGAAATAACGGCATAATGGGGGAGGCATAATTCCTAGCGGGAATCCCCAATTAATATTGTGTGAACTACCGACACGCTTTGTAACTGTGATAATTGAATAAGGGGGCCTATAGGAGCCCACTGATCTGGGTCTACTCTGTTTGCAAATGTGTGAAAAGATTTTCACATGAACGAAAGGGTTAACAAAATAGCAACAATCAGAGAACCATTAACTTACAGTTTCTAATATCTAAATAAACCCTTTGAATATGAGAAACAAGTCTACTGACATTTACAAATAGTGCAGACTCAGATTAGATGACTCCTAGTAGAGAAATACTCTGATCAGAGTCTTCACTGTTTGTCAATCAAGATCCTTATGTAAATTCATACCTTTCATCCTGAATGGACTGTACAATGAAACACTAATGGATAATTACACTTTGATTATTCAGCATTTAATGGTTTACACCTTGATAATTTCTGTTATTACTTACCACCCCCACTGTTATTCTAAACTCATTCAACCCTTAGTAACAAATTAGCAAATACCTAAGATCCAAATTACTTAGCATCTCACCTGAATCCAAAATGTTTGTCAATCTGATCATGATAGTCAAAAGACATGGTTTCAAGAAAAGAGCAGAAAATGTATCAATAGGACATGGATGTCACCATTGTGTATGACTACTCCAATTATCCTAAGAATTAGCATAGGCAAATAGTGTAGACCCTGATCAAATGGCTAATGCAGGAGCCATTGTTCAGGGTCTACACTATTGGTACAATATCAGTCTAATTCAAGGTGATCAACATGGTATCAAGTTGAATCATGAACTTTATAAACCCATGGAGAGGGCAGATTGGATATAGCTACAGTATACTTAATGACAAGGGCTGTAACTCCAGTGGATGTAGCTACAGAACAGTTTATGACAAGGGCTGTAACTCTAGCGGATGTAGCTACCGTACAATTTATGACAAAGGCTGTAACTCCAGTGGATGTAGCTACAGTACAGTTTATGACAAGGGCTGTAACTCCAGTGGATGTAGCTACAGAGCAGTTTATGACAAGGGCTGTAACTCCAGTGGATGTAGCTACAGTACAGTTAATGACAAGGGCTGTAACTCTAGTGGATGTAGCTACAGAACAGTTTATGACAAGGGCTGTAACTCCAGTGGATGTAGCTACAGTACAGTTTATGACAAGGGCTGTAACTCTAGTGGATGTAGCTACAGAACAGTTTATGACAAGGGCTGTAACTCCAGTGGATGTAGCTACAGAACAGTTTATGACAAGGGCTGTAACTCCAGTGGATGTAGCTACAGTACAGTTTATGACAAGGGCTGCAACTCCAGTGGATGTAGCTACAGTACAGTTTATGACAAGGGCTGTAACTCTAGTGGATGTAGCTACAGTACAGTTTATGACAAGGGCTGTAACTCTAGTGGATGTAGCTAAAGTACAGTTTATGACAAGGGCTGTAACTGTAGTGGATGTAGCTACTGTAAAGTTTATGACAAGGGCTGTAACTCCAGTGGATGTAGCTACAGTACAGTTTATGACAAGGACTGTAATGTTAACTTAAGTGATAACAGCAGATGACCAAAATGATGGACAGATGGATCTTATACTTTCGCATTACAGCATGATATTACCATGTATTTTTAAATGTAGGCGAAACTATTTCACACAGATGTAATTTGTCAATATGATTTGGATCCACATTGCGTCTGCATACTTTGTTCACCTGGTATTGATTTTGCCTAGAATTTCCACTTCCTTTCACTTCCATATATAGATGTTTCCGAGCAACAAAATGAGAGCATTTCCAATATAATCAGAAAGCATCGTCTTCTCAAAATATGTCACTCTCTCAAAGTATGCTGTCTGCTCACATTTTACTGTAAGAGGCATAGACAAAATATGCAAATTAACCCATTACCTCATAGAACATATCTTGTACCATTGAAGTCTCATTACTAACTGTTCTAAACATAATCAAAACCAAATCAGAGGCATACACATAGTACAATAAAACCTCTCTATAACTGCCATCAAATTGTGTTAATTAATTGGTACTTAGGGCAGGTGGCTGCTTAAAGCAAGGTGAAAGTAAAACAGAATGCTCCTATAGGAGCATTCTTTTTTACTTTCACCTTGCTTTAAGCAGCCACCTGCCTTTAACACAAAATATTTTATGTAATTTAGTGACCGTTATAGAGAGGTTTTACTGTAGTACCATAACTACCGAGGCAGAGGAACACGTAAGACGTGTAAATTAAAACATTTTCAAGAATAGCACCTTTAATTCTTCAACAAACCCTACGCAATGACAACTCTTTAGAATGATCCCTAAGAGACGGTTCTAAAGAGTGCATGGTCACAACATAGGGTTTGGTGAAAAAATGACGACTTTATTTAAATACGAACCTTTATCTATATCTCCATGTCCAAGAGTTCAGACAAGCAAAATTAGGCAAAAAGTGCAGACTCAGATCAGTCTGATCCTTTAGGCACAATTTGATCAGGGTCTACATTATTTACTACTACATGTATGTCAGTCCAATTTAAAGTTATAAATCTAGAGCCAGATTGAATTGTTCAGCATTACAAACCAGTGGAGAGGGGGACATTTGGAGTCTAAATATCTACGGTCAATATCGGATTATCAGATGAATACATTCAACATGGTCTATTTTTGTTATTATTTTTGCTCATTTTATAGAAAGAAAATAATTCATGACACATAGCCTAAGACAATCTATAACAAATGGTGTACATGTACTATACCCATTCCAAGTTCAATCTACTGCCAGAGTTCAAGTCACAAGTTCTATCTACTGCCAGAGTTCAAGTCACAAGTTCTATCTACTGCCAGTTTCCGAGTTCAAGTCACAAGTACTATCTACTTCCAGAGTTCAAGTCACAAGTTCTATTTACAGCCAGAGTTCAAGTCACACTAGTTCTTATAATCTACTGCCAGAGTTCAAGTCAAAAGTTCTATCTACTGCCAGAGTTCAAGACAGCCCATTATCCAGAAGGATGAAGTTTGATTACAAACTGAATGGTAAACAGTGTAGAACCTGATCCGTAAATTTCAGGCTCTTGCTCTAAACCTTTTCCAGCAGCCAATTCATGAACAGCATTCCTCTCTTATAATACAGAGCATTGCAATTTGGTAATATTAGTTAACCCTTTCCTCCATAGGCTATTTTAAGATCCAACCACTTTGAATAAATCTACCGAAAAGGAGCATTTACTAAAGAAAAGGATTTTTTTTAGAATTTTGTAGTTTGAAACCATTGTGATAAATAGAGCATTTGCTCCTATAGGAGCAAATGCTCTATTTATCACAATGGTTTCAACAGGTAACTTTTACAGAGGCGTGGACATGCATATTTATGGAGGAAAGGGTTCAGGGTTACAGATAAGGTTTTGGTGCAATTGGTTATTTACTCCTTGATTTTTTACAGAATTGGGTATTTGCATTTTTTATTGGGTATTGGCAATTTTCGTAATTGGGTATTATTCATATTCTCATTAGGTATTCTAAATTTTTTTTGCTTTTTGCTATATTTATTTGCTTTGTGTTACTCATTGTTTTGAAAAACAATTGCTTTTTCCACAATTGTAATTGGTTAAATACCCCAATACTCCCCTGTATCCCTGTATCTGTAACCCTGGGGTTAATATAGAAGCTAACTCTTTCACTCCATTAATAATTTAATATGCTTGTTAACACCTTTGCAAACACAGCTGACACAGATCAGATAGCTCTAGTTGGAACCTTCTGATTAGGGTCTGCCCTGTTTACTTATGCAATAATATAGACCTGATTTTACAGATTCTGCCATTGAAACAATGGTCCAGTGTTCACGGTACATGCCACTATAAAATGTTGTACTGATTTGTAAATCTAGCTCAAATGGGTCATACTGCAACATAATGATAACCCTAAATTGTATTGCAATACAGTATTTCAACCCATTTTGCATTATGTACTGTTGCAGCTCATGGAACTTGCTAAGTGTGTAAGGAGTAACTGTTGATAAGATGAGCTGTTTTTCACCCCTTAAATAGTCTCTATGAATACTCATGTCCCAAAATAATGTCTGTAGGAATATTAATGACATCATCAACAAAGGAATTTACCATGGCAGAAAGATTCAGGTTGTTCCATATTAGCATGCAGAGTGAGCCCTGAACTACAGTACCCATCTAATCTGGGTCTACTGTTTGGAAAGGTGCTACACGGCATATCTATGGAGTAAAAGGTTACTAGAAAATAAACTAGCCTTGTATTTCTTCAGGTATAAGAATATCATGCTACAGTTATTACATTAAAAAAAGAATTTTCTGTCTGATCTTTAGTGTAATTTCCTGTTATAGGAGACGGAGACACATATGTCCTTTAAACCATGCATGCTCTAAACTGCAAAAAATTGTTCTCTGCTATAAAACTAGGAATATTAATGACATCATCAACAAAGGAATTTACCATGGCAGAAAGATTCAGGTTGTTCCATATTAGCATGCAGAGTGAGCCCTGAACTACAGTACCCATCTAATCTGGGTCTACTGTTTGGAAAGGTGCTACACGGCATATCTATGGAGTAAAAGGTTACTAGAAAATAAACTAGCCTTGTATTTCTTCAGGTATAAGAATATCATGCTACAGTTATTACATTAAAAAAAGAATTTTCTGTCTGATCTTTAGTGTAATTTCCTGTTATAGGAGACGGAGACACATATGTCCTTTAAACCATGCATGCTCTAAACTGCAAAAAATTGTTCTCTGCTATAAAACTCAAATTTAATTTGTCTTATACATTTTGTATTTTTCCAAAGCTACATGACTGTGCTAACCTCAGTTGAGTTGTTCATTATCTCATTCTGACTCTAAACTGTTTTCATTAGACTTTTCACATATTTAGCACTTTGCTTGCTCAGGGACCACATGAGACCAATATTCTTAAAATGATTGAAACTTTAAACCCTGTAACCAAAGGCTCAAATCTGACCAATCAAAAACTTGAGAATGAACTCAGACTCAACTAAAAGTTTTATAAGCATGGATACAGTTACTAGAGTTTCTGCCATGAACAATATGCTATTATAAAAATCAGGTAATCAGTTAAAGAAAACAGTGTAGAACAATATCATTTTAAATGCTCTTCTGAATAATTTTAGAAACAAGCTGCGTGAATGTTAATATGATCAGAATGAGAAAAAAATCATAACATGAATTTCCCTGAAATCATTACAAGAAAACTAATACTTATACTACTTTCTAATTGTCATCTGCTTCAATTGTGTGACAGATTTCTCTCTCTCCTTTCATAAAAATAAAGTACTATCACAATGTCAAAGGGAAAATGTTTAGATACAAAGCAATTCATCTGGATCAAAACTGTTATGAAATGATATCGTAAATTCTTTTAGAGCACACTTAAAAGTTTAATTTCCTCTCTCGTCTCCTATGCAGAATTCTGCTCATTATTACTACAGTACAGTCTCACTAATGCGACCACATAATTTATTAACATAAGAAGTCTGTAAAAAGTGGTTGTTTAAAGCAGGGCAAAAGTAATGCAGAAAGGTCCTCTAGGAGCTTTCTGCATTACTGTTGTCCTGCATTAAGCATCTGCTTTAAAAATCCAGCATTAAGATTTCTTTTGGGTGGTCGTATCAGTGAGATTTAACTGCATTTGTAAACTCTTTCCAAGACTCCTCTACCATAGCTAATGACAACCAATTGAGACATGAGACTGCAAAAAGTCGTGTAAAGTTGTTGTTTTTCTGGTAAGGTTCTGCCTGGTAATTTGTCTCTCATGACTGCTTAACCCTTGTCATGCCAATCGCGTCTTGGCCGACATTTGCAACCAGCTGCTTGGATCCATATGAGATGCCGAGTAACTCTCAGCGTCTCATCCAAGCTGTTTGACATTTGGGCAATAATTTCTCAAAAGCTGTTTGACACTCGGTCAAGTTTCTCAAAAAATTGAACGATTGAAAAGTTCAGTAAATCAGAGATCATTAGCTGCCATTATTTTTTACAGCATCTACTCTGCTGCACTCATATAAGTATTAACCAAGAAATGGTCCGTCAATATCTAACGACAGTCAATATCTAACGACACAGTCCATTCAATGGTCCGTCAATATCTAACGACAGTCAATATCTAACGACACAGTCCATTCAGTATGAAAGGATACACTTTACAAGAGGATTTTGAATGACAAACAGTGCAGACCCTGATTAGGGGGTTGCTGTTTGTAAATGCCAGTACTGTTGTTTCTCACATTCAAAGAATAACCCTTCAGGGTTTCTCATGCTAAGGGCAACCTGAATGACATTGTGCAGAAATAATTTTTTTCCGCAAACAAGGGTTAACCCTTTTCTTTATACAAATGCTGCCTTGGCAAACAGGGTGGACCCAGTTCAGACAGATCCTGTATGAGCCTTCTGATCAGGGTCTGCTCTGTTTGCTTATGAAATTACAATAAATCTGACTGTATAGATTCTACCAATACCAAATTTCAAACATAGTAGACTCTGATCAGATGGCTCACGCAGCAGTACTCTATTTGCTTATAAAATTACCGTATAATGAATCTTGACTAAAGTTTCTACCAATACCAAAAATGCATGTGTACAATATGCCATGATAAAAATTCAGCCAATAAATATTCATGATGTCATTATTTCTTACACGAATATTCATGCAAAACAAGTCTTAACTCTTTACATGATGAGAAATAATTATTCTATGAATATCAATAAAATTATTACTGGTTACTGGTAGCTGCTTGTATTTTTATACTCATTGGCAAATGAAACAGGTAATTTTTGGTCATGAAAAAAACTGCAGAATCATATCAATATTATATTGTCAGCTCTTACACAAGCTGTCTAGCTAGTGAGGGTATGTTCTGTTTGGGTGAAACAGCAATGCCATTGTAAACAGAATAGACCATGATCAGACTGCTCCAGTAGCTAGGAGCCGTCTTAATTCAGGATTTGCTCTGTATGCTTAGTCCTTTCCCAGTTTAATATTCATGTACGAAATAATAATATCATGAATGTCTATTAGCTGAGTTTTTACACAGAAAATTTTGGTACTGGTAGAAATTGTAGATCCAGATCTATTATAATTTCATAGGCAAACAGAACAGACCCTGATCACGCACCTCCTACAGGAGCTTAGTCTGATCTGGGTTCTACAGGGGCTTAGTGTCTGATCTGGGTCTCCACTATTAAAGGAGTGAAAAAGAAAGCATATATATGTATGAGTGAATGGGGTTAACAATGTATACTCCATGAATATTCATGTAAGAAATATTGACATCATGCATATGAAATAGATTAATTATAATAGCACATGGACAGAGAAAGTTTTGGCCATGGTAGAAACTTTAGAATCATATAGATATTATATCATAAGCAAACAGAGCACACCGGGTTGATCAGACGGCTCCTACAGGATCTGATCTATCATCTGGGTCTACTGTATGCATTGCAAAGACGTAGAAAAGCTTGTGTATGAGTGAATTGGTTAAACAACATCAATGATCTGATTCTATACTATTATTTGTCTTTATGGATAGTTGTCTATTTTAGTAGTGTGTTTAGTTTGCTGTCTTTATGGATATTTTAGTAAAATGGTTAGTTTGTTGTCTGTGGATAGTTGTCTATTTTGTTAATTTTATAGTATGGTTAGATTGCTGTCTTTATGGATAAGTTGTCTATTTTAGTAGTACGGTTAGATTGCTGTCTTTATGGATAGTTTAAGTAGTATGGTTAAGTTTGCTGTCTTTATGGATATTTTAGTAGTATGGTTAGTTTGCAGTCTTTATGGACAAGTTGTATATTTTAGTAGTACAGTACAGAAAGAAAGGAACAAAATAATTCTTATTTATCATCTAAATTCAAATTGATATACAGTAAAACCTCTCTAAGCCAGAATTCTAGTACTGAGAAGAATTTAGATACTTTTAGACAGGTGGCTGCTTAATGCAGGGTTAAAGTCATGCAGAAAGCTCCTAGAGGAGCTTTCTGCATGACTTTCACTCTGCATTAAGCTGCCACCTGTCTCCAATACCGATATTTACACCAAATTGGATGTCCGGTTTAGAGAGGTTTTACTGTATAATTAATGCAAGTAAGGCTCATGTGTTCCATATTTTTTTTAATAGGATGACAACAGCCTGCTGTGCTATACATATGTGTTAACACTTATCTTGCACAGTTACTGAGGTCTGCTAAAACTCTCGTTTAAACAGATTGGGTCCTGATGAGATGAAATGTTATTCAGTATCTCACCTCAATGAAAACTGTTTGCAAAGGTATAATCTTGATTCTTGAATCTGCAGCTAGTGCGTAAAGAATTAAACAAAGAACTAGGTCACCTAACTAGGTAGTTTGTCTTGACTGTTATCTGTGTAACTATGTGTGGTCATGACAAACACCCAGACTAAAATGTATCTGAAATTTATTTTCTTTAAATATGACCCCTTAGTGTATTTGCAACTGTTGTGTGTGTTTCTCTCTCTACTCTCCCTCTGCCTCTCTTTCGCTCCTCTCTCTCTCCTTTCCCACCTCTCTCTGTCTCTCTTTCCCTCCTCTCTCTCTTGTACTTTTAGCATCAACCCTTTCCCTGTTGAATATTTATGTAAGAAGTAATGACATCATGAATATCTATTAGCTGAAGTTTAATAATGCTACACAAGACTTTTTGGTATTGGTAGTCAGATCCATTATAATTTCATAAACAAACAGTTCTTATCGCAGCCGTCTGATCTGGCTCTGTTTGTGAAGGTGTGAAAAAGCATTTATCCCTTTCCTCCATAAATACGCCTTTCTACGCCTCTGTAAAAATCACCTATTGAAACCATTGCGATAAATAGAGCATTTGCTCCTATTTTTATCACAGTAGGTTTCAAACTACAAAATTATAAAAAAATAATTTCTCTAGTTAATGCTGACCTTTTCAGTACATTGTTTCAAAGAGGTTGGATCTAAAAACAGCCTATGAGGGAAAGGGTTAAGCAAGGGAAAGAGTTAAGCAGACAATTTTTGCAAACAGCATTATTGCTTAAAGCATTGTAAGAGTTGAAATATTTCATGACAACTTTTAACAAATCGTCAGCAGTAACTAAAATTGCATAAAATCAGGATTCAAAATAGCCAGCTCACTTTTAGAGTGTGTTTGAAAAGCAATCGAAGATCTGTAGCAAACAACAACTGATTTTTTTTAGTCATGACAATTACTTTAAAGTGCAAATAGTAAATGTCTGCAGTTCCTTGAATGCCCGAATGCCCTCCTTAAAAGGTGTTTTCTTTCATAAACACAATGAAATCTTGAAAACTAGCTATCCGCTCTACTTGAGA
The DNA here is from genome assembly GCA_963576725.1 of Azorinus chamasolen. Classification (NCBI taxonomy): domain Eukaryota; kingdom Metazoa; phylum Mollusca; class Bivalvia; order Cardiida; family Solecurtidae; genus Azorinus; species Azorinus chamasolen. The sequence goes on from OY755242.1 coordinate 20,094,809, forward strand.
TACCCTACCCCTCTCCTGACGGGGACCGAATTTAAAATTTTACGATAACTAACCACTTAGTATGGTGAGTAAATCATTCTTCATAAATTATTGCCCGTTTCTTTCCTTACAGTAGTTTTCTTATTTCTTTTTTTTTTAATAAACACCGAATCTGTGTCAACTAAGTTCAGTGCTTACAGGATACTGATTACTTGGTGTCTAATCTTGATCCAAACTGTTTGCAAAGATTACCATACATTTTAACTGATAGCATGTTAAGCGATAAACTTCCTAAACAGATAAAAGGCTAAACCAGTTGCCGAGTATGTGATCATGTGATCAAATATCTTTATCTATTCGTGTGAAGCATGCTTAAATTCGTGTTAAGAAAAAACTTGTACACTTGAAAAAATATGGAAAACAGATTTAGCCAATTATGCAGAAACAGATTTAACCAAATTTTCAGGTTACATTTTGAGAGCAATTGTAAGGAAAATGACAAAAAAATATATGTGATACACTGAAGCTATCTGACATTAACCCTGGCACACTGAAGCTATCTTATATGTACATTTCCCTGGTAAAGTTTGCACAAAACACCTAACTCTTTGAACACTGGACCAAACCACAGTGACCTTTGGACACACTTCAGTTCCAGTTGAGATGCTGTCAGTAACACGCGTGCCATCTGGATCCAAACTGTTAGACACTCTCAATATTGTTTTTGAAAAAAAAAGAGAAACACAAATTTCATAAAGATCTGTAAGCAGATTGCAGACAAAATTTACTAAGTGTTGAAAGGGTAATTTAAGAATTGAGGAAAACTTTGGTAACAAATATTCTTAAGCTTTTGAATGCTGTTTAACCCATTCCCTCATATTGACGACTTTTAACGACTCTGTAAAAGTCACTATGTGAAACTATTGTGATAAATAGAGCATTTGCTCCTATAGGAGCAAATGCTCTATTTATCGCAATGGTTTTAAACTACAAAATTCCAAAAGTTTCCTTTTCTCTATTTAATGCTCCTTTTCGTTAGATTTATTCAAAGAGGTTGTATCTAAAAATAGCCTATGAGGTAATGGGTTAACTACAGTGAGCTAGAGGAGTCCAAACAGTATCTATGAGAGGATTCTGAATGACACACAGTGTAGACCCTGATCAGAGGGCTTCTAGAGGAACCCTCTGAGCTGGGTCTTCACTGTTTGCAAATGCCTGGACAAACTCATTTCCTGCATTCAAAAGATCAACATGCTACAAGGGAACTCTTGACACACGTTGACAATAGTTTAGATCCAGCAGTGCTGAGAAACTCAGTCTCATCAGTATCAAAATGGTTGACATGGTGATAAAATGGTATAAAAAATAGTTTTGATCATAATGAAGCAGACTGCAGTTTTTACAACAATGCACAATGTTCAACGCAGATAAATTTACAGTACATTTTGCTAACAGGAAATGAGTGAAACTGCGGAAATTACGTTAACCTTTGCGGGATAAATTGATATTGTACATCTTGACCCTCTTTATTTTCTTTCCATGACTTCGAGTCCCTTCAAATATTTTTCCGCAATCCTCAGCTGGGTCTTTTAACCCGTTACTCTATGAATACACCTTTCTATGCCTTTGCAAACAGAGTAGACCCAGATCAGATGTCTCCTGTAGGAGCCGTCTGATCAGGGTCTGCTCTGTTTGTTTATGATATAATACAGTTATGATTCTACATTTTCTGCCGTGGCCAAAGGATCCCCTGTATTCATATGCCATTATGAAAATTAATCTAATTGATATCCATGATGTCATTATTTCTTACATAAATATCTATGGACTAAAGGGTTAAAGCAGGTCGTTTCAAACAAGAATCATTTTGCTGGAATGTAAAGAAGATGCATAGTGATTGATCAAACTATCTTATTTCTCTGTCATACCCTATCTTATTTCTCTGCCGTACCCTATCTTATTTCTCTGCCGTACCCTATCTTATTTCTCTGCCATATCCTTTCTCATTTCTCTATCATACCCTATCGTATTTCTCTGCTTTACCCTATCTTATTTCTCTGTTGTACCAGGTATCTTGCCACTTCTCATTACAAACACCTCTCCAATGTTATTATGTGAGTCTAAAGACGGACAGCACAGTTACATGTACATCTGATTATAGCTTCTGCCATGGTCAACATTTCACATGTTCATAATTATGCCATTATAAAAATTCAGTTAATTAATATTTATGATGTCACTATTTCTAAATTGAATATTCATGAGGAAAAGCACAAGTCTGACTGAATAAGATTTCTTTCCAGTGGCTGATATGGACAATAAATTAACCCTTTCCTCCAAAAATACGCCTTTCTACGCCTCTGTAAAAGTCACTTTCTGAAACCATTGTGATAAATGGAGCATTTTCTCCTAAGGAACAAATGCTCTATTTATCACAATGGTTTCAGAACTACAAAACTCTTAAATTTTCCTTTTCTCTAGTTCATGCTCCTTTTTGGTACATTTATTCAAGAAGAGGTTGGATCTAAAAATAGTCTATGAGGGAATGGGTTAATGACATGTAAAAAATATTCAGAATTGAACTTGTGTGTTTACACGAACATATAAACACGCACAACTTTTACAAGTTACATTTTATAAACAAACCTTCAAACAGCAGTCTTAATGTAAAAAGATTTTTACTTTTTATTCAAACCACACACCTACTGTTATGTTTGAACTTCTAAAAAATTCTACTAATATTCTAGAAGTAACTTTTTTAAAAGAACCAAAGATATTTAAACTTGTTTTTTTGTTCCTTTTCAATTGAAGAGAGATTGATACCTGATGAATGTACAGTATTACTAAATATAAAGACACCCAATCTCCCCATCTGGCATGATTGTGAAGTAGCATAAATAAACTAGGCATCATTTTAACTCTTTGTAGCTTAAGTAATTTTTTGTCTGCAACAATTGTCGTCGCTTCAATTCTTATGATAAAATTTCTCTCATTTCTTTGTGAAAAATACTACTGTCAAAATGTCAAACAGTTTGGATCCTGTTGAGATGCCACGCATTATGAAGCCCAATGCCACATCACACCCTGTTTCATCTTAAATAATTAAGATAAAGTAGCAAATAGTTAAAGCCCTAATCCTGAAAGACCTTAACCCTTTCCCTTATATAAACGCTTTTTCACGCATCTGCAACCAGAGTAGACCCAGATCAGACAGCTCCTATCAGGGCCTGCTCTGTTTGCCAAAGGAATTTGAAAGATCTGTTTCTTTACTTTCTATAATGGCTACAATGTTCCACCTTCCATATTTCATTAGAACTAATTTGTCCAAGAATAGTCAGTAGAAGGTATTAAAGATTAGACTAAACACAGAACAGGGAAAGGGTTAAACTATTAGACTAATTTGTTCAGCAAAACATTTAAGATAATTGTTAACTCACAGCTATTTTCATAAAACTGAACTCCATAGATATGCTTTTTAACACCTTTGCAAACAGAGTAGATCCAGATCAGGTTGTTACTGTAGGAGCTGTCTGATCAGGGTCTGCTCTTATTGCTTATGAAATAAGAGCTCTGCCACTACTATAAAAATTAAGCTAATTAATATTCATGTTGTCATCATTTCTTACATGAATATTCATGGAGTATTATTAATGCTTGTGATAAATTTCATAACCTAAGTATCAGTTTGGATTCAAATGAGATGCTGAATGGTTTGGTGTGTCATCAGTATTGTAACTCGGTGTTTTAATAGAACGATTGGCGAAAACTTAACTGAGAATTGTAGCTGATGGCAATTTTGCAGACAAATCATTACTTAGTATACAGATCTGATTCTACAGTTGCAGTAATATATGATAAAACAATTCAGCTAATTTGTATTCATGATGTCATTCTTTTTTACATGAATATTCATGAAGTAAAGGGTTAATATCAAAACCATGAAAAAACAAAAGTTCTTTTTTGTACATGGCATATATATATTTTCTATAAGGAGTGCCGAATCACCAACAGCAGACAGATATATACACCTCTCTCCCATTAACAACTATCCTCCAGTTTAAAAAAAAAAGTTGTTTGCTAAATTTCTCTGCCAATTTTTAACACATATTTTTCATATTCCTTTAGACTCTTGTCAATGATTTAAGATCTAGTTCATTGTATACGTAGCTCATCTAATCAGGGCATGATCTGGATCCAAATTGACTGCCAAAGTCCTTCACATCCTGATTATCTGAATAAGGGTTGAAAATGTCTACACCAATATTTTACAGTAAACCCCCTCTAAACTGGACATTAAAATTAGCATTAAATTGATCAATGTCAGTCTTTCAGATAGGTGGCAGCTTAATACTGGGAGAAAGTCATGCAGAAAGCTGCCAAAGAGCTTTCTGCAAGACTTTCACCCTGCATTAACCTTTTCCCTCATATAAACGTGTTTTCACGCATTTGCAAACAGAGTAGACCCAGATCAGACGGCTCCTAGAGGAGCCGTCTGATCAGGGTCTACTCTGTTTGCTAGTGGAATTTGAAAGATATTTGTCTTTTCTTTCTAAAATGGCTTCAATTGTCCACATTCCATGTTTCATTATACAATGTAACTATTTTCTCCATGAATATTAAGTTGGTATTGAAATTTGGACTAAATATAGAACAGGGAAAGGGTTAAGCAGCCACCTGCCTAAAAAGACCGAACTTGTTCTTTATCAAACTTTTGGTGTTGAAGGGTTTTACTTAACTTCTGCCACTGGAGAATCTGCAAATGTTTGAATGAGTAACTATTTGATATGAGATGCTGAGTAACTATGTGATACAATGATTATGCTTTTTGTAAATAAATGGGAAGAAAATTGTTACAGTTAACAATTATTGCTGACAACAATACTCGACAGGGAAAGAACTGAGGCTGAATCAAAGTTTCCGTCTGATCACTGGCAACATCTATTACAGCAACTATTTACAGTTAGTCGGGACCCAAACCCTTTGACAATGATATAGAGGTAGAACTTATTATTATTCATATTATTATGTAGTAAAAACAAATTACTTAATTAGCTCTAATATTAACGGAGGAGACCCAGATCAGACAGCTGCTGTACCAGAAGCTGTTTTCATCAATGTCTACTCTGTTTGCTAATGGGATAATATACATCAGATTCTACAGTTTCTGCCATGGTTAAACATTTTCAATTATCCAAATTCAACTAATTTACTAAGCATTCAGGATTATTTTTTACATTATTTTATTACATAAACATTTCGTGGACTAAAGGATTAACCCTTTACTTCATGAATATTCATGTAAGAAATTCATGAATATTAATCAAGCTTAATTGTGACAAGATTTTTTGACCATGGCAGAAAAATGTGGAATCATATTTTATATCATAAGCAAAAAGAACTGACCCAATATCAAACAAAGAAAGGTGTATTTATGGAGTTACGGGTTAAGACAGCAAATCTCCCCTTGTCACTTGTGTGTGTAAACCTAACTACAGTTATAACAGTTTGACACTGTTTTGGTTAATTAAAATAAATGAATAGAGCAGCAAATTTGGTCTACACTGTTAATACCTAAGTGTTTATGACTTTTAGGGTACTTTGTAAATGTAATTGGTCTTCAAAAGAGTGGTTACAACATAGGGTTTGTCAATTTTAGTATTTGAAATTAGAAACTTCAATATTAACCCTTAACCCTTTACTCCATAAATATGCCTTTACACAAACAGAGTAGACCCAGACGAAATCTGATCAGGGTCTACTCTGTTTGCTTCTGACATAATATAGATAAACACTATAGTTTCTGCTATGGCCAAAATTTCCTGTACCCATGTGCTATAATAACAATTAATCTAATTAATATTTGAATGACGTCATTATTCTTTACACAAATATTCATGGAGTAAGGGGTTAAATCTCCATAAACACGCCGTTGTAAACAGAGTAGACTCAGATCAGACAGCTCCTAGAGCCATCTGATCAGGGTCTGATCTGTTTGCTTATGAAATTATATAGATATGACAAAAGTTCCTGTGTACATGTGACATTATAAAAAAAAGTCTACTAAGGCTTATTACGCTCATTTATTTATGGCTTTGCTCTATTACAAGCAGTGTTACATTTATCTAACTGCCAATTTAGAAAATATAAATCTTTTTCCTAGTAATGTTTTATCTTACAAGACAAAAACAATACTTTGTATACTTTCTAAATGTGTAACAATACATCAGAAATAATGTTTCCAATTAGCCCTTTCCCCGTTGAAGATTCATTTAAGAAATAATGACATCATAAACAGTAATTACCTAGGTAGAAACTGTAGAATTATATCTATATCATTCCATAAGCAAACAGAGCAGACCCTGATCAGACTGCTCTTACAAGAGCCATCAGATATTGGTCGATTCTGTTTGCAAATGAGTGAAAAGGCATTTATATGAAGGAAAGGGTTAATGGTAATTTTGTTTGTTGTCTGTATCATGCCACTTGGAATAGGGACTTAATTTTGCAGACATATGTTGTACTTTGATTCTCTGTATATTTAATCACTGCTGGTATAACATAAATTGTCATCAGCTATACATATTCCCAGAACCAGAAATTGATTTATTTTTCAAAGACACTGTCCAAGTGTCAGGAGGTTAGGATGCAAAGTTGCTTGATCTGGAGTTCATGTGTTTGCAACATTTATAACAAAGTTAGCCAGGTTTAAAAGTTTTCATGTCTTAGATGTTAAAAAATGGTTAAAAATAATGTCACTTTAATTCAACTTGCCTAGCTGCAAATTCCAGATAACAATTATTGTAAGCAGTTTAGATCCAGATGAGATGCCATGCATATTGTTAAACCCTTAACTGTTTAATATTTATGTCAGAGCTAATGACACCATGACTACCCATTAGTTGATTTTTTATTTTCTATATTATGGCTTAATGTACACATTAATGTTTGGTATTAGTAGAAACTATAAAGTCAGATCTTTTCTAATTGCATATGCAAACAGAGCAGACCCTGATCAGACAGCTCCTACAGGAGCTGTCTGATCTGGATCTACTGTGTTTGCAAAGGATTGAAAGAGCATTTATATGAAGAAAAGTGTTATGCAAAACAAAAGAAAAATTAACTGACAATTGAAGCAGAAATCATTTTAATCCAGACAACAATTACTGTGCAAAGAATTAATTTTCAGACATGAACAAATTTGGAACATGGTCAGGTTTTGTTCAGTATTAACCCTTTCCCTACTTTGTGTTTATATCATATTTCAATACTTACTGAATATTAATAGACAAAATAGTTATAATGAAATATGGAAGGTGGAACATTACAGCCATTTTAGAAACTAAAGAAATAGATCAAATTTCTTTAGCGAACAGAGCAGACCCTGATCAGACGGCTCCTACAGGAGTCGTCTGATATCATATAGGTCTACACTGTTTGCAAATATGTGTACATGTAACTGCGTTTATAATTATGAAGTAAAGGGTTAAGCATTTGAATATTGGAGACAAGTCAACTGGAATTTTCAATCAGTGTAGATCAAGATGAGAGGGCTCCTGGAAGTCCTCTAAACAGGGTCAGTTTAAAAGCTCTGCAGAGCTTGTATTATTACCGTTCTTGTAAACCTCCAACTTTAAACAGAGCTCCAGATAAGACGCGTAAAGTAAATCATTTTCAACAATAACTCCTTTATTTCTCAACAAAAACCCTATCCTGTGACCACTCTTTAGACCTGTCTCAAAGAGACAATTCTAAAGAGTGGTCACAGTAAAGGGTTTGGTGGAGAAATGACGATTTTAGTATTTGTGTACGTATCCTTATCTGTAGCTTTGTTTAAATAAATATTACTTGACTTGACTTGTCTGCACTGTTTGACAATTAAAATTGAAGCCATTCACACAGAATGAACTCGACTTTTAAACAATGACGGAACATGCCACTTTGAAAATTCAGCATTCAAAGGGTAAAGATTTGATGAACTTACTGTATCTATTCAACAGAGCCTTTTTGAAAGTTTTTCCTCCCGTTTGTTTGTCTGGGCAACTGAGATCTAAGCCTTGTTCAGAGTCTGTTATATCTTCCATTTCATCCTTAACTTCTTCCTTAACTTCCACTTCAGTTTCATCCACTTCTGTAGCATTCTTTTCAAACCTTTCTGGTTTTTTAAAAGACAAGTCTAACACAGGTGGTGCTTGAAATTCAAATTTGTTTATGTCCAACTCAAAAGGTGAAGGATAGTGTGGAAGAAATGGGCGTGGCATCAGGTATGGATATTGAAAGGGCTGCCTAGGCAACAGCAGAGGGGCTGGAACAAATGCCCGCTCCAAACTTGGTACGGGCATTGTCTGTTGATACAGCCCCTGTTCCACCTTCACCCCAGCTCCATAACAGCTGTTTATGAACATTTAAACGATAAAATGTAATTCTCATCAAGATACTGTTCCTAATCACGAAAATGAGTAATAACCACTCATGTTCCTTTCACTCCAGCTGTTAAGAAATATTTCTTTTGATAAACACTTTCCAAACAAGCCCTAAATAAAATGAATTGACATTTACTTGTCATAACATTCAGTCTTATTATCAGCAAATAATCTTAGTGCCTGCATGTTCATTTATCAAGTTTAGCAGAGACATCTCACAGCCAGTTGAAATTACAAAATTGTGATATGAATCCAGATTTACCATGCCATTTCCTGTATATGAATAGAGTTTAAACAGCTAAAAAAATAAAATCCAATACCAGTCACACAAAGATCTCCGTACATCCACAATTTATACATTTAATTCCGTGTGACACAAGCTGCGTGTATACTGTTAAACTGTTTCTCATTAGTACATCAGCTCTAGCTTCTCTTAAGCCTAAGACAGACTGAATGTGAAAACAAATATCACTGTAACATAGTAAACATTTAAAACTGTCTATAGGTGTTTATCAGCCGATAAAACTCCGTGATGACATGTTCCGATGAGCAACAATATACCGTGTACACATAGGAAGTAGTCTTCCCCATACTGACACTGTAATACAGGAACTAAAGTTATATCGCTGTCAACTACCGCCGTCACATGACTACATCTAGGTCAGCGCTCTACCAGGTTGAGAACCCTACTGTTTTGCCTCACTATCCAAAGGTCTTAATCAAACTTGCCCTCACCTAAATCTACCATCTATATTTTCCAGTATCCTCCTACACACAACAAACAATTACAGATGGATGTAATTAGACTAATTAGGCCTACAGTAATTGTGTGTCTGATCAGTTTCCATACTACAAACATTAACCGGGTGTAGCTAGGATAAGGGACTATACACACTGTTGACTATACATAGAAGACAATTATCCCCTCCAGTTGACTCTTAACTCCCCAGGTTAATGTCAATGTGCACAAATTTCCACTGCTTCATTCTCCAAAATGGGTCCTACTTTTAACGTTTTCAAAACTGCAATCAGTGTGTCAAACTGATTTGATCCTGATACACTGGTAAAGTTACTTGTATCTCATTTGGATCCAAACTTGTTTTACAAGTTATTGCTATGCAAAGAGTTAATGTGTAGAGCCCGGCAGTGTGGAATAAACTGATATCAATATAAATATTCGTACTTATGATAAGACTACCATACCAGGTAAATCTGATCTTATAAGTTTAAACCTTTAAATGCTGATTTTATTCAAAGTAGAATGGCCCATCATTGTTTGGAAAAGCCTGTAAGTATGCCAGGTATGAAAGGCATCAAGTTTGACAGAGTTTGAATGGGAAACAGAGCAGATCCTGATCATAGGGTTCCTGCTGAAGTCTTCTCATCTAGATCTTTACTTTTTGCAATGACACTTAATTTGACATTTTCCTTATAAAATTATCAAGCTTCCTACTTGGGGTTGAAGGGAGAGGGGAGAAGAGTTTGTTGTTAAAGTACACTTTAGATCTAAAGTGCATCAAATCCAAAGTGCTACAGTGACCCTCACCGTTAACCCTTTACTCCATAGATACGCTTTTATTGACATTCCAAACACAATAGACCCTGCAGATTAAGACTGCTTCTGTAGGAGCCATTTGAGGAGGGTCTGCTGTTCGTTTATGAAATATCTTAGGTATGATTTTATACTATCTGGCATATATCTATGAATTCACTTGTTTATATAACAGCATAAACTAATTAGTTAATTACTGGTCACAATGGATGAAGTCTGCCATGAATATTAATGGAGTAAAGGGTTTTCAGCCTGACTACAGTTGCACAATCTCAACCTGGTTGACAGTCATTACTTTCTAAATCAGATCTCTATCATTTAATCTTTTACTCCATACATACACCCTTTTACCCGTTTGCAAACAGAGCAGACTCAGATCAGACGGCTCCTGTCGCAGGCTCCTGATCAGGTCTGCTCCGTTTGCTTATGAAATATTATAGATCAGATTCTAAAGTTTTGGTCATAATAAAAAATCCAGTTCTATTGCCATTATAAAAGTTCAGATAATTAATATTCATGATGTCATACTTTTTGGCCATGGAGTACAGGGTTGAAATACAGAACAGACCTGATCAGACAGTCCCTATAGAAGCGGTCTATCTGGGTCTACCTGATCAGACAGTTCCTATAGAAGCTATCTGGGTCTACTTTTTTGCAAACAGGCTGGACTATTAAGTAAACGGTTCAGCAGTTTCTGTTGAAATTTTCTAAATACTTCATACCATCTGGTTTATTTTAGTTAGAAATATGAGAAGGGAGGTCAAATTAACCCATTCCCTCTAAGGCTATTTTTAGATCCAACCTCTTTGAATAAACCTACCGAAAAGGAGCATTAACTAGAGAAAAGGATTCTTTTTTAGAATTTTGTAGTTCTGAAACCATTGTGATAAATAGAGCATTTGCTCCTCTAACGAGCAAATGCTCTATTTATCATAATGGTTTCAAAAAGTGACTTTTACAGAAGCGTAGAAAGGTGTATTTATGGAGGAAAGGGTTAACCATCTTCCTGATAGATACAAGGCCTAATAGATACAATATGTATTTAGGCTTCTTTGCAAATAGAGTCGACTCAAATCAAGTTCTGCTCCGTTTGTTTATGGTATAATATATAGATCTGATCCTGAGTGTTCTCCCTTGGTTAAAAGTTCCTTTCTTGCATCAATATTCATGGAGAAAACTTCAATAAGACTGTTCTATTTATAATAACCTATCCCACAAACAAGTGGAGCAAGCCCTGATCAGACCGCTGACTACAGGACCTGTCTGATCTTGGTCTACTGTTTGCACAGGCATGAAAACGTGTTTCTGTGAGGGAAAGGGTAGGAAACGCTCCAGGGAGGTTTACTTTTCTGTTAGTCATTTCATATATATATTTACGGGTTATCTTTGCATCTTAAATAACCTAGAATTACAATAATTAACAAGTTTTTAATAAGGTCATTTTCAAAAACATCCAATGCTTCAGGACAAATACTAGGAATCAAATTAAAATTTAGGTTTACCTCTAAAACAATTCAATTCCTTTCAGGTCAATTAAAACCTATCAAAAGAGCATCTCAACAGTTCTTCTATTACAAAACAGCAAAGAAATGTTTTCCCTGTAACTATAGGAAACCCAAATAACGGTTTACTCCATAAATATGTTTTTTTACACCCAAATCAGACGGTTCCTGTTTGCTTATCAAATAATATAGATCCAATTCATCACTTTCTGCTTTGGCTATATATATATTCCTGTGTTCATTATGTTGTTATTTGTGTTCATGTCATTATAAATATACCGCCAATTAATATGCATGACATCAGTACTCAAGGAGTAAAGGGTTAACAAAAATTATGATTATACTGACGGAGTATAATATTTATTTATAAATTAATGTACAGTAAAACCCCGCTAATGCGACCACCTAAAAGAGACATAATTCCGGGTGCTAGCTTAATGCAGGACAAAAGTAATGCAGAAAGCTCCTAGGAGCTTTCTGCATTACTTTTGTCCTGCATTAAGCAACCACCTGCTTATAAAAACACCCATGTTCATTCATTAAGTGGTTGCATTAGAGAGGTTTTACTGTAATTACCGTACTCTAATTGTCCCAGGACCAGACAGAGCTGGTCAAACAGTGCAGATCAGCATCTACACTATTTGCTCATCCATTAGTTTCATTTAAATTCATCCAAAAAATGTCAAAATAACTTATTCAGCTTTACATGCTCAAGGTGAGGGGATACAGCAGGCCTAATGCAAAACTGCACTTTAACCCTTTCCTCCATAGGCTATTTTTAGATCCAACCATTTTGAATGAATCTACCGAAAAGGAGCATTAACTAGAGAAAAGGAAATTTTTAGAATTATGTAGTTTGAAACCATTGTGATAAATAGAGAATATTTGGTTCCTAGCTTTGAATGAGAACTGTTATCTGGCAAGGCGGATGAATATATCAGGTGAGCCGAAGGCGAACCTGATATATTCAGAAGCCGAGCCAGATAACATTTCTCATTCAAAGCTAGGAACCAAATATTCTATTTATCCTTGTCACGACAGCAAAATATAATTATTATTATTTTGTACCGAATGTACCACAAAATGCACCGCAACGTATACCCGACTCTACTGGCTCTAGACTGTTGATGACGTCACTATAAAGGCGTTATTACGTCACTGGAATTCCAAAAAGTCACATTGCTTTAAAAATGCTCAAAACAAAACCGTTGCCCCAGTTGGTTATGTGAGAAAAAGAACCTGTCACTTGACGATATCTAGACGATTTATGATTCTTGATGTGGATTGATCTAAACACGGTAATTTCGCGACAAACAACTAGATCTAGTCTAGATCTAGATCTACTAGATCTAGTCTAGGCCTAAGAATATAAGTTTGGGAGAATGAAGTGAAAGAATTAGATCTATTTAGTTTAATGGGTATCGATTGAAATCAACAAATTTGCTTTGTTAAACTTTTTTATTCAGTACACGGTAGACGTAAATTTGTGTATTCACGAAATAAGCGTCTCGGTAAAAAAGTAGTTTCGGCTACAGGTCATGTGACCAACTGACATAATAACAAAAAGTTTATCAGGCACCTTGTTATCCGTCAGGAAAATAGGCACGTGACAGGATAAATAGAGCATTTGCTCCTATAGGAGCAAATGCTCTATTTATCACAATGGTTTCATTAAGTGACTTTTACAGAGGCGTAGAAAGGCGTATTTATGAAGGAAAGGGTTAACATTAATCCTTCACCCTATAGATACACCTGTCAACACTAGACCCATATTAGACAGCTCCTGTAGGGCCCATCTGATTAGGGACTGCTCTGTTTGCTATGAAAAAAAAATGTAGATCTGATTCTTCAGATTCTGCGATGGTTAAACATTCCCTTGTTCATGTATAAACATATTTTATTTCATTTTTCATTTCATGAAAAAGGGTCGGGCCACAAGTTCAACCAACATTAGTTACGGCCCTCCCCCTTACAACTTTCTATAGTAAATGTGTCACATGAAACAAAACACGTGAAACAAAGAATGCATCAACTATTCTCAGCCCTCTACTCGATATATCACCATTTTTAATAAACAAAGACTTTACTGAACTTCCATTAACTTACTATTTATAATGGTACATGGACTAAATATTATTTAGCATGTCAGGACATGTAGAAATAGATCTATATAACTTATTCTGTAATTAAGCTAAATATAATAGACCATGATCAGAGGACTCCTAATGGAGCTGTCTGGTCAGGGTCTACTCTGCCATAGAGATATGATACGTCCTCTCTATCAGGTAAAGGGCTAAGGTGAAAATACTTCTCATGTTGCAAGTGCGAAATCTGCACTAAAACTGACTCAATAGTTTACATATACTAGTACATGTATATAAATGTATTCAATTTTTTCTTTACTAATTGAGTCCGTTTAAGTACACATTCCCAGGATCTTGCAAATTGCAAATATGTGGACCGAAGTAAGAGAAAGATTAAAGAAAGATTGTTCATGGTTCCATTATATAATTCGTCTACTTAATACTCATCCATTCATTATTTCTTGATGAGTATTCATGGAGTAAATAGCAAATATTGACAGTGTGGATCAAGATCTGATACCATTATGCAGAATAATTTTTTATTAGTGATAAATGTCCCATTGACAAATTTGGAAGAACACTAGTCCTATTCTTTCCAGTTCCTTTATCTCCTATATTCAGAGTACAAATTCTTTAGTCATGTATTAAACAGTTCATACACTGGTAGCCTCAAGACATATTAATTAAATGAATTGGCCAACAATATTATCTCAGTCTTTATCATATCTATTTATTTACAATTAAATTAATATTGCTGAAATGTACATGATAACTAAACTTGAACAAGGAAACAGGAACAAGTACATTTACCTAATAGTAAACAAGACTTTATCATGATCATTTTAAAGAAGTCAGGCATATTGATTAATCCAAGGCTCTAATTTCTTAGCTTAACATTCATCTTGTTCATATTGTTACAACAAGATGTTTTTTGTGGATCAGTATATAATGCCCCCACCCCCAACACACTGACCTAAAAATTTGACCTTTGAACTTGAAGTATGACCTTGACATGGCACAAGTTAAACATTGCAGCTTGATGAGATGCATATTTACATGTATGCCAAACATTATGAAATCGCTAAATAAATGTAACATTTTAGAGATATAACTTTTCTCCTTGAAGCCTGATCTTGACCATGACATGGCTCCATTGAAAAAGTGAGCTTCATGAGATCAGTATACAAGCCAAGTATGGGCAGGCTCTGAAAGTAAAGTTTAAACTTTAAAGGTTAAAGTATTCGTCAGACAGACAGACACACACAGAGACAGACACACAAACAGACAGACAGACACTTAGTGACAAATAAGACAAAAGCAATATGCGCCAAGATCAAGATCTTAGGAGTATGACAAGATGTGTTTGTGAAACACTATGCCCCCTCATATATTTGACCTCTGACCTTGACCTCTGACCTTGACCTTGACATGTCACCCCTCAAAATGTGCAGCCTCATGAGATACACAAGCATGCCAAATATCAAGTCTCTATCTCTACTGGTCCAAAAGTTATGGCCAATGTTAAAGTCGGCGATTTGACCCATATATTTGACCTCTGACCTTGAAGGATGACCTTGACCTTGACACGTCACCCCTCAAAATGTGCGGCTTCATGAGATACATATGTATGCCAAATATCAAGTCTCTATCTATACTGGCTCAAAAGTTATGACCAATGTTAAAGTTGCTGACAAACAAACAGACAAACAGACAAACAGACAGACAGACAGACAGGGCAAAAACAATATGCCCCCGACTATCGTCTATGGGGGCATAAAAATGTACATAAAAGTTGACCTCCAGCAGATTAACCTTTCAGAATTCCCTACTGAAACATTTATACATGAATTTATCACATCATGAATATTCATTATTTTAATTTTTGTAAGGCAAAACTAGAGAATTGTTGGACTGAAATTGAACAATTCGTCTCATCAGGATCCAAACTCTTGCAGTAGTTTTGAAAGAAAATAATGAAACAATTGACTTTTATTTTCATGGCAGAAACTAGTATCACATCTATATCATATAATAAGCAAACTGAGCAGATCCTAATCAGGCAGCTCCTCTGTTTTCAAAGGTATAGAAAGGCGCATTTATGGAGCAAGGGGTTATTAACTAGATAGGTATTGAGTCCCCCCCCCCCCCCCCCCCCCCCACACACACACTTTGTATAAGGAATGTATGGACATTTATATACTGCTGCTATCAGGTTACACTCAAACTTTAAGCCTTTCAGTGTTGGGGAAACCAGTGACTAATGTCCTTTGCAAACAGTGTAGATCTAGATGAGATGTTTCCTACAGGAGCCCTTTCATCACAGTCTGTACTGTTTGTAATATTACACTTTTCTCTCTCTAAAAAAAATCCCTTAATATTCACGGTAAGCTTGACCTTTTTGAAATTTGGAATAGTCCATTTGAAAATTAACTGTTGAAAGGGTTAAGTTGCTCAATGAATTATTTTGTCAATAGAACAACAATGTCTCCTACTTTAGGTTTCACAGCAGTCTCTATGTTCCATTTCTTTTCAAAGAGGTGACCGGCCAGACCATCAGTAATGAAACTGCCAAACTAATAATGACAATTTGCTTAATGTCTCATCTGGATCCAAAGTGTTTTGCCTGTAGTGTGTTTATGGTGAAATACTGTTATGCTACACTGCACAAACAGGTAGGAAGGTATTCTATCATTTCCTACATCCTGTTTTGCCGAGTGGAAAAAAAAAATGCGACCCTTTCGGCAAAAACAACACTGCTGTGTGTGTCGGTGTCTCAGTTTACAATTTAGAACCTTTTTGCCCCGACTGATTTAAGTATTTCATCTTCTGTCATTAATTATATGCTAATGTAAAAGTTTATGAGATCTTTAGTTACATGTACTTAAGATATCAAACCGCACTTGACGTTCATCTCAACGCCCATACATTTAACATGTAAAACAGATTGCTTAAAAACAGTGATTTTCACGTGTGCCAGGTGTTTTGATACTGATTAGCTATTGGCCAGTGCTAAGTAATATTGGTGTCTGCAAAAGTTGGTTGTCTGCTACAATTTTCTTATATTTCTTTTTTTCTTTTATTTTTACCATAATTATATTTCTTTTATCTGGATCTGCATTGTGTGCCTTGTAGATCAGTTTCCATGTTGAGTTACCATGTCTACCAGATCTGACCCTAATTCTAAGTCGAAAAAGGGGCATAACTATGGCAAAATTAATTTTAGGGTTACCTGCCTTTAACCAAATATCTTTGACAGTTTCTGAAAAATGGACCTTAACAAAAAGATTAGCTAAAATCGATGAGAGGGTCATAATAATAGCTCCACTGTTTGAAAAACCAGGTGCACACTCTCATTTTTTTGGTGACTCTAACTCCAGTAGTTTCAGAGATATGTGCTACACAAGTTTGTGACAGACAGACAGACAACTCTGCCAAAAACAATGCCTCCCCATAAATGGGGGAGACATAATTGGATTATTTTTTATAATAGTAAAATGAGTACAGGATATTTACACCGTTGCAGAAACTGAAGAATCAAATCTATAAATTATTTAAAAAGAAAACTGAGCAGATGCTGTTTAGATGACTCCTGTAGGAATCATCTGATATGGGTCTACTCCATTTGCGAAGCCGTTAAAAAGGCGTATTTATGAAGTACAGTTATTGGTTTCATTTTCTGACAATACGATTTCTTATTGTTGTACATACTGCACAAAACAAATCATATATCCCTAGATACACTGCCAGTAAACTACACTTGTAAGCATTCTTCATTCATCTTTTAAGACTTGTAAATTACCATGTTTTTCAAGACATGTCATATGCAAAAAATGTTCTGAAGCTCAATACAATTTCTAACAGAAGTATATTAAGAAAACCTCTGATAAATGTTTTCTATATTTCTCTAACAAAACCTTCTCCGAGGCAATTCTGGGATTTACCAAGAAAAAAGAAAAATTTAGACAGAATATACACTTCTGAACATTTTCCTCCATAAAAAATTATACAAGAAATACAGTGAAACCCCGCTAATGCGACCATTTAATAAACAGCCCCTGATGTCGCTTAAAGCAGGTGGTTGCTTAATGCAGGACGAAAGTTATGCAGAAAGCTCCTATAGGAGCTTTCTGCATAACTTTCGTCCTGCATTAAGCTACCACCTGCCTCTGCCACCCAGAATTATGCCCCTTTTTGGTGGTCGTATTAGCGGGGTTTTACTGTAATTACATAATGAATATTCATTAAATCTATAATGGCATATCATATTATTTCATAAGCAAACAAACTAGACTTTGATAAGATGGCTCCTACAGTTAGCAAAGGCATAAAAAGGCATATTTATGGAATAACAGGTTAGCAATAACTACAATACTGTTGTTGTCTGTTTCAACCTGTACACAAAAAAAGATTTTTCTTTCATTTATATTCAAAGATCACAAACAGAATGCCAGACATTTGAATCTGGTTGAGTCTCAAGCTTGCATTGGCTGAACTTGCATTCTTTCTGATTATAAGCACACAGAGCAGACCCTGATGAGATGACTCCTACAGGAGCCATCTGATCTGGGTCTACTCTGTTTGCAAAAGGCTTAGAAATGTGTTTTTATGGAGTAAAGGGCTCAGTGACTGCTATAAAGAGACTTAACCCTTTACCTGTTAAGTATTCGGTAAAGAAATAATGACATCATGAATATGTTTTAGCTGATTTTTTATACTGGCATATGTATGCATCAATTTTTGGTATTGGTAGAAGCAATAGAGTCAGATTTCTATTATTTAATAAGCAAACAGAGCAGACTCTGATCAGATTGGGTCCTCTAGGAGCTGTCTACTCTGTTTGCAAATATGTGAAAATGTCTCTATATGAAGCATTAGGGTTAACCATACCTATAAAAAACTGTTTACCTGTGATACTCATTTCCAAGAAGAAACCTGACCCCCACAGTGGGTACACACAAATTTATTTTCACTGAACTGAAAACACTGAAACCTGTTCAGAACATGAGAAATAAATTAAATCAAGCGTTATTTGCAGACAGTGTAGACCTAGATCTGGGGGTGCCAGCAGTAGCAGTTTGATTTGTATCTACACTGTTTGCCAGTGTTTGTTTGGCAATATATTTTTGGAATTTGGGTAAAAACTTCATACCTAGTTTTGCCAATTGTTTCAGATCAACCTGTCCAAGGCAGAGAAGTCCACAATTTGGATGTATAAAATACTACAGGCAATTTAACAGATTTATCCTTTAATCTTTCTCAATATTGTTTGATCTGAGTGTCATTTGTAAACAGGTTGGATCTAGATGAGATGCCGAGTAACTCCATGTATCATCAGAATCAAAGCTTTTTCCTACCTGGTCAGTAGATTCTCATAAGTTTGAGAGGTCAAAGTTATTCTGTATGACCATGACATTGTGGTTCCTCACTGTTTGCAGTAACCACAGATTCACACAGCAGGTTAAAGGTTCAAACCTTTTGAAAGAGGGGAAACCAGTGCACTGTCATTTGCAAACAGTGTAGATCCAGAAAGTGCCCCTAGAGAACCCTCTGATCTGGGCCTGCAGTGTCCTCTCACAAATTTTACCGGCGTACATACTGCAATACTATAAACTCCACCAAAAACCAATGATATAATTATTCCATATAAACAATGACATATTTACTCCAATCTAAAAATTTAGCATTGAAAGGGTCTAAATCAAGATTTATTTAATTTTTTTTGGTAATTACATTATTCTTGTGACACAGTCAGGTAAAAACGGTAACTTGTATTGACGTTAAGGCAACACGCCTTGTAACTCACGCTGCAAGCTTTTAGTCGAAAATATGACAATCCTTTATACATGTATATTAATAAACTCTTTGTGCTAAGTGAGTATTTTACTGTAAAGTTTGTCTTCTGTTAAAATTTTCCAAGATAATTTTTCTTCTTCCATCTCCCCTAACAAATACAATCTTAAAATACACAATCTGAGTATGAATTGAAATCCTTACCAAGGCATGAGTTACCCAGAATCTCAACTGGAACCAAATTCATTACTAGCATGCAGAGTTAACAAGAAGTGGGGGTTTATTGTCTATTTTGCCTCTTTATTAACCCTTTCCCCCCATATAAACCCCTTTTCATGCATTTGCAAAACTGAGTAGACCCAGGTCAGGTGACGCTTTTAGGAGCCATTTGATAAGGGTCTTATCAGTATTCTGTTTGCTTTTCGCATTATATACCGGTAGATCTGATTCTAGAGTTTTTGTCAAAGCAAACAATTCCCTTGAAATGTTTACGTTATAAAAATTGAGCTAATAAATATTCATGTTGTCATTATTTCTTACATGAATACTGAACAGAGCTGTATGATCAGGGTCTGCTCCGTTTTCTTATGGTATATGTCATTTACGTACATTCCTATATTCCAGTACTCTTCCACCAGTGAGGTCAAAAAGTGCATTGACCTTTCACCTGATGAATATTCATGTAAGATATGACTTTATGAATATCAATTAGATGAAATTTTAAAATTACATTGTGGTAAGGGAATTTTTCACCATGGAATCAGATCTATTTTTCATTTAAGCAATCAGAGCAGACCCTGATCAAATGGTTCCTACAGGAAGCGGCTGATCTGGGTCTACTGTGTTTACAGAGGCTTCAAAAGGCATCTCTATCAGATAAAGTGATGACTCTTTTCTCCAAAATACATCACGACTTTCAACACCTTTGCAAACCAGAGTAGAACCATATCAGACGGCTCCAATAACAACCTTCTGATCAGTATACTCTGATCAGGGTCTGCTCTATTTGCTTATGAATTTGCATAGATCTGATTCTACAGTTTCTGCCATAGCCAAATGACATGTGTTTATGATTGTACAATTATAATCAATAGTCTAGTTTATATCCTAAAGTTATGATTTCTTAACCCTTTACCGTATAGGCTATTTTTAGATACAACCTCTTTGAATAAATCTACCGAAAAGGATCATTAACTAGAGAAAAGGAAAATTTTAGAATTAAAATATATATATCCTATAGGAGCAAAATTGCTCTATTTACCACAATTGTTTCACAAAATGACTTCTACAGAGTCGTCAAAAGTCGTCAATATGCGGGAAAGGGTTAAATAAATATTAATGGAGTAACATAAAGAGATAAAGTACACTTGTCCTTATCAGGTTAGGATGAAATCAATAACCCATAACCCTTGCCTGTTAAATATTCATTTAACCCTTTCCTCCATAGGCTATTTTTAGACCCAACCTCTTTGAATGAATATACCCAAAAGGAGCATTTATTAGAGAAAAGTAAAATTTTATAATTTTGTAGATGAAACCAGTGATAGAGCATTAATTTGCTCCTATAGGAACAAATGCTCTATTTATCACAATGGTTTCAAGAAGTGGTTATTGCAGAGGTGTAGAAAGGCGTATTTATGGAGGAAAGGGTTAAGAAATAATGATATAATCAATATTTATTAGATGATTTTTTATAACGGTATAATTATGCTTACCCCTTTCCCTCATAGAAACGTGTTTTCACGCATATGCAAACAGAGTAGACCCAGATCAGACGGCTCCTAGAGGAGCCGTCTGATCAAGGTCTGCTCTGTTTGCTTATGGAATTTGATAGATCTGTGTTTTTACTTTCTAAAATAGCTACAATGTACCACCTTCTAGATTTGATTATAAGTGTTTTGTTCATGAATATTCAATGGGTATTAAAATTTGGACTAAACATAGAACAGGGAAAGGGTTACAAGATCTTTTGCTGTTGGAAGACACTAAAGAATCAGACCTTTTATGAATGTATAAGCAAACAGAGTATACCAAATCATAGTAGTCTGATCTGGGTCTACTCTGTTAGCAAGGAATGAAAAAGAAATTACACAATCATGGAAAAATGGTGAACCCCATACCTCATACAAACCCTTTGTCATGCCTTTCAGTCACCTGATCAAAATCTGCTGTTTGCTTACGAAATTATATGGATCTGATTCTACAGTTTCTGCCAATACCAAAATATCATGTGCTCATGTCATAATATTCAGCTAATAAATATTCATGGAGTCAATATTTCTTACTATCATATTCATGAGGTAAAAAACGGATAAAATACTGAATTTTTAGTGTTGAATACCAAAGTTCATTTAGTAAACAGTGTTGAATACTAAAGTTCATTCAGAAAACAGCGTTGACCAGTATAAAAGTCCATACATTACACGTTTGGGTTGGGTTTTTTTCAACCTAGGAGAAGGACCTCATAGAGAGTGGACATTGCATTGCAAAGGAGAAAAGAAGGAGAAATGTTTGAAAAAAAATAATTCATACTTTTAAAATTCCTTTATTACCAGACCAGTAAATAACTAAAGGCCAATGTCCTACTCTTTAAGAGTTAACCTTTTTTATTATACCCCACATGACATTCCTATACAAATTTTCTGTATACCTGCCATGAAAAAATTTGAACTGTTCCATGCAACATCATCTCTTGTGGGCAACAGTACGTCTAGATCAGTAAGCACTTATTAATTTGTGTGCGTGACGTCACCTGACGTCGCAGACCGACATCATCTGACGCTTTCAATTCGATCAACAAACGTCATTCTGACAGTTGTTTTTGTTCAAATATTTTAGAAATATGGCAATATGCAACTATTTTGGAGGATATGTCAAGATTGAACATTGAAAAGGACTCCGCCAGTACTTAACGTGTATTGAATAGAAGTGTGAAGCTGTTCCATGATTTTTTGAAGCACCGAATAGATCTAGAAACTGTTTATTGTTGTCATTGAATAAATCTGTTTTGATCTGGGTCTACACTTTTTGCAAATTCCAATTAATGTTGTTTCCCCCATTCACTCTGTGTTTTGAGTTTCAATTATTGTATAACCCTTTACTCCATGAATACACCTTTCTATGCCTTTGCAAACAGAGTAGACCCAGATCAGAGGTTTTCTACAAGAGCAGTCTGATCAGGGTCTGCTCTGTATGCTTATGATATAATATAGACATTATTCTACATTCTCCACCATGGCTAAAAGTTCCTGTGTCCTATACTAAAAAATAATCTTATTAATATTCATTATTAATAGTCCTTATTTCTTACATGAATATTAATGGAGTAAAGGGTTAATAATGTACCAGTGTTCCAAGGAACACATGTATCACCTGCTACAAGAGCAACAAAAATAGCATAACAGACATGTCACAGGCCAGGCACAGGCATAACGGAAAAAGACAAATAAAGAAATGATCCTTAAGATTCACATGCTAAAACAGGTGACACAGAAATCATTTTTATTGAATTACTTTAATCAAATAGTTTGGATCCTGATGAGACTCAAGTCATTTATGTTCTAACCTGTCTCTAAGCTGTTTGCAAAAATAATTATGAATCTGCTCACAACTTTGTGTAAAGACGACAAGAATATTGATTTAAGGAAAACAGTCAAACCTATCTAAAGGAAACCATAGTCCTTACTGACTAAACACAAGGAGTTTTACAAAGCAGATGATTGTTTATTGCAAGCCCAGAGTACTGCAGACTGCTTTTTGGGGAGTTTTCCTGATAACTTTAGTACTGTATTAAGATACTGCTAACCTTAAACATCCAGAATTAGACTGCTTTTTGATTTCGCTCAAGACTGGTTTTACTGTAACTGGTCTTTTACCTTGCTGTAACTTGATAAAGCATTTCTCCTCAAATTTCCTATTCATGGTTTCTTGTATGGCTTCAATATTCCAAACCTTAACCCTTGGAATGTGAGAAATGAGTGAACTGCTAGTTGCAAACAGACACAGACAGGACACATCTTTTGACCCATTCTCGCATATAGACGCCTTTTGACACTTCTGTAAAAGTCACTTTGTGAAAACATTGTGATAAATAGAGCATTTGCTCCACAGGAGCAAATGCTCTATTTATCACAATGGTTTTAACTCTACACAATTCTATAATTTTCCTTTTCAGTAGTAAATGCTCCTTTTCGGAAGATTTGCTTAAACAGACAAAGAGGTTGGATCTAAAAATAGCCTATACGGGAATGGGTTAAGGAGCTCTCTGATCAGGGTCTGCACTATTTATACCATTCAAAATTTAAGCCTTACATACTGAATGGCTTCTATATTTAACCACTGATGGGCTATTACATTTTGATTATTCAACATTCAAAGGGTTAACCTTCTCAGCACTCAGTAAATGTTAGTCTGCAAACGATGTCTGCTTTTTCTAATTCTCAAATGATGAAATTCTCAAAATTCTTTTCAAATAATGCAGTCAGTTTGGATCCTGATGAAATGCCAAGTTACCGTGTGTTTTATGCGAACACAAAGAACCGATGACACATATCCTGCTGTAAAAATAGCTTTCCAAACCTTTAACCATTTCCCTGCTTAATATTCATATAAGAAATAATGGCATCATGAATATCTATCAGCTGATTTTTTTATAATGGCATAATTATGTACACAGGATGTTTTGCTATTGATAGAAACTGTCGAGTCAGATCTATTAGAATTCCATAAGCAAACAGCAGACCCTGATCAGTGCCTACTGTTTGCAAAGGCTTGAATACGTTTATCTGAAGGAAAGGGTTAAATATTTATTTGAAACTGTTTTTCTTAACTATTGACTAGTGGTAAACAGTTCAGATCCTGGTGAGATACCAAGTTACTCCCGTCTCATCAGGATGTCTGCTGTTTACAAACGCGAGTCCGGACGTGATGAGCAGGACAAGGGTTAAACATCGTCTCTGCAAAAGCAATTAATCAATCCATATGAGACAGCAGAATATTGTACATTTATAAAATTTATTAAGTTCTATTTTAAGACACTGTGAGATTCTGTTAAACTTAATCAAACTACAATATAATCACAATGTCTCATACACTCAGAAATTTTAATACGGCAGAATCTAGAAAATCATTGGGAATGATAGATGTCAAAAAAAAAGAGTTGGAAAAGCTAATCCAACTTAAATTTAAGAAAACAAATATGTTTCAATAGTGATGTGTTTTGTAACTGTATTGACTGAATCTAGAAATAATTAACTCCTTTATCCATCAATGTTTAACCCTTCATTCCATGAATAGTAAAATAAATGACATTATGAATTATAATTAGATTATTATTTATCATTATACATCTTATAAAAAACAACCACTAGCTGTCAAGCTCTTGCATCATGTTACAGTCCAATATAACGCCTTACTGTATGGCTGAAATCCATATTGGACAGACAATATGAGTGGAATAACTCACCAGTTATAGTCTACAACCTTTGCTTTACTGAAAGACATTTGCATGTGTATTATACATATACCTTTAACTAAACAAATTGCCTCCCTTTACCTACTTTAAACTATACATGTACAGATATTAACGAAATCTCAATAGTTGATGCGGTTAACGAGGTCATTATACAATGTTGAGTGTGTACAGAAATGTTTTGTACTAGTCTAATACAATTCAATATGGGACTCAAAAACGTACAACCTCATATTATGGCACATGAACACAGGAGTATTTTGCCATGGCACAAACTGTAGACTCATATCTATATAATTTCATAAGCAAACAGCAGATGTCTGCTAAATGCAAATTGGTCATTATGCACAGAACAAAAATAATTCAGAAAATTTCGTAGAAAGTTTTCTGCATTACTTTCTACCTGACTTCAGAGCTACCATATATCTTAGCCTTTATAATGCCAGAGGTAAGTCCTTGATTACAATTGCTAACCAAGGGTAGAATCTATCATGCCAGAGGTAAGTCCTTGATTACACTAACATGTCATAGGCAAGTTCTTGATTACAATTGCTAACATATTGAGGGTTCTATCATGCCAGAGGTAAGTCCTTGATTACACTTGCTAACAAATTGAGGGTTCGTTCTATCATGCCAGAGACAAGTCCTTGATTACACATGCTAACATACTGAGGGTTCTATCATGCCAGAGGTAAGTCCTTGATTGCACTTGCTAACGTATCAAGGGTACAACATGAAATTATCACAATTAAAATTGCGAAGACCTCTGCAAACAATTTGACGCCGAATTTTTAGAGCTATAGAGTCCACTCTGTGTGATAGGCTTAACCCTTTCCTCCATGAATATGCCTTTCTATGCCTCTGTAATAGTCACTTCTTGAAACCATTGTGATAAATAGAGCATTTGCTCCTATGGAGCAAATGCTCTATTTATCACAATGCTCTTAATACTACACAATCTTAACATTTTTCTTTTCTCTAGAGTAAAATTTAATACTCCTTTACAGTAGATTCAAAGTGGTTGGGTCTAAAAACAGCCTACGGAGGGTTAAACTTGTATTATTCTCAGCATTTAAGGCAGGTGGTAGCTTAATGCAGGACAAAAATTCAGATAGCTCCCAAGGAGAGCTTTATAAGACTGCTATGAAAAAGCAGTTGTAAAGTCAAGCAGGAAAAGCCACACACAAGATGCAACCAACACCAAAACATCGACAGAAAATAAGTGACACAAACAAATGCATGCACACACACAAGAGATACATTTTAAACACACAAGTACAATGACACAAAGACACAGTGATCACTTAATCCTTTACTTAATCAATATTCATGTCAGAAATATTAAATCACTGCGTGAATATCAATCAGCTGAATTTTTTAACAGCATTATAAACATAGGAATTTTTACTATGACAGAAACTGTAAAATCATATCTACATTGTACCATATATCATTTCATAAGCAAACAGAGCAGACCTTGATAAGACGGCTCCTACAGGAGCTATCTGATCTTGGTCTTCTCTGTTGGCAAAGGTGCATAAAGACTTTACTATGAGGTAAAGGGTTAAATCATATTTGACTGTACATGTAAATAAAGCCATAAAACTTGACCTTTCTATCACATTTTCCTGAAACTTGGCTTACAAAACACGGTTTTTCGGTGATGATTGTTTACTTTCTGATAAGGCCGATAATTTACCTGCTCTCATTCCGCCCACCTGGTATCGTTAGTCTGGTAGCAACCAGGATATGTCCTCGCTGAGTAGATTACCCCAATAAACCGACTCACCGTATTATGTATTTATCTCTAAACACTATGTATTGTCAACTGCCCTCCCAAAATTGTCATCTGTTATAATTCTTGGATATTTTTTCTTTCATTTCTCTAAACCTTTCTCTAATATGAACACTTTTTCATGCCTTTGAATACAGAGAGGAGCCAGATCAGATGGCTCCAGTAGTAGGAGGTTCATGTCACACTATAAAAATTAATCTAATATTCATGATATAATTATTTCTTACATGAATACTCATGGAGTAAAGGATTAAACGAGTCAATTAACTGCTTTTTTGCACAAAATCTTAACCCTTTATCTCATGAATATTCAAGCAAGAAATAATGATATCATGAATATCCATTATATAATGGTACAAGTATATGAACAAAGGAATCTTTGGCCATGACAGAAACTGTAGACTCAGATCTATATAATTCAATAAGTAAACAGTGCAGAGCCTGATCAGATGGCTCATGCAACCCAAACAGATGGCTCCAGAAGTTGTCTGATCTGGATCTACTCTTGTTTTACTTTAAAGAGGCATCAAGAGGAGTCTCTATGAAGTAAGATTATTGCTTTTACACAGATGGAAAGCAATCACTGTAGCTTTTTGATCCAGGTCTACAATCTTTGCCCATGTCTTTATTTTGTACAGAAGTTTGGTTTAAATGAATACAACACCCATTCACAGTATAGAAGAAACTGTTCATAGTGACCATATGAATAAATACGATAGTAATTTAGTAAATAGGAACTGTCCAATCAGGGTCTGCCGTGTTTGCTTACAGAATAATAGAGATATGATTTTTTACTCTCTGCCATGGTAAAAAAAACTCCCTTGTTCATATTGCCATTAAAAAATCAGCTAATTAACCCTTCCCTCATAGAAACACCTTGCATGCATTTGCAAACAGTAGATCCAGATCCTGTAGGAGCCATCAAGGTGACTGCTCTGCTTGATTATGAAATTATATAGATCTGATTCTACAGTTTCTGCCATTCCAAAAATTCATTAGACATGCCATGTATGACGATTAAAATCAAAGTTAGTCAATGCCATGTGCTTCAGGCAACTACAACAAATACAACACAAGGGGAGTAACTGATGGTAAACTTCTCAAGACTATGTAGAATAAGTAATCTCCCTTGGCATATTATCAACAATCTATATTCATTCTTACATGAATATTTATCAGGAAAGGGCTCACCCTTCCAAGT
The DNA here is from genome assembly GCA_963576725.1 of Azorinus chamasolen. Lineage (NCBI taxonomy): Eukaryota > Metazoa > Mollusca > Bivalvia > Cardiida > Solecurtidae > Azorinus > Azorinus chamasolen. The sequence continues at coordinate 20,122,602 of OY755242.1, forward strand.
GACCATCATGACCAGTTTTAAATTCAGATAAAACAGAAATCTGTTTCATTCAGTGGTGAAGAGAACATTTCTAACCACTCCACCGTCAATATCGGCAATAAAGGATTACGTCTTACATGTAATATAAAGCTAATATTGGCTTACAGAATCAAAGAAAGGTAACCTATTGTAAGATTATAAAATTGAATTGCATAAATTGCTTCCCCTTTGTTTCATTTTGTTCACTGTTGCTGCATGTGGTGACAGAATTTTCGAATTCCTTACAATGTTAGCCTTTTGAAACTTGTCATTTGAAAAACCTTAACCATTTACATGCAAGAGATTATGACTAAAGGAATATTAATTTGTTGAATTTCTACAATGGCAATATTATGAAAGGAAATTGGCCAAGACAGAAACTGAAGCATCTGATCTATATCATCCCACAAGTAAACAGAGCAGTGTCTATTCTGCCTGCAAACATGTTGACAAAATTGTATAAGCAGCTGGTCAATGGACCAGGCTTAACCCATTACCTCATAGGCTATTTTTAGATACAACCTCTTTGAATAAATCTACGTAAAAGGAGCATTAACTAGAGAAAAGGATTTTTTTTAGAATTTTGTAGTCCTGTGGTGTTAGTCAGATTGAGAGATGTTGCGCCCTGTTTTGGGTAGGTAACTCGTGTTTGGGATCAATAGCCAGTTCACACAGCCTACTGTAAAACCTCTCTGAAACAAACGCTTAGTTAACCCATTACCTCATAGGCTATTTTTAGATACAACCTCTCTGAATAAATCTACTTAAAAGGAGCATGAACTAAAGAAAAGATTTTTTTTAGAATTTTGTAGTTTGAAACCATTGTGATAAATCGAGCATATTTTGCTCCTATAGGAACAAATGCTCTATTTATCACAATGGTTTCACAAAGTGACTTTTACAGAGTCGTCATTTAAAGTCGTCAATATCAGGGAATGGGTTAAAGTGACTGCTTAACCCTTTAACTCATAGAAACATTTTTTAAACCTTTGCAAATAGAGTAGATCCAGATCAGACGGCTCTTGTATGAGTCATCTGATCATGAAATAGTATTGACACAAGTCTACAATTTCTGCTATTTTAAAATATTCTCTTGCTCATAATTCCATTGTTAACTCTTTGCATGCTAGCGGCGAAACAGTGATTACCTATGCAAACAGTTTGGATCCAGATGAGACGCCGCATAAAAAAATGGGAGAAAGTTTAACAATTGAAGTAGATGACGATTGTTGCAGACGAAAAATTACTTAGCGCGCAAAGAGTTAACAATACATTCCTTTTTTTCTTATTTAACTTTTATGTAAAGGGTTAACCTTTTCCTGTTGAATATTCATGTTAGAAATAATGAAAACAAGAATATTTATTAGAGTCATTTTTATAAACTGCATACCGGTACATGTACATAGAATGTTTAGGTACTGGTAGAAACTGTAGCCAGATGTATTATAATTTCATAACCAGAGTGGACCCTGACCAGACAACTTCTATAAGAGCTGTCTGATTTGGGTCTTATCTGGTTGCAAAGGTGTGAAAAAGCATTTTATGAAGGAAAGAGTTAAGATAAGTGACTATTTAATGCAAATTTCATATTAGGACCTTTGAACTGGGGTTAAGTTTAATACAGCATTTATCACTGAACCAGCAAGGTTTGCCAAGCTACAGAGCTCATCTACCGAACTGACAAGTGCAAACCATCTTTCTGCCATTTTTTATACTATCCACTCAAATACCATTGGCTGGAACATCTAATTAAAAATTGGCTTTCAGTTGAAATTCTACCGATAACTTGTCCAGTATAATTCTCATTCAGAAACATACTTGCCATGTCCAGGTCGATAATTCTCAAAAAACGTGTTTAGAATTCATAACAAAAATGTTCTTCCCTGAACAAATGGATATGTGATATGTGTGATTTAAATCGGTCCGAAAATCTTAAGCAGACAACACGTTTCTAATCAAAATCATCAGCTGAAAGCAAAGGGTATTCTGGGTCCAGTTCCACTTGGTCTCTTCTCAGCTAGCCACTCAACCATGTAGTAATCTTGTAAGACATTCATCTCTTATGACACAAACCGAAACTTTACAGTTCTTCATGTAGTAATAACCTACCTTTTACCTGTTAACAAACACGTTACAGTCCGTAGATTTAGGCTACTGTAATTATATTACGGCTGAAAGGTCACTGAGAAATAACATCTTTGCATCGGGTAATCAGTTTTTTATGAGCAAAATACTCTCTTGATATCCATCAGCAACACAATTTACTTTGAACAATCATAATAAAAAGTCAACAATATGTCCGCTTGATTCAAGGTAAAGATTGACCTATTTTTGAGACTCCACATTAAAGAGTTCCTTGCGTACAGCACGAAGTAAATACAGAGTATTTACTTCATGGGTACAGTTATTGCCAAAAACATGCCGCAGTGAACAGAAAAACAATGTAGTGGCTTTCGTTTACCTGATGAGAAATAAGTACGGTATGCATCATATGCATAATAACTAATCATGTAAGATTTCAAATAGAAATTAGTTTTCTTGCTTCTCTTTCAAAGCCTTATAAACTGCCACGCATGCAAACTTGAAATGTCATTAGTTTTCGCGAATGTCAAATTATTTTCACAAATTTTGATATTTAATCAGAGACTTATATTATATGTCTCTGATTTAATGCTGTCATATTAGTACATACAAACTATAAGGTGGCATTTATCCGGCATTTAAACATACTAACAAGGGGCGAATGTCCGCACATCGAGAAATTGGTGGGCAAAAGTCCAGGTGGCTAATGTCCGTTTATCGACTCGACCAGTTGGGATGTGAAAATTTCTAGAGCCCTGGTCAGTAGCACAGGTGCTAGGCGTGTGGCCATTTCACAAATACTGCTTATAAATACCTTCAAATACGTTTAGACATCATAACTTGAAATAGTATTTGTGAAATGGCCACACGCCTAGCACCTGTGGTCAGTAGCCTACACATGCTAATGTCTACATGTTTAAATTTCAGCAAAACAAATTAGTCTAGGTCACAATTAAAAAATTGTTTGTTTGCCCTTTACTGACCCTAGATTTTAGACATGGGTCAGTAGGTAGGAAAATTATTTTATCTTTTTCTGCAAGATTGTACTCTATGTAATGTATTTATAAAACTGTTTTGGCATCAAAGCTATAGTACCTTATGTATGCATCTTATGTATAACTATAACATCTTATCTCATTTGTTATGCTTTTGTAGCATCATCAATGTCTTAACCCACCTGGTATTCACGTCTGATCGGTGGTGGACGAAAATAAAATAAATATTCTCACAAATTTGGCAATAAAATGTTTTGAGACAGTGGGAAAAACAAGAGGGCCTGAAAGGCCCTGACATCGCTCACCAGACAATCAGAGGAAAAGATTGTCAAAGTTTTCACTATGTGTTTCTATAGAAAACTAGCCAGCCCTGGCGAGGGCCAATTTTGACCCAAGAGGCATAATTTATGTAACATTTCTAGAGGACCTAAAGTGAAGCAAATTTAAGACAAGCGGCACAATTTATATAACTTCTGTAGAGGACCTGAACATGATGCTATGTGCCAAATATGAAAGCTGAGAACCTTCCAGTTCCAGACGAGAAGATTTTCAAAGTTTTCACTATGTGTTTCTATTGAAAACTGGATACCCCTTGGGCATGGCCAATTTTGACTCCAGGGGCATAATTTATATAACTTTTGTAGAGGACCTGAACATGATGCTATGTGCCAAATATGAAAGCTGAGAGCCTCCCAGTATCAGAGAACAAGATTTTCAAAGATTTCACTAATTGTTTCTATTGAAAATGGCCCACCCCTGGGGCGGGGCCAATTTTGACCCCAGAGGTATAATTTATATAACTTTTGTAGAGGACCTGAACATGATGCTATGTGCCAAATATGAAAGCTGAGAGCATCCCAGTTTCAGATAAGAAGATTTTCAAAGATTTCACTATGTGTTTCTAATGAAAATGACCCACCCCTGGGGCGGGACCAATTTTGACCCCAGGGGCATAATTTATATAACTTTTGTAGAGAACCTGAACACGATGCTATGTGCCAAATATGAAAGCTGAGAACCTTCCAGTTTCAGACGAGAAGATTTTCAAAGATTTCACTATTTGTTTCTATTGAAAACTGCCCACCCCTGGGGCGGGGCCAATTTTGACCCCAGGGCCATAATTTATATAACTTTTGTACAGGACCTGAACATGATGCTCTGGGCCAAATATGAAAGCTGAGAGAATTCCAGTTTCAGAGGAGAAGATTTTCAAAGATTTCACTATTTGTTTCTATTGAAAACTGCCCACCCCTGGGGCGGGGCCAATTTTGACCCCAGGGCCATAATTTATATAACATTTGTAGAGGACCTGAACATGATGCTATGTGTCAAATATGAAAGCTGAGAACCTTCTGGTTTCAGAGGAGAATATTTTCAAAGTTTTACTATATGTTTCTATTGGAAACAAGGCACCCCTGGGGCAGGGCCAATTTTGACCCCAGGGCCATAATTTATATAACTTTTGTAGAGGACCTGAACATGATGCTCTGTGCCAAATATGAAAGCTGAGAACCTCCCAGTTTCAGAGAAGAAGATTTTCAAAGATTTCACTATTTGTTTCTATTGAAAATGGCCCAACCCTGGGGCGGGGCCAATTTTGACCCCAGGGTCATAATTTATATACCTTTTGTAGAGAACCTGAACACGATGCTATGTGCCAAATATGAAAGCTGAGAACCTTCCAGTTTCAGACGAGAAGATTTTCAAAGATTTCACTATTTGTTTCTATTGAAAACTGCCCACCCCTGGGGCGGGGCCAATTTTGACCCCAGGGCCATAATTTATATAACTTTTGTACAGGACCTGAACACGATGCTCTGTGCCAAATATGAAAGCTGAGAGAATTCCAGTTTCAGAGGAGAAGATTTTCAAAGATTTCACTATTTGTTTCTATTGAAAACTGCCCACCCCTGGGGCGGGGCCAATTTTGACCCCAGGGCCATAATTTATATAACTTCCGTAGAGGACCTGAACATGATGCTATGTGCCAAATAAGAAAGCTGAGAACCTTCTGGTTTCAGAGGAGAAGATTTTCAAAGTTTTACTATATGTTTCTATTGGAAACAAGGCACCCCTGGGGCGGGGCCAATTTTGACCCCAGGGCCATAATTTATATAACTTTTGTAGAGGACCTAAAGATGATACTACATGCCAAAGATGAAAGCTGAGAACCCTGTAGATTCAGAGGAGAAGATTTTTAAAGGTTCAAATTGTTGACGACTGACGACGCACACCGCACGACGGACGACGCACGCCGACGGACATCAGGCAATCACAAAAGCTCACCCTGAGCACTTTGTGCTCTGGTGAGCTAAAAATGGGTCGGTCAGTAAAGGGCAAACAAACTTAATTTTAATTTAAGCCCTACAGGTGTCAATATCAGATATATATGGTAGCCTACATGTGAAAATGGGTCGGTCAGTAAAGGGCAAACAAACTTAATTTTAATTCAAGCCCTACAGGTGTCAATATCAGATATATATGGTAGCCTACATGTGTCAAGGTCAGCCATACACACAAGTCAACATGTGTCAATGTCAGCCAAACAAATTAGTCTACAGGTGTCAACGTCAGCCATACACAGTAGCCTACATGTGTTAATGTCAGCCATACACATAAGTCTACATGTGTCAATGTCAGTATCCTTATACACATGTCAATGTTAGCCATACACAGTAGCGTACATGTGTCAAATGTCAGCCATACACAGTATCCTACACATGTCAATGTTAGCCATACACAGTATCCTACATGTGTCAATGTCAGCAATACACAGTAGCGTACATGTGTCAAATGTCAGCCATACACAGTATCCTACACATGTCAATGTCGGCCATACACAGTATCCTACACATGTCAATGTTAGCCATACACAGTAGCCTACATGTGTCAATGTCAGCAATACACAGTATCCTACAAGTGTCAATGTCAGCCATACACAGTAGCCTACAGGTGTCAAATGTCAGTCATACACAGTAGTCTTCAGGTGTCAATGTCAGCAATACACAACAGCCTACACATGTCAATGTCAGCCATACACAGTAGCCTTCATGTGTCGATGTGACATACACAGTAGCCTAAAGGTGTTAACAACAGCCGTACGTGTCAATGTTAGCCAAACAGAGTAGCCTACATGTGTCAATGTCAGCCATACACAGTTGTCTTCAGGTGTCAGTGTGACATACACTGTAGCCTACATGTATCAATGTGACATAGTCAACTACATATATACCTTCAAGTACTATGCAACCATACACAGTAGCCTACAGGTGTCAATGTCAGCTATACACAGTCGTCTACAGGTGTCAATGTGACATATAGTCAACTACCCAATTACCCAAAAGCCCAGGGTGCAATTACCACATAACAACATTCTGTTTTCGTACTTGGCCACATCTACAGTGACCCAAAATGAAAACTTTACACTTTATTTGTTGGAATATTTTTTTTGTTAGCGTACATGTTGTAGGATTTACACATGATTATCTCGATTTCATTGCGGATAACGCTTATGCAAATGTTTTCCAAATCCCAGGTCTCTTTATGCGCCCAAGCTTGAAAAATGTGTTCCTTACTATGCACATGCGCAGGAACAGGTATTTCACTTACAGGTTTTTCATCGACAAGTAATTATTTGCTGCTCAGCATTATACTGATAATAAAAAGTTAATTTGTTTTTAAAAACGTTTGCATTTAGTGATGCCACGTCTTTCTCAAGACCAAAGAAACCAAGCTATCGGTATGCTCAGGATGTGGTCAATGGTAAATAATGTCGCACATCATTTTGGCTGCTCTAGACAGACTATTCATAATTTAGTGAACCGGTACAACATTACTGGGTCTGTCACAGACCGTGCAAGACCTGGTCACGTATGTGCGACAACGTTATGTACTGATCGCGTTATCACTTTGACTCACCTACGAGAAATAATGTTGCTGTTTACAGTTTTAGAACGGGCCAAAATATCTGCAAATTCTGTGTAGCGAAATAACAGACATGGCATTTTCCAGCATGACAATGTAAGGCCTCACTAGGCGCGTATCACCACACAATTTCTTGCTCAATATAATATTAACATCTTGCCTTGGCCCGCTTTATTCCCAGACATGAACCCCATAAAACACATATTGGATGAATTGGGTCGGAGGGCCAGGTCCAATCGTCAAATTGATACCATAAATGACCTCCAAAATGCTCTTCTGTTAGAATGGCAATGTATTCCTAAACACGCTCGTACAACGTTACGTAAATTCAATGAGGCGACAGTGGGTTTTTTTCAGGCCGATAATGGGCCCCATTCCCCTCCTGGAAAAGTATATATTTTCCCCCTAATTGGAAAAAAAATTCCCCTCCAATTTCAGTGACATTGATGTCAACAGAATTATTGGAATATTTTGGAAAAAAACAGTGACATTGACTTGTAAACCTACCCTATAAGACGTCTATGATCAGGGTTTTACTGTATTACAGTAAAAAATAGAAATATCTCTTATGTACATTCACTACATTGTTATATTTAATTTCTCCTATTTTGCTCTTACGACAAATTTTTCCCCTGTCAAAGGGCCCCGCCACCATTCCCCCAAAAGTGAAAAAAAACACTGGGCGATGTTTCTGCAATGCATTCGTAACAAGAGCACCGCTGTGCAGCAAAATACGCCCGTCGGCAAAGTCAGTGATAAGCCAATTTAATAGGAAATTGAATCTGTTACAATGTGAAACTATCATTGGCAACTGCCTAGTAGAGCTATATATATAATATAGACCTGTTGTAACCAAATTAAATACTTAGCTTCATCACCATACAGGGAAGACAGCTATTGATTTTGTGACAAGTCCAATGACTTTTCCTGCAGTAACCCCCCTTTTCATACATAGATTTTTAAAAGAAAATAGAAAATACACTGAACGTTTCCAGGTGTATCGAACTTGACCAAGTCATTTTGACTATATACATGCTGACTAAGTTTGATGAGGATTGGATTTTATTTGTTTGAGTTAGAGAGCGGACAAAAAACGAATTTTGTTTAAAATTTGTTAAAAAGTTAATAAACAAGAGGGCCATTGGCCCTATATCGCTCACCTGAGTTACAGTAATACATGTATATTGACATGTTAATTTTTCAGTGGAAAACAATCTAGCAGATGAAATAAGCTTAGTGCACTGCTTTCACCCTTTCACTGCTGAATAAACTTGAACTGGATTCAGAACTAATACCAAGTGACTGGTTGACCAAGATCTAAACTGTTTACAACTTGTGCCATTTTTGCCTTAGCTCAAAATGCCTAAAACTGGTCTTTGAGAAATTCAAATGACTTCAATAAAGCTATGCAATTAATGCAATTATACCTTGACCCAGGTATGTAGGCAAATAAAGTGCTAGGCAGTACATAATGCCAGTTTTTGTGTGAAATGACTAATAAGAATATCTTTAAAAATCGTTTAACCCTTTCCCTCATATAAAGCTGTTTTCATGCATTAGCAAACAGAGTAGACTCAGATCAGACGACTCCTACTGAAGCTGTCTGATCTGGGTCTTCTCTGTTTCTTTTGACACAATATAGATCGGATTCTACAGTTTTTGTCAAAGCAACAACTTCTCTTCAGAGAAATAATGTGTTTTACACATTAAAAATAAGAGTAGACTAGATCAGAAGGCTGCTATAGAAGCTGTCTGATCAGGGTCTGCTCTGTTTACATTTGACAAGATATAGATTTGATTTTACAGTTTTTTTCAAAGCTAAAACTTCTATTTATGGCAATAACAATTTTTTAAGCATTAGCAAACAAGAGTAGTCCCAGATCAATTTTTGTCAAAGCAAATAGGTTAAGGGTTAATAGGTGTTTAGAAATAATTCTAGATCTAGGTGTGAATATCTCATGATAATTCAATTAAATGGGTCATTAGTATTTTTAACAATTGAAATTGAGAAGAGTTACGTCTACTGTTATAATTAAGTTATATTTACTCAGTTATTTCATTAATATCATACAAAATTCAGACATTTTAGGACTTTTTAATGTGTTGTCATCAAATTTTATATAAAAATGTTATATTTAAGATGCTTTTTTGGGCAGCAGTAGTAATTTTAACACCTATCATTGTTAGGGGGGCAAATGCATTATCATGTTTTCTTGAGAATTACCATGACTTATATCAGTTGGGCCATTGCATAATCATGTTTTCACAGTTTTCTTAAACATTACCATGACTTACATCAGTTGGGTTTGGACCCAGATCAAAAGTCTAGATGGTGATCATTTTCCTTGATTGGCTGAATTGTTACTTTCCAATATCTCTCACATCTAATTTGAGAGACATTGGAAGACACCATGTAACATCTAGCTATCACTAACACTACACACTGGGGTTAATGGGTCAAAATGCCTTTAATGTTTCGTCTGCAACAAAAAGTTATTGTCATCTGCTTCAATTCTTAAATTAAACTTACTTTCTTTTTATTGCAAAAATATGGTTAAGATGACAAACAGTTTGGATCCTGATGAGACGCTGCAGTATGCGGCCTCTCATCTGGATCCAAACTGTTTGCATAGGTAATCACAGTTTCACCACTAGCATGCAAAGAGTTAAGAGTCATGCATTGACCTGGAGAGATTTTACTGCCCAGTGCTGTAACCTTTGAACTGAAGGATCTGGAGTTGTTCATTTAACCCTTAATTTCCCTCATATAAACTTGTTTTCATGCATCTGCAAACAGAGTAGACCCAGATAAGGTGGCTCCTGTAGGATCAGTGTCTGCTACTTGCTAATGGAATTTGACAGATCTGTTTCTATGCCTTCTAAAACAGCTACACTGATTCACCTTCAACATTTTATCGTAAATAGATATAAATAGAATTACACTAGAACTCCAATGCAGTTATCTCCCTTTGTCCCTTATGGCTATGCTGATGGGACAAGGGAAATAACTGTGAGGAAATTACCTTTTAAGTGTTACAGATTCAGATGTTAAGTAGCATAAAACCCCAGGGTGAGACCATTTTTGGCCTAGGGGTCATTATTTGAACACACCTGATAGTGGTATATTAGGTGATGCTTCATACCAAATATCTTAGCTCTAGATTATGTGGTTTCAGACAAAAAGATTTTTAAAGGTTTCCCTATATAAGTCTATGTAAAAACTACAAGCCCAAGGGCAGGGCCATTTTTGGCCCGGGGGTCATCATTTTAACAAACTTGGTAAAGGACCATTAGATGATGCTATATACCAAATATCAAAGCTCTAGAAATTGTGGTTTCAGAGAAGAAGATTTTTAAAGATTTAAAAAAAAAACCTGTAAAAGTAGTGGGGCGGGGCCATTTTTTGCCCGGGGGTCATGATTTTAACAAAACTGATAGAGGACACCCTAAGGTACATTTCTGTGAAATTTGGTTGAAATCCTCCCAGTGGTTTAGGAGAAGAAGTCATTTGAAATAAAAGTGAACGGACAGACGGACGGAAGGACCACTTAAACGATATTTAGGGCCAGTTTACAAGGGGACATTAATAAAGGGCCTTTAAATTTCAAAATGGCCCAAAAGTACTGAACAGGCGACATTCAAGGGGCCATTTTGCCCTATGGACGTCCATAAATCCAAACCTGGACAGGTGTTTCTAAGGGCCAATTCTCTAATGTATTTTTTCCATACCCCCATGACCCCCTGATACCTTTAAGACGATAAAACAGGGGGCCACGGCCCCTTGTACCAAAATGGCTCCCTCCCATCCACTGGGCGTCATTTTAGGCCCCTAGTTACCGGACAATCGCACGGACAGACGGACAGACGGACAGACGGACGACGGACGACAGGCGGTCACAATAGCTCACCTTGAGCCTTTGGCTCAGGTGAGCTAAAAAGGGGAGATAATTCAGAAGTGTGCAGGGCGATGATGCTGATTATCGAACTTAGCCGAGTCATTTTGGCCATATACATGCTGACCAAGTTTGAAAAGGATCCGATTCAATTTGTTCGAGTTAGAGAGCGGACAAGAGAATTTTGTTAAAAATTTATTAAAAAAGGGGAGATAATTCAGAAGTGTGCAGGGCGATGTTGCTGATTATCGAACTTAGCCGAGTCATTTTGGCCATATACATGCTGACCAAGTTTGAAAAGGATCCGATTCAATTTGTTCGAGTTAGAGAGCGGACAAACAAAAGTTCACGGACGGACGGACGGACGGACAGACAGACAGACAGACAGACGGACGGACGGACGGACAACGCCACGACATAATACGTCCCGTCTGAAGACGGGCGTATAAAAAAGGAGGTCACACAGGTTACGGATGATTTTTATAACATCACTTTAAGTATGCAGTCAGAAATTTCTTGTTTCCAAAATTAATGCTAGCGCTGTGTGATCATTTTAATTTTTAAGAAATTTTCATTTTGACCCCTCTCAACTGAATAATTCATTAAAAAATACGCAATATCTGATTTTCATCCAATAAATTACACAGAGACATCAATATGGCACCGATCGAAGCTTGAATTAAAAAAAACCCAAACCCAAATTATAAATTTATTATCAAAATATATACTTTTGAGTTCTATGTAAAGTTTTCATTATGGGTCAGTGTATAATTATGTAAAAACAAAATGTTCGTGACTGAGGAAGTCATGAAAACTGAATTTCAGTAAAATGCTTTTCATTGAAAATACATTGAATGGACCGAACATTGTTTTGAGGAATTGGTTTTTTGTACCATCGCTTTCATTAAATCAGATACAAATTCATAAAGAAATAAAAAGAGATGACCATCAACCCATTCAAAGGATTCATCATACTACAGCTGAATATTTTAGGGGATTTTGTTGTATGTGCCATAATAACACTTAACCCTTTATTCTGTGAATATTTATGTAAGAAATAATGACATTATGAATATTACTAAGATGAATTTTAAATTGGCATATTAACCCTTTCCCTGTTCTGTATTAAGCCACATTTCAATACCTGCTGCATATTCATTAGCAAAATAGTTATAAAGAAATATGGAAGGTAGAACATTGCAGACATTTTAGAAAGCAAAGAAACAGATCTATTAAATTCTATTAGCAAACAGAGTAGACCCTGATCAGACGGCTCCTCTAGAAGCCGTCTGATCTGGGTCTACTCTGTTTGCAAATGCGTGAAAACACGTTTATATGAGGGAAAGGGTTAACCCACTGTATGCTGAATTATAATATTAGACTCCTCTCTCAATGAATATAAGTGAAGCAAACCACCAAAACAACAGATTTTATTGTAGTATAGGATATTTATGGCAAACAGTGCATACCTTGATCAGAGGTCTCCTACTGGGGCCATCAGATCTGGGTCTACACTGTATTCAAATTAATTATATTCTACTTTGTTTCCCCTATATTAAGGGCAAACACAGGAAATTTTTGCATGGCAAAAACTGAAGAATCAGATCTATATTATTTCATAAGATAACAGAGCAGACCCTGATTAGACAGCTCCTACAAGTTCTGTTGTGCCAAATAGCCACCATGGCAGTATATTACCCAAAACCATGTTTTATCTTAAAAAAAACCCTCTTTGCAAGCTAGTGCCAAAGTCGTGATTCAACTTCCGACACTGGTTACCAATGCAAACAGTAACTTAATGTCTCATCATGATCCAAACTGATTCACACTCTCACAACTAATCTTGCTGATGACTATTAGTATACAAGGAGTTAACTTGTGTGTAACAAAAAAAATGTTTCTTACCTGTATTTTGATAAACCACATCTTATTTTTAGCAGTTTCAATCCAAACACCAGCTTACAGTCTATTATCGCTTTAATTAACAACTCACACAAAAGGTACTATCATTAGGTCGCTCTAAAATGAACATTTCTAAGAATGTTTCTTTCCTGTTCTTTCTCATCAACCAATCAGAAAACAGTAAAAGTGTTACAAGTCTTTGACCTATTATTGATTACGCTGAGGAAGCTAGCTTGAGTATTGGCAATCTCTATCTTATAGCAACTGTTGCTAGGCAGGTTAGCCAATCAGAGCCCAAGACTACAACCAGGAAGTTAAATTTTCTTGGAATTCTCTAAGAATGGCACTAAATTCATTTTAAACAATAATTTATAAATATGCATACAATTTAATAAATGTACATGTAGACCTTCATCTTCAAAGTTCCATGATCAGATCTGCGGTAATATTAGAGTAATAAAACATGGACAGTCCATTATAATAAAAAGAAAATCTGAGTAAAGTATATTTCAGAGGATTATTGAACTCATTTTGAACTTATATTGTTTTGCAAAAAGTTTAAATCCAGTTGAGATAGCGTGTAAATGGATGTTTCATCTAGATCCCAACTACACACACTATGATAATGTTGATAAGTTCTACAGATGAAAGTTACTAAATGTTTTAACCCTTTCCCTGATCTTTATTTATTTCAAATTTCAATACCTACTAAATATTCATGGACAAAATAGTTCTGATCTGGTTCTACTCTGTTTGCAAATGTATGAAAACATGTTAACCCTTTCCTCCATAAATATGCCTTTCTACGCCTATGTAAAAGTCACTTCTTGGAACCATTGTGATAAATAGAGCATTTGCTCCTTAAAAGCAAATTCTCTATTTATCACAATGGTTTCAAAACCACACAGTTCTAAAATGTTCCTTTTCTCTATTTAATGCTCCTTTTCGATAGATTCATTCAAAGAGGTTGGGTAAAAAAAATAGCCTATGGAGGAATGGGTTTATATGAAGGGAAGGGTTAAAGGTTTAGCCTTCTGAATGCTGAATGCTAAAAGTGGAATGGTCCATCATGGTTAAAATTGAAAGACATCAACCAGCATGGGTCTACTTTATTTATGGAGCAAAGGATATCAAAATGGTGCAGAAACAAGCAGATCTATGTATTCAAATTTATGCCATCACTAGCTTTTTCACTCTTTCCCTGTAAGCTTTTCGTGTAAGATGTGACATCTCAATTTTTTTATAGTGGCATATAATGTACACAGAATAGTTGGGTCCTGACAGAAACTATAGAGTCAGGTCTATTATAATTTAACCCATTCCCTCATATTAACGCCTCTGCAAAATTCCCCTGTTGAAACAATTTTGATAAATAGACCATTTGTTCCTATAAGAGCAAAATTTAAAGCTCTATTTATCACAATGGTTTCAAACTACAAAATTCAAACATTTTCCTTTTCTCTAGTTAATGCTCCTTTTTGGTATATTTATTCAAAGGGGTTGGATCTAAAAATAGCCTATGAGGGAATGGGTTAATAAACAACCAGAGCAGACCCTTATCAACCATCTGATTCGGGTCTACCTTGCAAAGACATGAAAAAGTATTTATATGAGGAAAATGGTCAAATGCTGAAAAACAGCACATATACTGTCATTTGCAAACCCTTTACAAGCCTGGTACCTAGATGAGAGGGTTCCTAGAGGAGCTATCTGATCAGCCGGGCTGCTAGGTTTGTCATTCAAAGTCCTCTAAAAAGTTTAAACATTTTATACTGGACTCTTATAATTCAACAGTCTACATTGAATACATCAACCCATTCCCTCATATTGACGACTTCTGACGACTGTCAAAATCACTTTGTGAAACCATTGTGATAAATAGAGCATTTGCTCCTATAGGAGCAAATGCTCTATTTATCACAATGGTTTCAAACTACAAAATTCTAAAATTTTCCTTTTCTCTAGTTAATGCTCCTTTTCGGCAGATTTATTCAAAAAGGTTGTATCTAAAAGTAGCATATGAGGTAATGGGTTAATATGACAATCCGTACACAGTGGCATCCCAATCCTGCTCTCAACAGATAACCCTTTACTCCATGAATATTTATGAAAGAAATGATGACATCATATTGTTTAGATATATTTTTAAAACGGCATATTAACACATAATTTTTTGTAAAAGCAGAAACTGTTAAGTCAGATCTATTATTCCATAAGCAAACAGAGCAGACCCTGATGAGACGGCTCCTTTAGGAAAGGCATGTTTATGGAGTAAAGGGTTAACACTACTACGGTAGTTAACGCCTTTGTAAAACAGAGAAGACCTAGATCAGACGGCTGCTGTTTGTTTATGAAATCGGTGCTCCAGATATTTTTTGCATACTAATTAATGTGTATGTATGCGCACACATTGTTTTCAATGCTGAAAGTCAAATTGAAATGCTGAAAATGGGAACTGGGGAAATGAGAATTTTTTATCGCAAATAACCTTATCAATCAAAGTGTCAATTATTCATTTATTGACCTCACCATTAAGTCTGCACTCACTTTTCCTCTTCTTTTTTCTTTCAAAATAACTGAAAAAAGTTGATGTTTTGTCTTCGCTATTTTTTTCTGTTAATCAGACACTTGCAATGTGACTACTTCTCAACCCTTTCACACCCATTCGACAAACCAGTTGATTCCAGTACTCTACTTTTAATATAGAGTTAAATCACGATTTTCAAATGCTTTGCATCATGAACATACCTAACCCAACTATGATAGAGACCAATAGCCATCTAGATTAAAAAAAAAAAAAATAAAAAAAAAAAAAACAAGAATCACAGTCCTCGACATCTACCTAAAAAGTACCGGAACAGTCTGAACTACTGTGGGTGTGCAAGGGGCAAATAAACTTGGAATTGCCAGTATCAATGATCTACGCATTTTTTCAAGTCAACTTCATCTGAGAGAACAGAATGGTGAAAAGTATTATAGCTTCACAATTAAAATATGTATGCTGTGTCAGATATGTGTTTCAGTATGCACGGTCTGAGTTTCAAATGCGTTTTTGTACATATGAAAAAATATGCGTAAAAACTCACGTACGAACCTTATGGAGAGCACTGTGAAATATTGGATTATATACCAGTCTTAGTATTTGTAAGTATTACCATCATATATTCAATACTGAGCAAGGAGGACAATAGTACCATATTTAAAGGTTTGGGTATGACCTTGCCAGGGATTGAACCAGTGACTTCCAGCTCAGAAAGCATCTGAGCTTCTTGTGTTGCCATAACATGTAAACCCATTAACCGCTAACTTGATCCAGACACTCAGACACATATTTATTTATTTACATTGAGATGTATACTCTGCAAAATGTTTTCAAACACAATATGTTTACAATGCTTTTCCTCATCTATAGACTCCTTTTAAGTTTTAATGCCTATGCAACAAGAGAGTAGACTCTGTCCCAGATCAGACAGATCATGCAGGAGATATCTGAATAGGGCCTGCTCTGTTTGCTTTTAAAGCCTTACAGAATTATAAAGATCTGGCTATGTAATGTCTGTCTAAGCCAAAAATATAAAAAAAAAACATACTAGAAGACTAATGAGTACCCCAAGTATTCAGACAGACAAACTTAGATAAATAGTGCAAACTAAGATAAAACTGTTTCTGAAGGAGCCATTTGGTCAGGGTCTATACTATTCACTTCTGTGTCAAGTCTCATTTAAAGTATGCAAAGGCATATTTATGGAGAACTAGAAAATTGTGTCTGTAAGACACAGTGATGCTCCTGTGTACATGTAGGTGCTTGCCTAGCTGCACGTAAAATTTCCAAGTCATTTGACCTTGACCTTGGGCTTGTGGGCAGCATGGGCTGGGTGTGCAATGAAAGTATGGATGGTGTTTAATGTGTATATGCAATTCCATGGCAATAGCTACAGTGGTTAGGGAGATATAAGACAATGAAAAAACTGTGACAAAAAAATGCACGTAAATGTGACAACCAACTGCACGTAAAATTTCCAAGTCATTTGACCTCGACCTTGGGCTTGCGGGCAGCATGGGTGGGGTGCCAAATGATAGCACAGATGTTAATTGATGTGTATGTGAAGTTTAATGTGTATAAGTGTAGAAATTACTGACTTATAACACTTGAAAAACTGTGACAACCAACTGCACCTAAAAGCGTGACACACGGGCAGACGGACATGTGCAAAACATAATGCCCCCTGACTATCGTCAACGGGGGCATAAAAAGGTTAATGCAGAAGTAATATAACACATATTTAATTCTGTAAATAATAAAGATTGGTAAAAAAAATTGAGTATGCATACATGTATATATTTCAGATTTCTTAATAAATCAAGGGCACATTCCTCTATTAACCCTTTCCTTGTTGAATATTCAAGCATGTTCTAAATAATGACAACATGAATATTTATTACCTGAAAGCTGATAATGGCAAACGTACCCATGAAGGTTTGATATTGGCAGAAACTGAAGAATCAAATCTATTTTTCTTTCATAAGTAAACATAACAGACCCTTATCAGACAGCTTCTATAGTAGCTGTCAGATCTGAGTCTACTCTGTTTGCAAAGGTGTGAAAAGGTATTTGTATGGAGGAAAGGGTTAATACACTGTAGATCAAAATCACTCTTCACCTAGAACGGACTCAGAACACATTCTAGCCATGGAAATTTAACTCTATGTACACAAGTGTTGAATTTGTGATTAACTTGCAAACAGTTTGGACAAAGAAGATGTCAGACTTATAGCAACTCGAAATACCATCATGATTAAACCATGTAGTCCATGAAAGTCTGTGTATGAAACAAATTCAAATAATGACAACATGTTAATGAATTTTAATTAGATGATTTTTATAAAGGCAAATTAGTGAAATTATATCTATTTTAAGCAAACATGAGTTATCATCATCAAGATCAGACATTTTGATTCAAAGAACAGACAAGATACAAGAAGCTTTATTTTCTGTTGGGTTTACAACAAATAACATTAGCTATATCAGAAGCTATTAGCCGACTATACAGACACATATACGCAGGGCTTGGTGAAAGTGTAAGGACAAGTACAGTAGCAGTCCTGGGTGATTTAGTATGAACGATGACATTTGAATATCTGTATCAGTGTACTAGTGTTCTACTATTTTCTGACATTCACACATACTGATCTGCCTATTGAAATTTGCTAATTATTGCTTTTGGAATAAAAAATTTCTCTCTGTAGAAAACCAAATCCACATACAGCACTGGCCATTTCAATATTCATGAAAGAAATAATGACATCATGAATATCTATTGGCTGAATCTTGAAAAAAATAACACACAAGATTTATATAAATGACAAGTTGGTAGATCTATTATAATGTGTAAGCAAACAGAGCAGACCCCGAGATTCAGATGGCTCCTACGGGAGCTGTCTGATATGGGTGTATGCTGTTTGAAAATTCATGAAAACGCTTTTATATGAAGAACAGGGTAAAGTGAGTCATTTTGGTGATGTGACAAGTTTACAAAGGCCAAGTCCCAGTCCTATTCTGACAATTTCTAAATGAAATTCTATCACGGTGTTCCAGGACATACCTAAAGCTCTTTGCAATTATTTTCTACTAAACAAACGGTTGCACGGTGGGAAATTATATTACATATTTATGCAGTTTAGATATTACAAAACAAAACAAAAGACGACAATGAAAACACGTGGAAGCACGTATGACAACGACGAGCGTTCATAAACAAACAGCCGAAAAACAATCCAAGGTGAACTGTTTTCATTCATATCATATATCAGCTTCATTTAACTGATGTGACATTAATTTGACATTGAATATGTGTGCTAAAAAGTAACGTAACTGATGTAAATAAACTCAAGTTCAACAACAGGAAGTGATCGTTGTGTTGCTAGCAGTCACTTCCTGGTTCTCCATACACAGAAAATCTGACCTTTAACAGATATGCAAACGGGACAACACTACTACGCGTTCATACACATAATACTGGTTTCTATATGACAACTAAAATAGAAATGACAGTCGCCCCTACCTGCTTTCAGCAGCAGATCCAAATTGCTATTCGACATTTGTATTCCAGTCGTGGCCATAATGTTCTTTGCCATTTCAAATTCCTGCGCCATTCACGTTGGGTGAAACGGAAGTGTTATTTCACAGTGTAAATAGTTCTACCTTTATCGACCGTTTAAGTTTAAATATGTCCTTTAATAGGAAAGAAAAAATGCAGAAATACGATAAAATTCATTTTGTGACATTACGTTTCAGTTTTCAACTTGAAAATGTTCGAAGAGATAAATTACTTTCTCGGTCGCGCGGAACGATAATATTTTGGTTCTCGATGTAAACACATGGTCTTTCGCCAAAAATTCACACGGTCATCATGGTAGAACCGCCTGCTTATTTGACCCAATTTACTTGACAATCGTTCTAAGGCCAATTCCTAATTAAATTTTTATTACGATCATCTACAAGACAATAAGAAATACAAAATTCTGTCCGCTTAAAACTGTTTTTCTTCATTCTACAATGATACGGATTCGTGTCAACTCTTGTCCCATCGACCTTGATGTACGAGTTTTCTCCCTTACTCCATGTTGAAAGGCTAACCGCTATAGTTTGCTCCCTTTGTTTTTGACACTAAAGGCCTTTTTGCACCAAATATCAATTTATTCAAAGACCTATGATGTGTTATCATAGGTCTTTGATTTATTAGATTCAAATTACTTAACACTTTCTTGTTGTTTCTTTCGAAAAACAGAAGAGAAAATATGTTGATCTAGAATCTTCACGAATTCTGACTCATTTTTGCAGAAAAAAAATTACCATTCAGAGAACAATATTCTGCATTAAATTTGGTATCAAAATCATGATGATCAATACTCATTTCTTGACAATCCTTCCAAAATAAGATTTTATTCTAAATTAGCTCTGTGGCTGCAGACGGCGAATTTATGAGTCGATCGTTAAATGTAAAAACAGTTTGGATCAGATCGATCAGACGCTAAGTTATAATACTCGCAGTGATTGTTTTTCGAAAAAAGGGACGAAAATTGTAGCCAAAAAATTGCAGCACTCCGACAACAATTTTTTTTGAAAAGACAAAATGGGACTGTGAGGGAATAAAAGTGAGGAAAACAGTTCTACCGGTGCCACTGCGGTAGTTTTCATTGCTATTTAACCCTTTCCTCCATAAATATACCCCTTCATCTACGCCTTTGCAAACAGAGTAGACCAAGATCAGACGGTTCCTAAAGCAGCTGTCTGATCAGGGTCTGCTCTGTTTGCTAAAGACATAACATAGATATGATTTTACTGTTTCTGCCAGGGCCAAAACTTCTTGTGCCCATGTTCTAACTATAACAATCTAATTGATATGCATGATGTCATTATTTCTTTCATGAATATTCATGGAGTAAAGGGTTAGAAGTAGTAAAGTACTGGTGCCCGTGTTTCAATGTCATACTTTAGCTAGATTTATTTCCCTTTTCGGATCATGGATGTTTGTTTTTAATAGTTGTCAAGGTAATTTCTGTTTTTTGTATGGAGTCTCACAAGTTGTCATATATGATAGTTTTTTCGTGATTGTTCCAGTTCAATCTGTAGCTCTGATGATTTATTAAAGAAGTGTACCCAAATACTAAAATCGTTATTTCTCCACTAAACCCTATACTGTGACCATTCATTGGCATCTTCTCAAAGAGACGATTCTAAAGGGTTGACACAGTATAGGGTTTGTGATTGCAAATCCAAAGAGTTGACACATTATAGGGTTATTGCAAATCCATAGGGTGGTCACAGTAAAGGGTTTGTGATTGCAAATCCAGAGAGGTCACAGTAAAGAGTTTGATGGAGAAATAAAGGAGCTATTCTTGAAAATGTTTGATTCATCTTATCTAGACCTCTGGTCTTCGTCATTGGTGCAAAATACCTAAACAACATCAACTCAAAGACAGTGTAGTAACTGACCAATCTTTTGAAAGGAGCAGTCTAATCTAGCAGCTGTCTGATCTAGGTCTACTGTTTGCAAAGCATGAAAAAGCATTTATATAGGGGAAAGGGTGCAACTACAGTAAGACCTGTCTATTTGTCAGTATTTTATCCACGCAGTAGTGTACAGTAATGTGGAATGATGGATGATGGTATGGTAATGCAGACTACAGTAAGATCTGTCTAAAACATAAGTCTAATTGTCAGTGATTTTACCCAAGCAATAGTGTAATGCGGAACAGTGGATGACAGTACGGTAATGCAGAAAGCTCTCAAACTTTCTGCACTACTTACAATCTGTATTTGTATTTAATGAGTCCACTGTTTATTCATTAAGAGGCAGCTTTAACCTGATACATACATGTACTATTTTATACATTTGCAAACAAAGAAGACCCCGATCAAATAGGAGCTGTCTGTTCAGGATCTGCTCTGTTTGCTTATGAAAAGATATTAATCTGATTCATCAATTTCTGCCTTGTTAAAAAATTCCCTTGCTTATAATGGCTGTTCATAATGCCATTCAGCTAATAAATATTCATACAGTTATTATTTCTTACATGAATATTCATCAGTGAAAGGGTTAACCCTTACAACGCTGAATTTTCAAATGGAATATTCCAAAATTCAAATAGGTCAAGCTTATTGTGAATATTTAGGGATGTTTTCTAAAGAAAAGTGTAACATGACAAACAGTGCAGACCCTGATGAGAGGGCTCCCCTAGGAGCTGTTTGCAAAGGACATTAGTGACACGGGTCCCGCACTGTAAGGGTTAAAGAGGTTCTACTCATCTTTATTTATAAACTTTATTATTATACCCCAGTGACTTTCCCATACAAATTTTCCATATACCTGCCATGAAACATGAAATTTTAATGATCTATGCAACATTATCTTGTGAGGGCAACATTAAAATGCAAGGAAGGTAACTACGGGTTACTACTCATCTAGATCAGTGAACGCTTGTCATCCGATGCTATTGAATAAATCTTTTTTGCTAATGAAATTGATTGTGATGCTCAGTATAATAAAATAAATATTGCATCCCATGAAGGGCGACAGCACAATGTCATATTGTCAATCCTTGGTATGGTAATGTTCATCTCGGATTATGTTTCGGTGGACACTACTTGTGAATCTCCGGTTGACAATACCTACTGTCGCCTTCCATGGGATGTGATATTTATAAACTAGAAAATTGTGTCTGTAAGACACAGTGATGCCCCGTGTAGGTGCTTGCCTAGCTGCACGTAAAATTTCCAAGTCATTTGACCTTTTCCTTGGGCTTGTGGGCAGCATGGGCTGGGTGTGCAATGAAAGTATGGATGGTGTTTAATGTGTATATGCAATTCCATGGCAATAGCTGCAGTGGTTAGGAAGATAATGAAAAAACTGTGACAAAAAACTGCACGTAAATGTGACAACCAACTGCATGTAAAATTTCCAAGTCATTTGACCTCGACCTTGGGCTTGCGGGCAGCATGGGTGGGGTGCCAAATGATAGCACAGATGGTAATTGATGTGTATGTGAAGTTTCATGTGTATAAGTGTAGAAATTACTGACTTATAACACTTGAAAAACTGTGACAACCAACTGCACCTAAAAGCGTGACATACGGACAGACAGATGGACGGACATGTGCAAAACATAATGCCCCCTGACTATCGTCAACGGGGGCATAAATATAGCTCACATGAGCGTAGTGCAGAACTTATCATGAATATAAACAAAGTATACAGAGCTGTAGATAATAGATATTTAGGAAATCTGTGTAAATTAATTTCATGGCAAACCCTATCTTGCTGCTACTCATTAGATAATTGATTCCTCTCTGGAGTGATTCCTCTCTGGAGTGATTCCTCTCTGGAGTGATTCTAATAAGTTGCAGCAAAATAGGGTTTGGCTGAGAAAAAAACGATGTTGATAGACCAGTATGCATCTCATCTACTGCTTTGGTATAGTATACTTTAATACAGCAAAACCTCTCTATAACGGCCACTAAATTGTGTTAATTAGTTGGTATTTAGTACAGGTGGCTGCTTAAAGCAAGGTGAAAGTAAAATAGAACGCTCCTATAGGAGCGTTCGGTTTTACCTTCACCTTGCTTTAAGCACCCACCTGCCTTTACACTAAATTCTTGATGTAATTTAGTGGCCATTACAGAGAGGTTTTACTGTACTTAAATAACTTTATAGAAAAACCTACCTCTGCGTCTACTTCGTAACATGCGCTTTCTCAATTTTCGAGCTTGGCGCAACACATGATAACACCCTTCTTCAATATCTGTGTCCATTTCTGAACAGGAAGAACTAGAGGAGTCTGTATCAGATAGAAGTCTCTCATTGGCTTCCATACACAATTTTTTGAAAAATTTTCGGCACTGATATTGATGCTGCTCATTAAGGCCATTGTCTTCTTTCTCAAATCCGTGCAGTTTTTCACTGAACAGGTTGGCAAGGATTTCTGGTTCGTTAACAACCACTACAGAGGGTTCTGAGTCCTGCAATAAAAAACAAAAACATTTAAATTTCATTTCATCTTACAGGAGCCATCTGATCTGGGTCTACTCTGTTTGCAATGGCATAGAAAAGTGTATAGCCCGGAAAATTTGACCTGAACCCTGGACCATATTCAGAATACATAATGAGAGAGATGACGCTGAAAAAATAAAACTTTGCCTGTAAATTGTGAAGTCTATTCTCACTGAAATTACGGGAGAGCGTCAAGCCGACAACCCATACATATGTTTGTTTGTTTGTGTTGATTAACGCCCGTTTCTGCTCACTATGGGCTAATTGGACGCCCCAGAGAGAGGGGAGATGATACAGAGAAACCCAGGCGTGATGCCCTACTCTTATTATCGACTGAGTTTCTCTGGTTCTTTTAGTAGATAAGCAATAAAATATTTTTATTGATGCCAACATTATAGACCCTTAACCCTTTCCCTGTTCTATATTTAGTCCATTTTTCAATACCTACTGAATATTCATGGACAAATTAGTTACAGTGAAATATGGAAGGTGGAACATTGTAGCCATGTTAGAAACTGAAGAAACAACAGACCTATCAAATTGCATTAGCAAACAGAGCAGACCCTGATTAGACAGCTCCTATGGGAGCCGTCTGATCTGGGTCTACTCAGTTTACAAATGCATGAAAACACATTTATATGAAGGAAAAGATTAACAGAAAGCTTCTGATCTTGGTGAGATGCAGAGTTACTGGCATCTCGTCTAGATCCAAGCTGTTTGCAAATGACACTAAAGATTGAACTGAACATGATATAGATTAATTCATCCTTTCCCTAATAATATTAATTTTGCCTTTCACTCCATGCATATTTATTAACCCTTCGCTTGCTGAATTTTAAAATGCATTTCTCCTTCTTTACCTATGTCCTGTTGTATAATTATATATATATCTTCACTGTGTACAAGTATTGCGATATGCAATCACTGCTGTGAAGTGCACTGGTTGCACAATCAAGTTGTAAATAGTGCAGACCCAGATGAGACAGCTCCTGCAGGAGCTGTCTCATCTGGGTCTTCACTATTTACAGGTACGTATATTGACGTGATTAGCAAGCGAAGGGTTAAGAAATAATGAATATATAAATATTACTTATGAATATTACAGTGTATTTTTATAATAGCATTTTAATTTGAACAAAGGAATAATTGACCATGGGAGAAACTGTAGAATCAGATCTATATTATTTCATAAGCAAAGAGAGCAGACCCTGATCAAACAGATCCTTCAGTAACTGTCTGATCAGGGTCTACTCTGTTTGCAAAACATGTCAAAATGTGTTTATATGAGAGAAAGAGTTAAGATTTTATATCTGCATGAAAATGCCTTTCTACGCCTTTGCAAATAGAGTAGACCCAGATCAGACAGCTCCTTCAGAAGCCGTCTCATCAGGATCTGCTCTATTTGCTTAAGATATAATATAGATATGATTATATAGTTTCTGTCATATAAGTAAACAGAACAGACCCTGATGGCAGCTGTCTGATCTGGGTTTACTCTCTTAGCATATACATGTGCCAAACATCTTCTGAAACCATTCTGATAAATAGCTATTTATCACAATGGTTTTAAATTACAAAATTCTAAAAATTTCCTTTTCTCTAGTTAATGCTCCTTTTTGGTAGATTTATTCAAAGAGGTTGGATCTAAAAATAGCCTATGAGGTAATGGGTTAAGCCATATTTATGAAGTTAAAGGTTAAACTCTTACCAGATCCAGAACTGAACAGTCATCCTGGAATGGCAGGTTCCAAGTCTCATTGAGAATCTTGGATGGAATGTCATCTGCGTCTGCTGGAATGATGTCAACCATTGTCTGCAAAATATCAAACATAGATTTTGTTAAAAAATCTTCATAGATTTCACAAAAAGCAGATCTCCAAAACTAGTGGTGTATCTAGAAAATTCAGAATGATATACAGTAAAACCTCTCTATAACAGCCACTAAATTGTGTTAATTAATTGGTATTTAGGGCAGGTGCTGCTTAAAGCAAGGTGAAAGTAAAACAGAACGCTCCTATAGGAGCATTCTGTTTTACTTTCACCTTGCTTTAAGCAGTCACCTGCATTTAACACAAAATATTTGATGTAATTTAGGGGCCGTTATAGAGAGGGTTTACGGTATGTACCGCAGCAAGTATAATATAGACTCATATATCATCAGCAAACAGAACAAATCCTGATCAGACAGTTCCTGTTTGTAGAAAGGCGTATTTATGGACCAGTCTTCTTTAACCCTTTCCCTGTTCGGTATTTAGTCCAAATTTCAATACCTACTGAATATTCATGGACAAAATAGTTATAATGAAATGTGGAAGGAGGTACATTATAGCCATTTTAGAAAGCGGAGACACAGATCTTCTAGGAGCCGTCTGATCTGGGTCTACTCTGTTTGCAAATGCAAAGGGTTAACTCTCAACTTCATGAATATTATGTAAGAAACAATGACATCATGAATACTAATTCAATTAATTCTTAAAACAGCACATGAACACAGGAATGTTTGGCCATGGAAGAAATTGTCTATATTATATCTTAAGGAAACAGAGCAGACCTACATCAGGAGCCATCTGATCAGGGTCTACTCTCTTTGCAATGGTGTAGAAAGATGTATTTATTTAGTTAACCCTTTATATGATTTGATTGTTTGTGTCGATTAACCATTTCTTCGATAAATACGCCTTTCTACGCCCCTATAATAAATAATCACCTATTGAAACCATTGTGATAAAAAGAGCATTTGCTCCTATAGGAGCAAATGCTCTATTTATCACAATGGTTTCAAACTTCAAAATCCTAAAAAGTTTCCTTTTCTCCAGTTAATGCTCCTTTTCGGTAGATTTATTCAAAGTGGTTGGATCTAAAATAGCCTATGAAGGAATGGGTAAAAGTCCATTTCTGCTCACTACAGGCTAATTGTACACTCCAGAGAGAGAGAGAGAGAGAGAGAGAAAGAAAGAGAGAGAGAGAGAGAGAGAGAGGATACAGAGAAACCCTGGCACGATGCCCTACCCTTATTATCAACAGAGTTTCTTTGGTTCTTTTAGATGCCCAGTATACAGCACTGATCAATACTGTACATCAAATAGCTGAATAATTTTATAATGGCATCATGAACAAGGGAATATTTAACATAGCAGAGCAGGGTTTTCCCTTGACCCCTTCAAAAAGTCCAATTTGAGGGTCCTCTTGACCCCCTCTCTATAAGGTAAAGAACAGACTCTCTTATTTTTGAAGGTCATTTATAAAATGTATGGGTCATTTCAATAGAAATAGGGGGTCAGGGAAAACCCTGGCAGAGACTGTTGGATCTCTGCGACAGGTATATAATGTTCCATAAACAAATTAGCTGACCATGATTATGATCAGATGTCTCCTACAGGTGCCATCTTATCTGTATCAACACTGTTTGCAAAGGCATCAAAAGTCTATCAACTTAACCCTTTGTTTCATATAGATGCCATTCCATGCCATTGCAAACAGAGTAGACCCAGATCAGACAGACACTGTTTGAATATGATATGATATACATGTAGACCTTATTCTAGAGTTTTTGTCAAAGTAATCAATTCCCTTGAAAAATTTGTATTATAAAAATTCTGCAGATAAACTATTCATGATGCCATTACTTCCTACAAGAATATTGAACAGGCAGACAGCTAGCCGTTTACTCTATAGACATGCCTTTCAATGCCTTTGCAAACAGAGTAGACCCAGATCAGACATCTCCTGTAGGAGCCGTCTGATCTGGGTCTGCTCTGTTTGCTTATGGTTATTGGTATAATATAGATCCGATTCTAGTTTCTGCTTCAGTAAAAATTGCATGTGTTAATATTTAAAGATTACTCTACACTTGTGTTTTGTCTTATCTGGATCTAAATCGTTTGCATTGGTAGAGTAAAACATGTCTTAACCCTTTCCTCCATAAATACGCCTTTCTACGCCTCTGTAAAAGTCACCTGTTGAAACCGTTGTGATAAAAAGAGCATTTGCTCCTATAGGAGCAAATACTCTATTTATCACAATGGTTTCAAACTACAAAATTCTAAAATTTTCCTTTTTTCTAGTTAATGCTCCTTTTTGGTAGATTTATTCAAAGTGGTTGAATCTAAAATTAGCATATGAGGTAATGGGTTAAACAGCCATCAAAAACAGGTGTAATTGTGGATCTGTAATGCAGGTAGTAGCAGGTCAAAAGTAATGCAGACTAATTGAAGCTCCAATAGGAGCCCTGCATTAAGCAACCACCTGGTTTTTAAGACTCCTATGTTCAATAAATGAATTGCTGCATAGGACAGGCTCAGCTGAACTCATGAAGTCACACAAGTTTTTCATATTTTCCTTTTCATACTGACTGAATTTTTGTTTTGAAATTTACTTGCAAAAAACATTAAAATATAAATCTTACAGTTTTGCACTAAGCCCCTGAAAAGCAAAAGTAGTTTCTGATGTTAAGCATTTCCCTCATATAAACGACTTTTGGCATTTTTGCAAATATAGTAGACCCAGATCAGACAGTTCCTGCAGCGCCAGTCTGGTCAGGGTCTGCTATATTTACTAATGGAACAAACCAGACCTGACTGAAGTTTTTGTCACAACCAAAAATGTCAACAAATTCATAGAAAAAGGGCCAACGCCTTCCCTCATATAAATGCAAACTGAGTAGGCCCATATGATACGCCTCCTGTAGGAGCATTCTGATCAGGGTCTGTTCTGTTTCTACAGTATTTGTCAAAGCAAACAATTCCTTTGAAAAAAATAAATAAGAAGAATTAGGCTAATAAATATTCATGATGTCATTATTTCCTACATGAATATTCAACAGGTAAAGGGTTAAAGGTATACAGTAAAACCTCTCTATAACAGCAACTAACATCAAGTATTTTGTGTTAAAGGCAGGTGGCCGCTTAAAGCAAGGTGAAAGTAAAACAGAACGCTCCTACAAGAGCGTTCTGTTTTACTTTCACCTTGCTTTAAGCGGCCACCTGCCCTAATTACCAAATAATTAACACAATTTAGTGGCTGTTATAGAGAGGTTTTACTGTATGTATTTCACTGGTAGTGGTATTTGCTTGTATTCCGTCTAGTGATTTTATGGGCTTATGTAAGCTACTATAAATGTTTAACCCTTTATCATGTTAAGTACAACCTGACTTGCATTTGCAAGAATTGGGATCCAGATGACGTCATATGTCAAATATCTCAGTGTCTGATTTGGATCCAGATGACACATCAAATATCTCAGTGTCTTGTTTGGATCCAGATGACATGTCAAATATCTCAGTGTCTTATTTGGATCCAGACAAGACAGCAAATATCTCAGTGTCTTGTTTGGATCCAGATGACACATCAAATATCTCAGTGTCTTGTTTGGATCCAGACGAGACGTCAAATATCTCAGTGTCTTACTTGGATCCAGATAAGACACCAAATATCTCAATGTTTTGTCAATATTTTACCTGTTTGACACTCGTCCAAAGTAAGTAGAAAATGCAACAGATCAGAGTTTAACACATTACCTCATAGGCTATTTTTAGACCCAACCTCTTTGAACATATCTACCAAAAAGGAGCATTTACTAGAGAAAAGGAAAATATTAGAATTGTTTAGTTTTTAAACCATTGTCATAAATAGAGCATTTGCTCCTATGGAGATTTTAATCTTGCTAGAGGATTTTAAATGATAAACAACGCAGATCCTGATCAAGTGGGGTTCCTGTAAAAGCCCTGGCAACTGGGTCTACACTGTTTGAAAATTCCCATGGGTACTTTTGAGACAGTATACGGAAAATGCAATGTGTACGCTATCAACTCTCCTAGCAAACAAATAATAAAAGATAAGACTATAGTATTTTTAAATTAAAAAAAAAATCAAGGAAAGAGGAAAATGATTTTGAAAAGATTATCAAATCTTTGCATGCTAAGCACATCTTGAATGGCATTTGAAAACAGCTTGGATCCAGGGTCCATGCTTATAAAGCTTTTAGTTGAGTCTGAGTTTCGTTCTCAAGCTTTTGATTGGTCAGATTTGAGTTCTCAAGCTTTTGATTGGTCAGATTTGAGCCTTTGGCTCAAATCTGACCAATCAAAAACTTGAGAACGAATTCAGACTCAACTAAACGTTTTATAAGCATAGACCCAGATGAGATGATGTAACTCTGGGTCTCATCAGGCTCCAAGCTGTTTCCACTTGGTCAATAGTTTCTCAAAGGCTTAAATGGACTGGAATCCAGTGAAATG
This sequence comes from Azorinus chamasolen, assembly GCA_963576725.1. Classification (NCBI taxonomy): domain Eukaryota; kingdom Metazoa; phylum Mollusca; class Bivalvia; order Cardiida; family Solecurtidae; genus Azorinus; species Azorinus chamasolen. The sequence continues at coordinate 20,152,202 of OY755242.1, forward strand.
TTCAGCAGATCTGAGATGAGGCAGACATTCTTTATTCAGCATGTGAAGGGTTATCACTCTGCATGCCGAGAAGCAAATTTGTGTTTACCTGTGCAAACAAGTCTGGATCCAGATGAGATCTATAACCATATATCTTGGACAGTTTCTGAGACATGGACCTTAACATAAATTTTAACCAACAATGAAAATTCTAAGTCGACAAAGGGGCAAAATTAATTTTAGGGTTACCTACCCTTGTGAAATGGGTTCCCCTTGTGATAGTAAACATGATTACCAAAATTTTATTTTAATGTGAACCAAATATCTTTGATGGTTTCTGAGAAATGGGCCTTAACAAAAAGGTTAATCATTGCCGACGAGAGGGTCAGAACAATAGCTCCACTTTTTGAAAAAGTGGAGCTAAAAAGAAAAAGAGAATAACGTACAGGAATGCAGCAGACTACAATTTTTGCAAATGACATTTTTTTAACATCCTAAGAGTCAATTATAAGATTACAAGGAAGTAAATTACAAACAATAGCCCTGTTATCATTGTTGGATCGAGTAGCAACACAAATTTTGTTCTTTTAACATTTTGTTCACTATCAACCAATTTGTGATTACCTATGCAAACAGTTTGGATCCAGAAGAAATGCTAAGAAACTAAGCATCTGATCAAGAACCAACCTGTTTGATACTCTGGCAATGCTTTTTTAACCCTTACAACACTGAATTTTCAAATGAGCTAATCCAAAACTCAAACAGGTCAGGCTTATGGTGAATAATTAGAATATTTCTAAAGAAAGGGTAACATGACAAACAGTGCATAACCTGATGAGAAGGCTCCACTAGGAACCGTCTCATCTGGGTCTACACTGTTTACAAAGGACATTAGTGACTCTTGGCTTCCACTGTAAGGGTTATACAAATAATCAAAAATCTGCAATGGAAATTCATGGCAGACAGCAAATTTTGCAGATGACAACTATCTAGGACTTCCTAGTATGCTATCTCTGTTTAACCCATTCCCTTATAGGCTATTTTTAGGTCCAATCTCTTTGCATAAATCTACCGAAAAGGAGCATTATCTAGAGAAAAGGAAACTTTAGAATTTTTTAGTTTGAAACAATTGTGATAAATAGAGGATTTGATGCTCTATTTATCACAATGGTTTCACAAAGTGACTTTTACAGGATCGTCAAAAGTCATCAATATGAGGGAATTGGTTAATAGAAATGAATACAAATTCTGATACCCTTAAACCTTTCACTCCATGAATATTCATAAAAGAAATAATGACATCACGATTATTGATTAGATAAATTTTTAAAATGACATAATAATTAACACATGAAATTTCTGCCAAAGTTGAAGCTCTAGAATTCCATAAGCAAACACAGCAGACCCTCTTCAGTCTACCCTGTTTGCAAAGGCTTGGTGCAAAACTATTCTAACTCCTTCACTTTGTGAAGGAGTTAGAATAGTTTTGCACCAATCCCTCGGTTTGCAAAGGCATAGAAGGTATGGAGTATAGAGCTAAGTCACAGAAATGCCTTTTAACCCTTTCCCTTTTCTGTATTTAAGCCAAATTTCAATACCTACTGAATAGTCATTAACAAAATAGGTATAACCAAATATGGAAGGTGGAACATTGTAGACATTTTAGAAAGTAAAGAAACATATCTATCAAATTCTATTAGCAAACAGAGCAGACCCTGATCAGACAGCTCCTCTAGGAGCTGTCTGATCTGGGTCTTCTCTGTTTGCAAATGCGTGAAAACATGTTTGTATGAGGGAAAGGGTTAATACCTTTGCAAAAAGAGTAGACCCAGATCAGACAGTTCCTACTGGAGTTGTGTGATAAGGTCTGCTCTGTTTGCTTATGAAGTAATACAGATCTGATTCTACATTTTCTACCAATACCAATTATATATATACAACATGGTTCAGCTAATTAATATTCATAATGTCATTATTGATTATTTCTTACATGAATATTCAACAGGCAAAATGGTTAACCCCCAACATAAAGCACTATTATATGATATGATTTTAACCCACAACCTGTCACATTATCATGACACTGATTTATTGCAGAAGTTGAGGAAAGACTGGATTAATCTCAGATCAGGCGCCATATTTTGTGGAATGGTTTTGATTAAAATAAGATGAAACTCTGCAAACAAAATAGACCAAGGCCCTGATGGAGTAGTCTGATCAGGGTCTGCTCTGTTTACTTATGAAACTACACTAGGTCCGACTCTGAAATTTCTACCAATATCAAAAATGTATCATGTACATAATATTATGCCATTATAAAATTTCAGCTACTAAATATTCATGGTGTAATTATTTCTCAAAAAGAATATTCAATAGGGAAAAGGTTAATAGAGTTTTCTTGCACGACAGCTTTGACTACTATGACATCACTAGGGCTCTGAGTACAATATTCACCCTATGATGACACATGCAGCTGACTACTATGACATCACTAGGGCTCTGAGTACAATATTCACCCTATAATGACACATGCAGCTGACTATTATGGCATCACTAGAGCTCTGAGTACACTATTCACCCTATGATGACAAATGCAGCTGTCTATTATGACATCACTAGGGCTCTGAGTACCATGTTCACCCTATGATGACACATGCAACTGACTATTATGACATTTCTTAGGCTCTGAGTACAATATTCATCCTATGATAACACATGCAACTGACTATTATGACATCACTAGGGCTCTGAGTACAATATTCACCCTATAATGACACATGCAGCTGACTATTATGACATCACTAGGGCTCTGAGTACAATATTCACCCTATGATGACAAATGCAGCTGACTATTATGACATCACTAGGGCTCTGAGTACAATATTCACCCTATAATGACACATGCAGCTGACTACATGTATTATGACATCACTAGGGCTCTGAGTACAATATTCACCCTATGATGACACATGCATCTGACTATTATAACATCACTAGGGCTCTAAGTACAATATTTATCCTATGGTGACTGGTGCAGCTCAGGGTTTTTAGGGTTTCGGCTTTAGCCGAAATCCTTATAAAATGGATTGCGACTCAAACTATGGCGGAAAACCCTATTGCACGAGCTCTACCTAGCGGGAATCCCCCTAAGAGAATACGCGCATGTGCAGTGCATGGCTAACAATCCGGTTCCGGAATCTTACCAAATATTTATAATGAGATATGGAAGTTGGATCCATTAGCAAACAGAGCAGACCCTGATCATATGGGAGCGAGCTTTCTTATTTGGGTAGAATCTGTTTGCAGAGGCATGAAAACAAGTTTATATGAGGGAAATTAAGGGTTAAATAGACTTCTTCTGTTCTTCACATCAAAAGCTACAGTATAAAGGTTAGAGCGCTGGTGGTCAGTAGTGCAGGGCAACTGTTACATCATGCTAAAATCTCTCGAGGTCATACACTTAACTCTTTGCACGCTAGCGGCGAAACTGTGATTACCTTTGCAAACAGTTTGGATCCAGATGAGAGGCCACATATTTCTGCGTCTCATCAGGATCCAAACTGTTTGTCATCTTGATCATATTTTTGCATAAAATGAAAGAAAGTTTATTGAAGAATTGAAGCAGACGGCAATT